>BLBF01000054.1:9393391-9457045 GCA_015471245.1 Laticauda colubrina | reverse complement strand
GATATAGATATAGATATAGATATAGATATAGATATAGATATAGATATGTTTTTTTAAGCTTTCGTGGGTACTTACATGTGTGCTGTTTAGCTTCCCTCGGGTATTATCCCATGTCATTGTAGTGTTGTTAAAGTTGTAGCAACGTTTCAGCAGAATCCCATCTGCCATCATCAGGCCTCTGTATGGATGTGTGTCTCACAGCTTTTAGTTTCAAATTCGAGGCTGGTCCATTCTGATTGGCTAGGAGCCTGGGTCTGTGTTCACTGGACTTGGAGTTTGATTGATTGGTGTTTCTGGTTTCTTCTGTCTGTTTTGTGGCTTTGATTGGCTGGCAACACTCTGTTCTTGTGTTGGAGGCTTTCAGTGCAGCTTGGCTTCGTGTGAAAGGACGGCTGCTATTCATCAGCAAGCTGGGTTTCACCTGGGTGCCTGTTGGGGGGGGTGTTTGAGTTGGAGGCATCAGAGGGAGTCTGTCTGTGCTCAGGTGTTTGTCTGTTTTGTGGCATGGAGATCTTTCGATTTGAGAGTGCAGGTTTCCAAATTGAGAGTGCAGACTGTCAATCATCAACTTGCTATTTTTTTGTCTGTTTTGAAGGCAGTCTTGATATGATGCCTGTGTAGTATCTGATTTTGTCTGTAGTACCTCTTATGTAGGGCAGGACAGCTGTTCCATAGGTCTGTTGATCTTCTAGGTCTCTGTTATGTGTTGGTGTGTTTTTGTGGATCAAGCTGGTGATTTTGTTTTTTGTGGAAGCTGTTGGCTGTCAATACTTTAGTCAGGGTGTATAGTTCAATCTTTATATGTGTCTTGTCTGCCAGGCATTTGGTTCTGGCAATTAGTGTTTTGGCCACGGAATTTATCTGTGCTGGGTGGTGGTGGGATTGGGCATTGAGGTAGCGGTTGGTGTGTATTTTCTTCTGGTATACGGTGTGTCCTAGTGTGCCATCTGTTCTTTTGTAGATTAATACATCTAGGAATGGTAGTTGTTTGTTTATTTCTGTTTCCATGGTGAACTTGATTTTGGGGTGTGTGCTGTTTAGGTGTGTTAGGAAATTGTTTAAGCCCATGTCACACTGGCCAATGGATGCAAAAAGGACACAGTGGATGAGCAAAATGTTCCATCTGTTGTTATCCGCTCTCAAAAGGGGCAAAAATTTGCATAACCGGAGTGGATAACATGGAGGCGGGGAGGACGCAGGGCGGATGCAAAGCGGATGCGGAACAGAAGCCCAGCGGATGGAAGCGGATGAGAGCAGATGGCGCATCCGCTAGGCTTTCGGGGGGCCTCAGCAAAGCGGATGCGGAACGGATACAGCGGATGCAGAGCGGACACGGAACGGATGAAGCGGATGCACAGCGGATGCACAGCGGATGAAGCGGATGCACAGCTGAAGCCTAACGGATGCACAGTGGAAGCGGAACAGGAACAGATGCCGAGCGTTAATTGTGCATGCGGGGGGGATGCATTGCGTAAGCCCCCCGGATATAAAGGGAAGCAGCTCGCATGTGGCCAGCATTCCAAGGAAAGACCTGCTGCTGGACACTTCGAATTCCTTGCCTGCCCTGCCTGCATGCCTGCCTGCCAGCCTTGATACCAGGCTGCCTTCCAGCCAGCCTTGGTGCCTGCCTGCCAGCCTTCATGCCTGGCTTCCTGCCAGCCTTCCTGCCAGCCTTCCTGCCAGCCTTGGTGCCTGCCAGCCTCCCTGCCAGCCAGCAACCCTACAACCATGGGGAGGAAGTGAAAGCCTCAGCAGCCTGCCGCCATCCCTGGTAAGAGGGACAGGGCCAACGTCCCACCCCCTGCCCCTGACTCTGCTTCTGCTGGGGCTTCTGCTGAAGCTGCTCCTGGCGGTGGTGCTTCTGCTGGTGCTTACTCTGTTGAAGCTGCTCCTGGTCCTGCTTGTCCTGCTTTTGCTCCTGGACTTGCTCGTCCTGCTTGTGCTCCTGGTCTTGCTCGTCCTGCTCGTCCTGCTCATGTTCCTGGTCCTGCTCGTGCTCCTGGGCTTGCTGGCCCTGCTGGTGCTTACTCTACTGCTGCTGATCCTGGTCCTGCTGCTGCTGATCCTGCTGTTGCTGCCGCTGCTGCTGCTGCTGATGATGATGATCCTGCTGCTGCTGCTGCTGATGATGATGATGATGCTAATTATGATCCTGCTGGTGAGGATGATGATGATGATGATGATGATGATGATGATGATGATCCTGCTGGTGCTGCTGGTGGTGGTGGTGGTGTGGAGGAGCAGCCCCTACTACCTGGGAGCCCCTCTGATGAGGGCCCATCTGGTCCTGCCAAAGGGAGGAAGAGGCGTATGCGACAACGGGAGAGGAGGCAGTACTATATTGAGGAGGCGCACGAGGATGAGGTGCTGGAGTGGCTGAGAGAGAATCTGTGGTGGAAGGGACACCGGCTGTACAGGGACACCAAGCGGAAGCAGGCTGCTTGGAGAGAGAGGGTGGAGAGTATGGGTTACACTTCGGAGGTGCTCCTCGGCTGGTGGAAGCACATGCACACCTGGTACGGGAAGCTGCACCTGAAGAAATCTGGCCAGGCCACTGTGAAGCTGACAGACAGAGAGACCTACGTCATGGCCAGGTGCAGCTTCCTGGAGGGTGAGGTCCGCCACCGAGGTGCACCAGAAGCCCCTCTCATGACCCCCTCTCTCTGGCAGCCTGCTGAGAGCCAGTCCTCTTCCGGCTGAGAGTCAGTCCCTGTCTCCAGGCAGGTTTCTGTGGAGCGTGCCATGGCGGAGAACCCACGGACAGATGTGGTAAGCATGGTGGAGTGCGTGGAGGACTCCCTGGTGCGGTGGGATAAAGGAGACATTGAGTCCACCACAGTCCTAGCCGCATCCACCCTCCCCAGCTCCGCCTCCGCAGAAAGGCAGAGAGCCGGACAGCAGGAGGGGCAGAGCCACATTGTCCTGCTGGAGATCAGGGACACCATCCGCACCAGCATAGATCTCCTCTCTCAGCTGGTCCACACTGACTCCTCCTCCTCCAACCGCAAGCCCTTCCTCACCTATGTCAACCAGACCCTCAAGGAAATGGCGGATCCACAGTACCAGCTGGTGAAGGACCGGATCACTGAGCTGCTTCACAACCCTGCAGACCCAGAGGAACCTGCTCCCACCCAGTCCAGGTCTGCTCCTCCACCTCAGGTGATGTCCCTCCCATTCCAAGGCTTCCCACAGCCCCTCACCTACCAGGGCTACGGCTACCAGGAGGTTCAGCAGCACAGGCAGCAGCCCTTCCCAGTCCAGGCACAGAGTCATCGGGCGACACCGTTGCCACCGGTTCCACTGATGCCACCGATGCCACCCACGACAATGATGCCACCCACGACAGTCCTCACCCAGCTGAAGAGCAGACAGCCCCACTACACTGCTCCTTCCTCCATCCCACAGCCAAGCCCGGCCTCAGTACATCTGTCATCAGTACTGGGGCTGACACCCCATGGCATGGAGGAAGGACCTCTCAGCATCACGGGGCTGAGCCAGCTTTCCGACACCTTCCTCAACACACCGTCCCCTGTTGTCCTCTCGGGGCCAGGCACTCCAGCACCAGCCACCACCACAGCACCTGGACCCTTCACCCCTGAGACTGGGCACACCTCCGAGTGACCGATAAGAGTGCCAGAGACCAGGTAGCTGGCTACCTGTGGACTTTATTTGGACACTTGATTTGGGTCATTTTTCTGTTACAGCTTATTGTTCAATAAAGTTTATCTTTGATTCACACACTTGCTTCATTTCTTTTTTTCAGTAAAGTCTTGGTGGAAACTTTTAGAAATGGTTTAACCCTTTGCATGCTTGTGGGATGGGTTAAGATAGCAGTGGGGTGGGCAGGGATACCTGTGGAATGAGCAGGGATATCTTTGGGATGGCTAATAGCTGTGGGATAGATAAACCTCTAGTGCAAGCATAGTGGGACTGTATGGTCTACCCTCCCAGGTGCCACACCTTTTTTATCAATAACAATGTAAGCATTGATCCACACATGGCAACACAAACACAACTCTTTATTAAACACCCTGATCATTGTAGGCCCACCCAACATACATGGCCCAATCTCATCAGTGTGATGAGACAGGCTGAAGGAAGCATCCATTAAGCATCTACCATCCTGTCTTGCCACTCCACTGCTCCAGCTGGGGAGTTTCACCAGTGTTTCAGGAGGTTGTGCTGCTTCTTCCCTTCCAGTGAGGCTCTGTTGGGGCCTTGCACATCCTGAGTGTCGATCAGGTTTTGCCCTTGCCTCCATTCCCCAGGCTCCATGTCTCCATTGCCTTGTTGACAGTCCACGAGCCTGTTCTGCAAGATTGGATAGCAGGTGCGCATGAGATTATGCAGGATGCAGCAAGCTTCCACGATCCTCCTCATGGTCTCTGGGCGATGCTGCATGGTGGTGAGAAGTACCTGGAACCTGTTGGCCAGGATGCCAAAGGCGTTCTCCACCACCCACCTTGCCCTGGACAGCCTGTAGTTGAAGATCCTCTCTTCACGGGTGAGGAGTCTGGAGGTGTAGGGCTTCATGAGGTAGGTTCAGAGGGAGAAGGCGTTATTCCCCACGATGAAGTAGGGCACATCTTGTGTGTCGTTGGGCAGGGGTTCTGGATCTGGGAAGCCCACAATGAGGTTGCGTTCCAGCCCCTCCTTGAGGTGACTGGCGTTGTATACCTGGGCATCTGAAGATGAGCCGTAGCCTGAAGCATCGATGTACACGAACTTGTAGTCAGCATCGACCATGGCAGGACGATGCTGAAGAAGCCCTTGTAGTTGAAATAAGTGGACCCCGACTTGGCTGGAGCTTTGCAGGCCATGTGCTTCTCATCTATGGCTCCAACGGTGTGGGGGAAGTTTCACCTCTGATACCACTGCTCTGCAACTTTCTTCCAGCCTTCTTCAGTGGAGGAGCACTGGAGGAGCTCCTCCTTGTATTCTTCAATGATGGGCTGCACCACTTCTCTGACCACAATGCTGATGGTGTTGTGTGGCACCCTCCAGCCGTACTGCATGCTTTTGTAGGTGGTCCCTGAGGCCAGGTGGCACAGAGTGAGTGCCACCTTGAGCCCAGGTTCCAGGCTGGGCCAGAAGTTGGTGTTTGCCTTGGTCAACCTGGGTGTCAGGTGCTGCACAACTTCGTCAAACATGGCTGGAGGCATCCTCATGAAGTTCTGGAATGCCCGAGTGTCTTCGTTCCTGAGCTCCACCATCAGCTTGTTGTACAGCCCGTACTCTGCTCTTCTCCCAATCCATCTTCGTACCCAGACGCTTCTTGGCCGCCTCTTTTTCTTCCCGTAGTAGAGTTCACAGAGCCTGTAGATGGCTTCGTACTGTTGCAGAAGGATGGCGGCTGCCAAAAGGACTGTGTTACGATCCACTGTGGACATGACTGGATGCTGTGGAAGAGGAAGAGTCAGATGAAGGCTGCAGTGGTCTGCACAGGTGGGCTGCTGGTCTGAAAGTGAGATGCAGACGAGTTGCTCCCCCTTTTTATAGGCAGTATAGGTGTCCCTTTGCATCCTCTAGGCATCCTCTAGGCATCCTCTAGACATCCTTAATATTCGAGATAGGTCCCCTCTGCGAATGTCTTTTCCATTTTAAACGCTTTGTTTCCATGCTGCATCCATTCTGCATCCATTCTGCATCCGTTCCGCGTCCGTTCTGCTTCCTCCCCGCGTCCGAGCAGATGCGAGTTGTGCGGATGCGGAATGGATGCCTAGCAGATATAGCGGATGCGGAACGGATGGGTAGCGGATGCGTAGCGGATTGAGAACGGACGAACTGGATACATTTTCCGCGCAAAAGTTTTGGGCAACCCAAAACTTTTGGAGCGGATGAAATGTCAATAAACGGATGCTGGACGGATAGAGAGGAAGCAAAACGGAGGCAGTGAGTACATCTCGTTTTCGAACGGATGGCAAGCTTTTTTGTCCGTTTTACATCCTCTTTGCATCCGTTGGTTCAGTGTGACATGGGCTTTAGGTTTTCTTTTCCATGGGGCCAAATCACAAATGTGTCATCGATGTATCTTAGCCACAGTTTGGGTTTGTGGGTGGCATTAGCCAGGGCTCTGGATTCGAATTCTTCCATGAACAGGTTTGCAATGATGGGTGACAGTGGGGATCCCATAGGGGCTCCTTCAATTTGCTTGTATCTTTGTCCTTTGTATATGAAATATGTGTTGGTTAAGCAGTGTTCTGTTAGTTCCATGAGGTGTTTAGCTGGTTGGTATTTATTTATATATATTTATATACGAACCCAGTACAGAAGCCTGATGATGGCAGATGAGATTCTGCCAAAACGTTGTGACAACTTTAAGAGCACAACTATGATGACGTGGGAAAATACCCAAGCAAAGCTGAATACCATACATGTAAGTACCTGCAAAAACTTAAGAAAATATATATATATATATATATATATATATATATATATATATATATATATATATATATATATTCTCAAACTGAAAAGAGTAGAAAAAATTGATTCATGGAAAAGCCTGGTAAAAGGGCAAATTTTATAATCCCTATATATTTATCCACTGCCCTCTTCTCCTTTGGAACACTCACCCCAGTGCTGGGATAATTAGCAAGAAGGGAAATAATGTTTGTAATTACTTTCATTGGAGAGGAAGTCATCAGAGAGTAAGCAGACACACAATAAGGAATGTACATTGAAATGAATGCACTGGCGATGGCTGTTTGCCCACTGCATTTACAGGTGTGAATTCTTGAGTCGCTTAGGAAGCAAACAAACTCCTTTAGTATGAAATTGATTAGTCTTGTCAATTTCAGGCAACAGCTAAGAACCCACCGAGCTTTCTAATCAACCAATTAAGGTCACAGGATTGAGCTTGTTATCTTGCAGTTAGCACTTTTTAGGGACACCACTGCACTGCTGAGAAATGAAGCTCAGGAAAATGGCCTGTTTAGGCAATTTCTCCACTCTGCAAAGGGTTTGGTGGGGGGCCAGGTCAGACACAGAATGACATGTATTAAATGTATGTAATGGTGAGCATAGGACAGAGAGAAGAATGCTGTAAAGATTGTAAATGTAAGCATTGATTGAGATACAACAGTTTTATCACCGTTGTAACTACAGTCACTATCCAAGGCAGTTATTATTATTAAACAAGTGCCTTCATAAATAAATTTGCCCTGTAGTAATATCATAGCAAGACACCATCTGAAAAAAAATATTATCACCATTCATAGTCCCTCTTCTCAGTTCTTTAAGACTAGGGCATTTTACAGGGTCTAAATATTTACTGTGTGAAAAATGACCACTGATTTTCAGCTGTTCCATAAAAAAAAGCTTACACTCAGAGGTGGTATTCAGCAGGTTCTGACCAGTTCTGGAGAACCGGTAGTGGACATTTTGAGTGGTTTGGAGAACCGGCAAATCCCACCTCTGACTGGAGATTTTACAGTATCCTTCCCCTGCCACACTCACCAAGCCATGCCCACAGAACCAGTAGGAAAAAAAAATTGAATCCCACTACTGCTTACACTGGAAATCATAATTCATCACAAACTGAAGAAATATTTCCAAAATTAGAAATAAACTGGAAAGAATAATAAATTCAATTCTACTGTATGGTTAAAACTTTCATAATATGAAGCTATTCTACACACCCTTTTTTGAAGTTTTTTCTCCTTATAATAATGTGGAATTATTAAACAAACAAAACAGAAGAAAGCAATTTTGCCACAAAAGTAAGCAGTAATAAGATTCTAACAATGTTTAGATCTATTTAAAATTGATTTTTGAATAGATTTTAGCCAAAATAATACCTAGATAAAGGAAACTACAGATAGGAATAAAAAAACAGATACTATCTCATTAAATTTCCAGTAAATACTAAATAATGATGTCTGTATAGAAAAACAAAACAATTTTTGATGGACAAACTAACTGGAAGCCTTTATAATAACAAGGTAATATTATTTTCAGTAACCATTTTTAATATTGGAAAATTGAATAGGGAAGTTAGGAAAATATATTGTTCAGATACTTGTTTTTCTTTGTGCAGCCCTTGAATTATAACTTATAACCCAAAATATCAATTGCAAAGCAAGGCCTTTTTTGTCACAGTTGTTAAGCGAAACATTGCAGTTGTTAAGTGAATCATGTAGTTGCTAAGCGAATCTGGCTTCCCGCATTGACTTTGCTCGTCAAAAACCAGCTAAGAAGGTTATAAATGGTGGTCACACGACCCCAGGACAATGCAGTTACAGATTAACAGAGTTGGAAGGGATCTTGTAGGTCATCTAGTCAAACCCCCCCCCCCGGCCAAGCAGAAGACCCAACACCATTTCTGACAAATGGCAGTCCAATCTCTTCTTCAAATCCTCCAATGATGAATCTCCCACAAATTCCAAAGGCAAGCTGTTCCACTGGTTGATTGTTCTCACTGTCAGAAATTTATCCTTATTTCTAGGTTGAATCTCTCCTTGTTCAGTTTCCATCCATTATTCCTTGTCTGGCCTTTGGGTACCTTGGAAAATAGCTTGACCCCTTCCTGTGGCAGCCCCTCAAATATTGGAAGACTGTTATCATGTCTCCCCTGGTTCTTCTCTTCACTAGACTAGCCATGCCCAGTTCCTGCAACCGTTCTTTATATGCCTTAGTCTCTAGTTCCCTAATCATCCTGGTTGCTCTTCTCTGCACTTTTACTAGGTCTCAAAATCTTTTGTATAGTGTGGAGACCAAAACTGGATGCGGTATTTTAGGTGTGGTTTTACTAAGGCTTTATAGAGTGGTATTGCCTGAATTTTGATCACTTCAATAGTTATAAGGGTGAAAACTGGTGATAAGTAACTTTTGTCAGTTGTAACTTTGAGCACTCTGCAAATGAATGGCTGTAAGTCAAGGACTACCTGCATGTTGTATTTTTTAATATGTCACACTTGCAGTTCCACTGTTGCCATGGCTCTTCAATCCAAAAGTGCTATTTCACAGAGTTCATCATCTTGGATGCATATATAGATATATCTATCTATCACTGTATTTGCTTTATTTTCAGATCGATAAATATGCTCAGCGGGACTTGAAGAAAGGCCTTCATTTATACGGAACTGATGGAAATATTGGTTTAACTAATGCATGGAGCATCATACAAACAGATGTAAGCTTGTACTTCTTCATTGTTCTTTCCCTTAACAACAGTGGGTGCTAAGCCAACACACTCATCTGCCTGGCTTCAAATTTCCAATGAAAATAATTTAATTTGGATTTCTATAAGCGTTTGCCTTAAAATAAAAGCAAATACCACTGCACTGTACCTAACCTGGAATCAAGGCCCTTATGTTTAATGGATCTTTCCCCAGCCTACTTTGGAATCTACAGATAAGGGTTTAATTTGATGCTTTAGTCCTCAACAGTATGCAGAGAAGCATACATGCAGACAGACAAAATACATAGGAAATCCCACAAGGAATTACAGAGCACAGGAAATGCCACATTTCAATCATCATGCTATAACATTAGTGATAGGAGAGAAAATGAGACAAAGAAGTTCACGAGTTCTCTTCAGTTCTCTTTCTTTCCTCTTTTGCATCCAAGGCACTATTGAATAAGTCAGCAATCAAGAGAAGGAACATAGTTGTTCTAGCTATACATTTGAGAATACAAGAACATGAGATCAGGGTTGTACTTTTTAATCAGCTTTCCATTTTATACAAAGAATGTACGCACACACATATATACACATACACACACACACATATGGCAGGTGTGTCAAACTGGTGGCCATCTGGCAGTCCATGAATGGAAAAAAAATGTCGTGAAACATGGCACTGTGATGCAGTGAGTTTGATACCTGTGAAATATGTGCATATACAAATGCATACAGATGAATCCCAAATATTTCATTGATTAGCCAACTCTGGAAGTCAGAAGAATGAACTTTAACAGTTTGAGAGTTTGATATATATTTGATGTTGAGACCATTTTAGTTTTGTGGTTAACCTCGCCCTTGTCCTGGCTGCAGAATTGACATACCATTTGTTCTCACTGGAATATTTTTTTACAGTAAAGTTAATAATGGCTTGATAGAATGGCAGGAATTGTATAGGTACTAATATGCTTGGGGAATGCTGCAAGCTTGATTGGAGTATAGGATCTAAAATTATGGTTTTTTTAGAGATACAAAATTCTTACCAAGGATTCTAAAACACTTGAAATGCTATCCTGTACAGTATTCAGTAAACAAAATAAAACTTATATTGATTATACAACAGCATCTCTTTGGTTGTTCTCTTAAAAGCAGTGATCTGTCCATTTTAATTTTAGATTTAGTCATCTATATGTACACGAGGCATCTCAATTTCTTTCTGTTGATAAAAAAATTAAATAGTCCTATTATTGCAGCTATATTTCAGGCCACCTGAATTAGACTGTATTCTCCACTGGTATTTTAAAATTGTTCAAGTTTTCATTCAGTTCATCACTCTGTTTAATACTGTTTTTGTGTAATCTGCATAATGGGAATGGTTGATCACAATCCCAATAATTTGTTCTCTTTCCAGTTGAAGAAGCTACATTTGTCTGTTCAAATGCCTCTCACATTTGTATGAATGTACATTCTCAATTCCAAACTGCTGTGACATGTTACTTTGCACAAATAGAAGGCAGCATTAATTTTATGAATACCAAGATAGAAAAAACATGAGGGCACAGAAGAGTATAAAAAACATGAGGGCTCACCAGGACTTGGGGGGAAATAGAATATGTTATATTGTATTTCAAATATATTTTCATAATATGGATACTTTGATTTGTTGATAGAATTAGATTATTCAACAACACAATTGATTTCAGTTTTGAAATATTGGTTCTGTTGGATCTCCTGTTGTAAATGCAGAAAGTTTTCCCCAACCATGAAATAGAAGACTTCATTCCAATGAGCAGATAAAATCTAAGTTTCCCAGCTCACAGTTTCTCTGTATGTTTCTTTTCTAAATATTTATGTCTGAAAAATAATTAGGAACGAAATGTAACTATTCCTAATGTTTGGTATTCTATGTTTCTTTTTTCTTTTCTTGTATAACTAATATGATTGCATACAATTGTTTATATTGGAATGTAAATTAGTACACTTTTTTTTCTGTTCCCAATATTTTTATTTGAATAAACAAAACAACAAAGCTACAAAAGTTAATTTAAAGAATCCCACTATACTGTCAATTTTCTCCCATCTCCTGCTCAGTTAAAATTTTGAACTGGAGAAGAATTGCAGATACCTCATGATAACTTATCTATTTACAGGCTAGGGTTATAAACCACAAATATTCATGTTCAGAATCCATTCACTATGAGACTTGACTTCAGGAGTTAATAAATAACACAACCGCCTTGGCATCTGTACAGAGAAAAGAATCAGATTTCCTGTCTATTTTGAAGTGTACTTGGAGGCAGGATCAAAGAGCTACTATTTTTCTCAGTTATCCCCCTTAGTCACTTCTGCCATGGGAAACTTGCTTCAGGCAATATTTGACAATAAAAGACTGCAGGAGCTTTGATTGTAGTAGCTTCAGAAAGGTTGGAGGGCAAAGTTTTGTACATGAAGAAATCTACTTGCATTTGGACAACAGGCAAGGAACTCTAAAAGTGTGAAACAAAAATAACACAGGAACTTCACAGTTTCCTCATTTTTCTCAGCCTTCCTTAAAGGCAAAAGCAAATTGGACAATTTGGAACAATACAGAATGCTAATTTTCCAGATGCATGTAGACTCATGTGCAAGTAGACATTTAAAATAATCATTTTAATAATTTGAGAATTACAGAACTGAACTAGAGAGTTATCCCACAACTCAATAATACAATAATTGTTAGCTGCCCAGAATCATGTGTATGAGATGGGTAACTGTAAAAACATATTAAATAAATAAATAAACTCACATTCAGTGGATGTTGCTCATTAATTAAATGCTATCTGGTTGGCATAACTGAAAGCGATGAGTTCCTTTTTTCAGCTTTGCAGTCCACCAAAGGATCTTAGATTCCTAGAACAATCTACATAAAACTCTCTTTCTTGAAAACTAAGGTTCACATCCAGATGCTGAATTGCTACACTGGAAGTAAATCAACGTTTAATACTCTGATATTTGGAAAATGAGGCTGCCTTCAGTCTCAGTTCCCAGATCATGACATAGTCAAAGGCAATTTCAAAATAGAGAATATATAAATTTGAAGCCACTCATCTTTACATCCAGAGGTGGTATTCAGAAGGTTCTGACCAGTTCTGGAGAACCGGTAGCAGAAATTTCAAGTAGTTTGGAGAACTGGCAAATGCAACCTCTGACTGGCCCCGGCCCCATCTATTCTCTACCTCTCGAGTCCCTGCTGATCAGCTGGATCTCCTTTTGTTGCCCTGCACAGGAGAACGGAGCTGGAAAGCAGGTTAGTGGGGTGGGGAGAGAATGGGGATTTTACAGTATCCTTCCCCTGCCATGCCCACAAAGCCATGCCCACAGAACCGGTAGTAAAACAATTTAAATTCCACCACTGTTTACATCTATCTAATAAAATAGTCATTGCTGTAACCCGATTTTTTTTATGGTAATAACATACTTGAAACATAATACAACTGTATTGCTGATAATATCATGTCTTATGACAAACCATTTTCTGAGTTGAGTTTTTCTTTTCTCTTTTAAGTCCCATGAAGAAGGAACAGTGGACATGTTTTTAGCTTCCCCCCACCCCATTGATGTAATTCTAGTCCTCTTCACTTGTATTGTAAAATGCATGGCACTTGATAAAAATGTTTTCTTTAGTTTTCACATGATTGAAGATTAGTTCTTTTGCTGTTCTGTTGTCCAAAGATAGGACAAGACATCTACTTCATTCAGCAACTTTCCAAACCATGTTTGGAACAAGCAGTGGCTCTCAACCTATTCTCCACTATGAGCCCCATTTAAATATCTTTTGTGGCCATGGTTCAGGGCCATGGACCTAAAGACTTCAGTCAATATTTAAATCATAACATTTCTTAAAACCTTCATGCCCCCCACTCTGTGACACAAAGCACAGGTTGAGCACAAGTTGAGAACTATTGGTTAGGAGCATTTCAGAATGAATAGAAATATGTTGATTAACAAAGCCATTTTTTTACTCTTTTTCTCTCCCCTACATATTGTACCATAATGGAATGTTGTAAAGGATATAGGATTATCTGGAAACAAAGTGATCTTCCACTTACACAATAGTTATCCCTTGGATGTTCTGATAGTACAATGAATGTAAAGAGACATGGAGTCTCTGAAGTGCCTGGGCTCTCTACTCTGATATAACAAGGAAACTGAATCACCAATACAGGTGGTCCTCACTTATGACCATTTCTTTAGCAGCTGTTTGAAGTTACAATGGTACTGAAAGTTTACAACCACTCCTTGTACTTACAGCTGTTACCAAATCTCCACAATTATGGGATCAAAATTCAAGAGCTTGTTAGCTTGCTCTCAATTACGACTGTAAGTTACACTTAAATTCCTACCCACTTGTATCCTTCCCATCTTTGCCCATTTGGCTTCCCTGCACTCTGCCCTTGCTGCCTTGACCTGCAGCCTCACAGCCCTGCACTCCGCCATCCCAACACCCTTCTCACTGGCCCCAGCTGACTTTTACCATCTGCTTCCCAGTGATAATAAGGTTTGCCCAGCCTTGCCATTTGTGAGGTCCGCCCAAGGCTTTGCAAGGCTCTCCTGAGGCTGCACATGACCAGCTCATGAAGGGCCACCTCATCAGCAGTAGGAGTAAGAGGTTGGCAAAAGTCACCTGGGGATGCCATTGGATGGCAGGGGCAATGGAGTGCAAGGAGCTGAGGTTGCAGAGGTGGTATTCAACAAGTTCTGACCAGTTCTGGAGAACCAGTAGTGGAAATTTTGAGTAGTTCAGAGAACCGACAAATACCACCTCTAACTGGAGATTTTAGAGTATCCTTCCACTGCCATGCCCACTAAACCATGCCCACAGAACCAGTAGTAAAATTTTTTGAATCCCACCACTGTAAGATTGCAGACCAGAATCAGGGGTGACCAAAAGAACAGAGATAGGGAAATAGGAGATTGGGAGGAGTTGAAGTGGAGATAAATGCAATAGGGCAGGAAAAATGTAAAATCTTTGACTAACAACAGTGTGATACTTGTTCTATATGGAACTTGGTAGGTTCCAAGTCCCTCATTCTGATTGGCTGAAAAGGCCACTTATGGACTGGTTCGCTAGCAACCAATCCGGGAAGCTGCCAAGTGGCGGGAAGAATTAAACAAGTGTCATTGGCCACAAGCCAGCAGGCAAGCCGCTATAAAAAGGGCTGCCGCAGCTTGGGCTATGTTCCGTATCTTTTGCCTAGTGGTTTGAAATAAAGAGTTGTTGTTTGGAACCCAGTCTCACACGTTTCTTTCCAGACGGAACACTGGTGACAAGGATGGGATCGTCATAGAAGCAGAGACTGAAGCACACAGCAATCTGAACCGAGCGAGAGAGATGGCCGGTAACAACGCGCCACCCGCGCCCTTCAATCCTGATGAGGAGGATTGGGAATCGTATATTGATCGCTTTCTTATGTTCTTAGAAAGCAACGAGATGGAAGAAATCTCAGACCAAAGGAAGAGGGCTGTCTTCCTTACACACTGAAGACCAGCCATATTCAAAATGGTGAAGGCTGGCGAAACCCAGAGATGTCAAGAAATGACTTGGTCTGACCTGAACCAATTGCTCCGAGCACACTACGCACTGGTGGTCTTGAATTTAATCAAAAGGCACGAGTTCTACAAGAGGGACCAGAAGGAAGATGAAACCATAGCAGATTTTGTGGCAGCCTTGAGACACATCAGAGGAGCCTGTGATTTCCAAAACATGGACGAGGCAATGAGAGATCGCGTAGTCCTCGGCCTGAAAGACTGTACCCTCCAGAGCAAACTACTGAATAGGCCGAACATAACCGTGGCCGAGGCCATTACTGAGGCAACTGCCGCGGAAGCAGCAAAGAAATCAGCAGCCACCATGCAGCAAATGAACGCAGTTCCAGACCTGCCAACCCAAACCAGGGAGAAGAAGGCAGAGGGAGGAAAGAAACAGCCCACAGTGACAACCCACCACGAGGACATCGAAACACAGAGTGACACTGAAGATGACGAAGATGTCCATAGACTCTATTCAGATAGAAAATGGCGCGAAAAGAGGAGGAATTGGTGGGAATTTTAATGTGCGGGCTGCAGAGGCAACCACCCGCGGTCTGAATGCAGGTTCCTCGACGCAATATGCTGGGCTTGTAATAAAAGGGGGCACATCGAAAGGGTCTGCCGCAACAAAAAGAGCTATAGTCCAAAAAGACGTGGCAGCATCCCCCCCTAGACACGATGACAGACAAGCCGGCAAGAGATGGAACCGAAATAAGAGAAGACAGGGAAGAAACGCATCAGACAGTCACCATCGACCATGACAGGGCAGAAAGCGGAAAAAAGGTTCGGATAGAGGTGAGCATCGAGGGGAGACCCTGCGAGATGGAAGTCGACTCAGGGTTGTTCCTATCAATGGTATTCTGGAATACCATCTGGCGCCTAATTCCGAACATTAATCAGAGAGATCTAAAGAAACAAAAACTTGTGCTAAAAGACTATCAGGGAAATCGAATCCCAGTAGTTGGCCTTGGACATTTTATAGTTGAATTTAAACACCACGCCGAAGTCTTGCCTCTGACTATCGTCGACTGTGACCATCCTAGCCTGTTAGGGATTGAATGGTTCGTGCCTCTGGGAATCGGGATGACCGGGATCAACCGCATTGCCACAACCAACTGGGAGGAGAGCCTACTCCAAGAATTCCAAGACGTTTTCGACGGGACTCGAAGCAAGTACAAGGGGACCCCAATTTCATTTAGCCTAGACCCGAAAATAGCCCCCATTCGTTTAAAGGCCAAACGCGTCCCATTCGCACTTAAACTGAAAATTGACAAACAGCTGAATAAGTTGATAGTGCAAGGGGTTTTAGAACCAATTGACCACGCCAAATGGGAAACCCCAATCGTCACACCGGTGAAGCCAGATGGGTCAGTGCGCATCTGTGGGGACTATAAGGCAACCCTGAACCATGCGCTCCAACTAAGCGCATTCCCAGTGCCAGTAGTGCAACATTTACTGCACTAGGGGGAGGAAAAATATTCGCAAAACTCGACCTAGCACAGGCTTATCAACAGCTACCCATTCATCCCATAACAGCAGAGGCACAAATGATAGTAACGCATAGAGGTGCATTCAAATGTAACTGCCTCCAATTCGGTGTTAGCGTTGCCCCAGGCATGTTCCAAAGCCTCATGGAATGCCTACTAAATGGAATCAAAGGTGTCGTCCCATATTTCGATGATATACTGGTCTCAGCGAAAAATGCCAACCAGCGAGAGACCAGCTTAAGAGAAGTCTTAACATGCTTTAGAAAATCAGGCCTAAAAGTAAAGAAGGAAAAATGTGAACTGGCCACTAACCGGGTCGAATTTTTGGGCTATTTAATCGATGAGCAAGGCATTCACCCTACCAAAAAAAAGGTGAAGGCTATCAAAGACGCTCCCAGACCCAAAAACAAAACCGATCTCCAGGCGTTCCTAGGCCTCATAAATTTTTACAATGTGTTCCTGCCCCATAAGGCGACAATAGTAGAACCCCTACATCGACTGCTAGATAAAAAAACTGTGGACATGGGGCCACTGGGAACAGAAAGTCTTCCAAGATATTAAGGACCTATTAACATCAGACACCATTCTTATCCAGTTTAGCAACACCCTGCCTCTGACAGTCACCTGGGATGCCTCGCCTTTTGGGGTCAGTGCCATCCTGAGTCACCAACTTCCAGACTGCAGAGAGGCACCAGTCGCCTTTTACTCAAAGACGCTCTCCAAAGCGGAACACAATTACAGCCAACTTGATTGGGAAGCCCTAGCAATCATCGCCGGAGTCAAACGATTCCATGAATACCTTTACGGTAGACCCATTTCTATCGTAACCGACCACAAGCCTCTCCTTGGAATCCTAGCGGGAAACAAGCCAATCACAAACATTCTGTCTCCTAGAATGACAAGGTGGTCTGAATTCCTTGCTACCTATTCCTACACACTACTCCACAGACCTGGCAAAGCAATCTCGCACGCGATGCCCTGAGCTGTTCACCATTGCCCGTCACAGAGGACGACCCTGCCCCAACTACCTCCACATTTCAGCTTGAGACTTGCCCGGAGCTGCCACTGACTGCAGCCGATGTCGCAAGAGCCACAGCCAAAGACCCTTTGACACGCGCATACTGAACTGGGTAGGTAAAGGCTGGCTGGAGGAAAATAAAAAAACTGAGACTTTTAAACCTTTCTGTGCCAGACAGACTGAACTGTCTATTGAAAAGGGGTGCATTTTATAGGGTGACAGGGTAGTAATCCCAAGCAGCCTCCAAGAAGACGTCCTGGGCATGTTGCACGAGGTCACCCAGGCATAGTCAAAATGAAAGCCCTGGCCAGGAGTTACATCTGGTGGCCAGGGCTGGACAAAGACATTGAACGCTGGGTTGCAACTTGCCATGACTGTCAGAAATCGAGGTCTACCCCCCACAGGCACCAATCAGGGACTGGGAAACTCCCTGGGGTCCATGGTCTTGAGTGCACATTGACTTCACTGGGCCAACGAAGGGGAACACCTTTTTGATTGTAGTCTATGCATATTCAAACTGGTTGGAAGTCATCCTCATGGCTTCCACAACCACCGAGGCTGTTATTAAACAGCTCGACAAACTGTTTGCGACGCATGGGCTACCTGATGTACTGGTTTCGGACAACGGGCCTCAATTTACCGCCTTGCAGTTCGAACAATACCTGGCTGCCCAGGGTATCCGTCACGCCTTAACCGTACCAGTCCACCCGGCTGCGAATGGCAGGACCGAACGTATGATTCGGTATACTAAAGAGGGCCTAGAGAGAATGGACAAGGGGGACGTGCGGGCCAAACTCAACTGACTTCTAACCTTGCAACATATTACCCCTAGTAGCACTACAAATAAAAGCCCGGCTGAACTTTTAATGGGTAGGAAACTACGGTCCTACCTGGACAGGTTACAACCCACTTACACATGGGACAAGCCCCCCGACTCCTCCAGCAAGTATTGTAACTTAGAAATCAGTGACCTAGTCTATGCCAAGAACTTTACCGGGGACCCACTATGGCTGCCAGCCACCATCACACAAGTCACAGTCCCCTGGTCCTACCGACTAATGTTAGATGATGGGAGGGAATGGAAGCGGCACATAGACCAGCTTCGTTCCCGCAATCTCGAAAGACAAACTGCTGCAGAACCAAAAATAATAAATTCCGACGATAAAACAACCAAGGGGGGGGAGTACAAATAAACAAAAAAGGGAGAGACGACCCTCCCATAACAAGACAACAAACTCTGCAAAACGACAATTTAACCAAATAAAAAGAGCACTCACGGTTAGATGAACCCAAAAAAAGGAAGTCCAGGAGCAGGAGAGCGAAGCGAGGCCTTCCTGGAAGGTGGCAGCCAGGCCAGCTCAACCAACCCAGCCAAATCAGGAGGGAGCGGCGGAGCCATCTCAACTGGCCCGAGAGACTCAGGCGGGAGCGGCATGGCTGACTCACCCTTCCAGGAGGTTCATGTAGAAGGTCGAGAGAAGCAGCGATCCCGTCCAAACCGCTTGAAGACCAAAACAAGACTGAGCCGCATAGGTCAACTAGAACTAGGAAAAGCCCCACCTACCTGCACGGCTACGTCACCCACATTGGACTGAACTAAAGGGGGAGGGGTGTTCTGTGTGGAACTTGGTAGGTTCCAAGTACTTCATTCTGATTGGCCGAAAAGGCCACTTACGGATTGGTTCGCTAGGAACCAATCCAGGAAGCCGCCAAACAGAGGGAAGAATTAAATAACTGTCATTGGCCACAAGCCGGCAGACTAGCCACTATATAAAGGGCTGCCACGGCTTGGCTATGTTCCGTATCTTTTGCCTAGCGGTTTGAAATAAAGACTTGTTTGGAACCCGGTCTCACGTGCTTCTTTCCGGACAGAACAGTTCTGGCCTAATGGCCACAACCAAGGCTATCAGAACTGCCTTCACTAATCAGAGTACTCATGTGATGTTTCACCTAATGACTACTTCACTTAGTGATGGAAATTCAAATCCCAATTAGAGTCATTCAGGGACAACTGGTTGTAATAAATTTCTTAGGTAAGTGAGCTAAATCTGGATAAATTTACATAAATGTTTCATTCAGAAATGAATAAACTTGAATACAAGGTATAATACTTTCTTTTTCCAAATGTGCAGTCCAGAGGTGTTCTGGCATGCTGGGCCCACTGAACCTGATCCTTAAATAGGCCTCTTGACTAAGGTGACTTATAATTCTCTTATTCCCCTCCAGTTCAGATGCTGTGGTGTCTCCAACTACACTGACTGGTTTGAAGTGTACAATACCACACGGGTACCAGATTCATGCTGCTTGGAATTTAGTGAAAACTGTGGTCTTCATTCCCCAGGGACCTGGTGGAAAGCTGTGAGTATTAAATGAATCAACTCAGAAGACTAGAATTTTTAGACTCTACTAGTGAAAGAAAAATGTTGTTGCTTTGCCTATTTGCTAAATACTGTTGTGCCCATCTTTAAGGGTGACTAAACATCTATCAGGAAGGCTATTCTGACTTATTCATCCTAATTTGGCATACTTCTCAGAGAACCAACCAAAGGAGAAAAGCCTTAATAAGTGGTTCACCTTTAAGTGTCAGTAGGAGAAGTAAAAACACAGAACTCAGGAACGTGAGTCAAGACAACTTCTAGTAATTTGAAAGTTGCACATGCTTGTGACAGGCACGTAGAAAGATACACTTCCAAAGCAGGCAGGTAAAGGTAAAATGGGGAGGACAATTTTTATTAAGTCAAACATAAACAGACAATACACTTGAAAACATAGTCCTATACAAATTTGCATGCAAATGTAAGACAGAGGAAGCAGAATATCACAAGGAGCAAAAGGAATCAAGTAGGGAATAAAACACAGCAAGGAGCAAAAGGAGATATGGAATATGATGCAGCAGTCAAAGGGGGCGAGAGGCACATAGATTGGAAAAGAAAGAAGGAAAGGCAGGGGTGGGATTCTACCGGTTCTGTCCGGCTCTGTAAAACCAGTTCTGAAGAGCAGCAGACATAGAACTGGTTCTATGTCTGCTGCTGTTTTGGCCCACCCGCCTGCCTGGGCTCTTACCTGACCTTTATTTCCTGCTTTTTCAACCTCAGTTGCAGAGGCACAGCTGTGGTTGAAAAAGCCGGAAAAAAGTGCTTTTTCAAATGCTGCTTCCCTGCACGCGGTGCTGCTCAGCTGTCCAGGCAGCAAGCTGATGAATATTTATACGCGGACGCAGCATGCAGGGAAGCACATTGTAAATTACCGAACCGGTAGTTAACCCTGTCGGATCCCACCCCTGGGGAAAGGTAAATTGAAGTGGTGGTTCATCTGAAGCAAAGAACAGGGATAAGTTTATGAAGATTCTCAGACATCCAGGTAATGGTTGTGCCAAAGGTGCTTTTGTCAAAAGGCAACAGGACTTGGTTTTTTCCTTGAAGACATTTTATTTCATATCCAAGAAGCTTCTTCAGCTCTGAGCTGAAGAACAGCTGAAGAACAGCTGAAGAAGCTTCTTGGATGAGAAAAAAAAAGAAAGAAAGAAAAAACAAAGTCCAGTTGCCTTTTGAAAGAAAGCACTTTTGGGAGCACAGGAAGAGCTTTTAAATTTTTTATTTTGCCCTTGTGGTATTTTTTTCTACTTTTTTTCCCCCTAAGTGGCTTCTTTCATTACATGTATGCAAGCAGACTATTGTCTATGGAGATTCTCTGTCATCCAGGTCATGGTTGTCCCAAAGGCGCTTTTTCAAAAGGAAAAACAAACATTGCCTTTTGGTAAAAGCACCTTTGGGACATGCCGATTATTATTTTTCAATTGCTGAAAATATAGATTTCTGCATTTAGCAGGAGGTTGGACATGAGGGCCTACATGAACCAGGGGGTATTTTTTTTGAAACTGTCCCTTTTCCTCAGATCGGTGCCTAGTTGATGTATGAACAAGGTTATTCTGAAGTATCTTTGATAGGAAAGGCAAAATGAGAGTGCCTGTCTAAATGTTCTATGATTACTGAAAATAAGTTGAATCACTATGACAACCAGCAGCCATCTTAAATGGCAGTGGCTGATATATTGCAGAAGTAACCTAATAGTGAACTCCTTGCAATTGTTTCTTTCAAAACAATATTTGCTGAATATTGATAGTTGTAAAAATTAAAGTACTCTTTTTATGTAGACCAGAATGTTGAGTAGCTACTCCATTAAATAACAAAATTGTATTTAGTAATTCACCAGCAAATAAAAGAAGAAAATATTAATTATTTAGGATAAAAAAAGGCAAAAGGTATTGGTGAAAGCCCTTCTAAATTTTAGAGTCATTATGTGACTAAGATATCTGGCTAGTTGGGGCAAATGTTCAATGACTTAGAAAGATATTTCTAGGTAGAACTCATACATTGCTTGCAGTTTTAAATCAATGGTCCATTATTTAAGAACAGGTAGTGTATGTTCATAGCCCATGGCTACAGTGATGGCTGGCCATAAAAAGCCATAAAGTTGCAATCTGGCATGTGTTGCGTTAATTGCTTCAGGTATAAGGCTTTAATTGCTTCAGGTATATGGTGAGGTCCTTTGAAGAAGTAGAAAGATGATAAAATCAATGATGGGGATTTTTTTGTATATGTTTAGGATAACATAATTGGCAGGGTATTTTCAGTGGCCCATACATAGCAGAGAAAACAATCCTCAGATATTTAAAAGTCTTGGCTTGCTCTATTGTTTATTTAGCCACCACCATGTAATTTCATAAAATAAAAAGGCCACTTTCACTGGAACCAAAGGGTTCTGCAGAGAAAGTAGTGGCATTTTTTTCCCTGATTGTGCTTTTCCTTTTCACATCCTACAATCTTCAAGTATTGTTTTGGAATAGAGGTTCCTTCCTACTAGTACCCCGGTGTTAAACTCGCCGCATCGTGTTGCCTTCACGTGACATTTTTCCCATTTGCGGAGCTGGGGTGGGTGTGTGGCCACGCATGATGCATACAGCCCATGGGCCTCCAGTTTGACACCCTTGTAGTGGGTGTCTGTGAATAAAAGTTCAAGAGAACTGCAGCATTGAGACAGAATCCCATTCTGTGAATTCTGTGAATCTTAGGAACAAACTTTAGCATCTTGCAGAATGTGCTCAGTAGGAGACCAGGAAACAAGAAGACAAGACTTCACAGTATAGGACAGGACTGTCTACTTTTGTGTTGCCAGTTCAGGAGATTGTATATGCAACATTAGGTCTGCAGTGGTGGCTGACATTAACTGGCCTGTTGTCACAGCAGACACCAATCATCTCTGGGAAAACAGTTCTGAGGAAATAATCAGTACTTATAGGTTTTGTACAGCAGGGGAAAAAAGTAGTATATTTCTGCATTCCTTCATTCAGAAAGTACTCTGGAATCCACCCAAGTGTACAGGAAGTTACCAGAGTGTAGATAGAGTATTGGGCTCACAGACTCAAGTTCAACCAAAACCCTTCATGAGCATACTCAAAAAGTTATGCTGAAAAATAAGTCCAAGGTGATCTGTTAACAGGAATGTATCAAAACTAAAAGAAAATCCTACCATTGATTCAATTGTTATTTTAAAACCTCTTGTTTTTATGAGTCGGGCCAGCAAATCCTCCGAGGAAGTTATCAGTGCTAAAATTTGACATACTGACACTGGGACTAACATGTTAAAACAAATGTAATGTCATCTGGTTACTTTGCGGTTGCTAAAAAGCAAGGTGAAGTATTTGGGTGATGATTTGTTTAAGCAATAATTGGTCTATAATTGCCTTCTCACATTCTTGCCCAGCATTTCTGTTTAAAGCACTGAGATTTACTCTTCAGTTTAGAAACACAGCAGTCTGATTTGTAGGGCATACATGAGAAGCAGACATTGTTCTTCTTCTTCTTTTTTTTTTGTTCATGAATCTTGCACAGAGTATCCACTTGATCTTCAGTTGTACAGTTTTTCTAGGCCTTTAAAGACATATTTCATTGCAAGAAAGTCCCCAGAGATGCTTTTCATCTCCACTGGAAAGCTTAAATTGACACTGCCGATTACCAAGTTTGATATGAGTTGTAGGTTCTCCTTAGGCCATTGGCTTCCTTATAGCATAATGTTTTTCCCCTCTCTCTAGCCTTGCTACGAAACAGTGAAATTATGGCTTCAGGAGAACCTGTTAGCAGTTGGAATTTTTGGATTGTGCACAGCATTGGTTCAGGTATTTCCTGTGTGCTTTCTGTTTGTTTACCACCGTGAAGGATTTAACTGCATCTCAGTTTATCTTTCACAAATATAATCTGGTATTGATAGCAAAATCCTATAAATCTTTCTCCAAAGGAAATTCCATTGAATTTATTTGTTGATAAATTGGTTCGGGATTATATCAGAACAGCAAAAAGATTGATCTAAAGAAAAGTTGTCTTCTTTATGTTGAATACTGTTTTGTTTATTCCTACTTATGTGCAAATGTGCAAACATCAACAAGTCCTGGGTGTTTAATGATTCTTCCTCGGTTTAATTAGAGTATCTGCTCATATAAAATAGCAATGGTTTCTACATAAAATTGCTAGAGCTTAAGTTAATGGGGAATAGTAATTGACTTATTGTGCCTTAGCCTAAACAGCAAGAGATCCCTCATAATGAATTTTTATTTGAAAGCAGCGCTGTCCAATAATTAGCATATTTTACTTGATCATTTCACTGCCTCTTACACTTTAAATCTTTTCCTCCAATTCTTAGGAAGTTGTTTTGAGATCCTAAGAACAGTATAAAGCTGCTTAAAATTAACAAACAAGAACTGGGATTAAAATCGCTTATGTTGTACCACATTTGAGCCAGAACAGGCAAATATATTGTTAACTTACACCCCAGCTATTTAAACTTGTCATCACCATTTAGAATTAATCCTGAAGGGTTGTAGGATTTTCCCCACTCTCCAAATTAATGTCACAATTTAATACAGAATTAAGGAGGCTAATCCTGTTGAAACAAGTGGATTTAACTATGCCCAACTCTCTAGAATTAGAGTAGAAAAAATACATTTCTACTTTGTAATCCTCTGTTATTTTTATACCTGATTATTTGTCATGGTTTCCCCAGAAAATAGTAGAAAATAAAAATTAAATACAGAGCTAGCCATTCTCTGTTAGAGTTCTATAACATGCTTCAGAAAATTTCAGTTCTCAGGATATCTCAGCTAAAGGAAGTACTGTACATCAGCCTTTTGGTAGCATACAGTCTTGTGCAAATTATTTACAGTACTCACACAAGAACATTACTAAAAACCATAATGGACACACATAACTTTACACAGAGCAGCGTAAAGAGAAAGACAGGCCATGTAGCACAAGCCCTTACTTCTGTACATGGGCAAAAGACCGAGGAGAAAGTTTGGCAGACAGAATATGGAGGTTTCAGATGTCCTTTGGCAATGCCTACAGATGAAGTAAACACTTAGTCTAACTAACTGTTATCTCCAAAATATTCTTTTCCCTGGGCAGAAAGTCCACAAGGAAGCAGAATGCCCAAGCAAAATAATGGCATAGATAATCAAGCTAGATAAAAGTAGATGGCAACTAATCAAGGAGAGAAGCATCCTGGAATTAAGGAATAATTTCCTGACAGAACAAATATTTATGGAGATTCTCAATCATCCAGGTCATGGTTGTCCCAAAGGTGCTTTTCCTAAAGGCAACGGGACTTTCTTTGATTTCCTTGAAGATGTTTTACTCCTCATCCAAGAAGCTTGATTCAGTCAGAACTAAAGAAACTTGCTGGATGAGAAGCAAAATGTCTTCAAGGAAAAATAAAGAAAGTCCCATTTTTAAGAAAAGCACCTTTGGGATGACAGTTAGAACAATTAATCAGTGGAACATCTTGTTTTTTAAATTGTGGGTACTCCAACACTGGAAGTTTTTAAGAAGAGATTGAACAACCATTGGTCTGAAACAGTATAGAGCAAAGGTCTCCAAACTTGGCAAGTTTAAGACTTGTGGACTTCAACTCTCAGAATTCTCCAGCCAGCTCTTGCCAAGTTTGGAAACCTCTGGTATAGGGTTTCTTGCCTGAGCAGTGGGTTGGACAAGAAGACCTCCAAGGTTTCTTCCATCTCTATTATTCTGTTCAAAAGGAGAGATTCTCCCAAATTATCTAATCTAAATATTTTTTCCCATCAATATTGAATAAAGCTAAGATTGAGTTACAATCCAGGTTTCTTTCCTCCCTTTTCTTTTTGATTGTGAAGAAGTCTCATCACTCCCCTTTGGCTTTTCCATTAGGTTAGCCCAAAATTGAGTATGCCCTGCTGATTATGCAGAACTGTGTTATGTAGAATTGGTATATACCCTGGGGTGGCATGGGAAATGCAGGATCCTTCTGGAACCATAGTATGCAACTGTGCGTATATCATGAAAGACCAAAGGGAAAGTTGCATGCTGTTTTAATGCTGACAATGACTTTTGTATCTACAGATTCTTGGACTGACATTTGCAATGACCATGTATTGTCAGGTTGTCAAGGCAGACACCTACTGTGCATAAACATCATCTTCAGGGTCCATCAACCACCTCTTCACGAGACAAAAGAGAGGGCCCTCCATCCTGTTGTCATATTTTTTCTATGTAAAATAAACTGTATAATCCTCTATGGAAAAATTGTGGATTCCCCTTAGTTTTGTCACACTCAAAATGGTATCATCGTGGAACTCAAGACTTGCTTCAACAAAATAAATTTTTCTCTCTAAATGGCAAGAAAAACAAAGAAAGAAACAGCTCCCTTTTGCACAGACTGTGGCTTAGTTTGAGGCGGAGTTTAATCTCTGCAAGCTGTTGACAAATAGAAATGTTCTGCCTAGCCCGATTTCATCAGTCCTCAAAGTACAGGGAGCCATTTCTCATAATGATAGAGAGGATGTGGGATAGCCATGTCTTAGCATTTGGTTTTAGGCAGCTTAGCACCTCGGCCCAGGGACATGCTTTGGACTCTCAACATGGTGTCACGGAATGAGAGGTCTTTGGGGAAAGCGTGAAGAAAGGGTTTAGATGTCCCATCAGTTCTGGCTGTAAACAGAACGGGAATTCTTACTCTTGAAATCAGTGTAATAACGTTCAAGTACGAATGTCTGAATACATCCATATAGATACACAACAACAATTCTAGCAGCTGCCTGCAAAGCACATCAGTCTTCTCTTCCTTTGTATTCCATAGGACCATGGAGTCAAATGGAAAGATCTCCTAGGGAAGAAATTTAGGCCACTAAGAAACAAGCAATTGCATCAATCTGATTTATTCTTCAAAGAATATGTAATCACCTTTCTGTTACTGTCCGCTGGATTTTCTTTTAAGTGTCATTCCAGTTTTGGTGTTCCAGTATGTTCTTTTTTTTCCTGTTGTTGTCCCCTTCGTCTCTTTGCCTTTTCCTTAATTTACTTTGTCATATTTTTACCTTTAAATAGGATAGATTCACTAGGAGGGAAAACCCATGCTTTAAACATGCTTTGTAGCTGCTTTTTAAATGAACAAATTATTCCAAGAAGGAATTGGAAGGTTTGAAAAAATTCCCCACTAACCAAAAAGTCATTAATTTCCCTTTTTTTCTTTTCTCTGCATTAATATACACAGAAGAACATGCAGGTAAAGATTTTCAAGCACATTCCCATCACTGCTTACAACCATAGGCTAATGAAAGGCTATCATTGATTATCTGCTCACCATCTCAACAATGAAGACAGCTTGATGGGTCATCTTTATCTGTCTTGCTTTAGTATAAATCATATATCAATAAAATGAGTGGATTATCATTGTAGGTGAACACCAATATGTTTGTTAATACATGCATGATGACAGAAGATTGACCAGACTTAGAATGCATAGTTTAACATCCAAGTAGAGTTTAAAGACAGTGTGTACACATTGTTAGTCCACTCAGACAGTTCCTTTCCCTTCAGTTCTGCTCAAAAAAAAAAAAAAAAGCAAAGGAATCTTAATTCAGCCCTTGCTTTTCTTTCCATCCTTTTATGTACAGTTGATCGTTGTTTATTTTTCCAGTAATGGAAACTAATGATGCAGGTTGGTGCAGTGGTTAAAGCACCAAGCTAGAAACCAGAAGACAGGGAGTTCTACTCCTGCCTTAGGAGCAAAGCCAGCTGGGTGATTTTGGGCTAGTCGCTCTGTCTCAGACCGAGGAAGCAGGCATGGGAAACCACTTCTGAATTCTTGTGAAGAAACCTGCAGGGTTTGCTCAGGCAGCCACTAGGAATAAAAACTGACTCAAAAGCATCCCCTCCCCAAAAAGGAAGATATTTTCCCCTTATTTAATATTCGTAGATCTTTGAGCTATATAAGAATGAAAGTTTACAATTGCAAAAAAAGAGTCAACCATATAAAATCAAGGCCAACCATATCAGTAAAACCTAACATCCTTAACTAAGACGTCCCTCTGAAAAACTAAAGTTTCATGATTCCATGCAATGGGGAGGGGGGGCAATCTTACACCTGATACGTATTTGATTGAAGACAAAGCAGCCAATTTAGGGTACAGTATTATAAATACTGTAGGGTACAGTATTATAAATACTTTACCATTTATAAACTGTATAAATAGCTTCAATACAAACATTTAATATGCAAAGAAAAAACATGAAATGTGACAATATCTGGACTATGATAGGAAATGAGAACATTCTCATCATTTTCTGTAAAGAAGCACTACCTCAGGGGTGTAATTCAAGAAAGAACTAATATAGATTAAGATTTGATCCCTAGACCAACTGTAGACCAACTCTACAGAAGTGGTCCCCAACCTGTTTGGCACCAGGGACTGGTTTCATGGAAGACAATTTTTCTATGGACTGGGAGTGGGGGTGAGGAGCACACAACCTAGATCAGTAGTGGCTAACTTTTTTGGGCTCCTGTGCCAAAAATTGTGCACGTACTTGCACACACGCACTCACGTGCCAGCACCCAGAAGGCAATGCGTGCCCCCTCCACGTCCCCTACACATGCATATGCAATCCCCACCCACCCACCCCCACTGGCCCCTTATCTACACTGCACCTCACAGCTGATTTTCAGCCGTTTGAGGCCTTTTTTGGCCTCCCAGAGGCTTGAGGAAGGTTGCTGCAGGCTTTGCAGGCCGAAAATTAGCCCTATTTCGCCACTACTGGTGTTTTCAGAAAAACAGGAAGTGATGAAACGGGGCTAGTTTTAGGCGTGCAAAGCCTGCAGAAGTCTTCCTCAAGCCTTTGGGAGGCTGAAAAAGGCCTCAAACTGGCAAAAAAATCAGCTGTGAAACATGCACATGCGCATTGAGGTAAGTTTGCCTGCAGCTTGCATGCTGGCAAAATGGCTCTGCCTGTCACCTGTGGCATGCGTGCCATAGGTTCACCATCACAGATGTAGATCCGTGCATATGCAGTTTCACTCACCTGCTGCTCATCTCCAGTTTGCTGTCTGATACCTATAGTCCATGGACCAGTACTGGTCTGCAGCCCAGAGATTGGGCACAGTGATGGGTTGCAAAGCAGTTTATCACTAGTTTGGTGGGTGTGTTTGGTAGGCGCGCTTCTTGCGCGTGCCAAACACACACTTTGTGCACGCGCAGAGGCATTCCTACTCACTTCCTGCAATCCTGCACTCTCCGTGTAGCTTCAACAGCTGACATATGGCGATCTGCTGTGCCTCCCAAAGCAGCTGCGCTTCAAAAGCAGGGAATAAAAAGCAGGGAATAAATGGGAATAATATGGGAGCCGGTATGGGGCGGGTGGGCCCACCAGCAGATTGTCGGAGCAAACTGGTTTGGTCTCCACTGATCTTTGGTGCTTCGGTATGCCAGAACTGGACTGAACTGGTAGAATAGCACCACTGATTGGGCACCCCTGCTCTAGAGCAGTGTTGCTCAACCTTGGAATTTCAAGATGTGTGGACATCAGCATCCAGAATCTGCCAGCCAGCATGGTTGACTGAGGAATTCTGGAACCTGAAGTCCACATATCTGAAGTCCATATAAAGTGGCCAAGAGTGAGAAATGCTGCTCTAGAGTTTATCAATTAACATATTGTTTCCCAAATTCATACATGGTTGAAGAGTCCAGCAATATCCAGTTATAGCAAATGTGTAGAAATTCCTATTCCACCCTGCAGTTGACTCTTTTGATTCCTCTTGTCTTGTTAGATGTGCATACAATGGACAAGTTTGCCTTTAAGCAATAATGTACATGTTATTTTCCAATTATTCTGTGGTTTTGATTCTTTCCACTATACAGCAATGAAGAGTGTCTTTGAAATTCCATTGCTGTTAGTTGTCATTGCTCATTACTTTTGACTGTTTTACAAGCACACCTACTGACAGCTTTTAGACTGCCATCTCTGAAGACCATTATCATAAAATAAGGCAATATGAATAAAATATAGGTTCTAAAAGTAAAAGATGAGTTCTTAAAATATTAAAGTACTCCTGTACACTACCCCTTTATACAAATAAAAATAGGTGACTCAGCAGAATTACTCACAGAAATTAAGTCACAGAAGTGAGCAAGAATCTCAGCAGGGGTAGTCATAGGTAGAAACTAATAATAAAACTCAATAGTTATAGTTATAACCTCAAAAGCTTCCTGAATTTTACAGAACAAACAGTAACAAGTGTTTCATAGTTTGGAAAACTAGAAAAATAGCCTTGCTGTCTATTGTGTGTATGCTGGCCATTCATTGCAAAGATCACAACAAGAAAGGTAGGCTTCATACTTGCTGGATCTTTGTGTTTAGAAGGCCAAGATAATTCTAAGCTGGGAGTTTTATTTTCAGTATCCAAACTGAACCAGCTAGTAATGTTTTCATATTTAACTGTATTATTTATTAAGTTTATAAGCTGCTTTAATCACTAATGACAGGTGGAAGGTCACTGTTTGATTTCTAAGACGGTATTTCAGGAGATTAATTTTAATGGAAAGACTACTTTCTTGCTTTTGTAAATAATGGGAACCTCTTTTGGAGATGCTGTAGTTCAGCTAAATATCTAGCAACGGATTCCAATCTCCCTTCTGCATGCTGGCAACATAAACAATTCAACACCTATTGAGTAACCCTAACTTAAAAAACCCCACACCATCATGTTAGTAACTTTAAATATCTTCATAGGAAGCCTATATATCATCATCACACTATCCAGAGAGGATGCTGTTCTTGGTTCACAGGACATTGTCATGAGAAAGACAGGTGCTGAAAATCTAAGGAACATAGTTGTATAATGAAACACTTAGACATTCTTCTTTAAAGCTGTTAAAAGAAAGTATACAGGACCGAATGCAACATAGAGAGCCTTTACTTTCAAATGAGAGGCTGTATACCATGAGGAATTACTTGTTTATCAGAAGCTTCCTCTTGATGCACGTTGGAAAAATCTTGGTGCTAAAGCAAATCCTGGCTGCCTGCAACATAGAAACCAAATGAATTTAGGAAACCATCACCAGCCATCAGACTAGATACCTGTAGCTAACACAAACAGACTATTGTATATTCATGCTTCATTAATCGGTCACTCAAATCCCTCTTCGGTGTTTTTTTTTAGGGCAGAAAATAATTGAGCAGGAATAAGCAACAGTAAGCAATTTTTACAAGTCCAGTTGGAGGAAGAAAATGCTTGTGATACTTTATTAATTCTTTACTGACTTGTGTATTCCAGACAGCATTCAAGAAGCCAGTGCAATTCCTTTTCTATATTATAAGCACAAGGCTTTAAAAATATAACATGACCAAAGCCATTTAGGATCAGCTGTGGAGCCTGCCCCACTAAAGGTTCAGGTTTGGGTCCAGGGTGCTTAATTTCTGTTTCATGGCCCAAAAACTTAAAGTCAATGCAAATTAAGGATGTGAGTTTACATTTCTGTCTTACTTGCTAGGAATGTGTCTTTTGTCTATTGTGAATATTCCTAAAATGATGTGTGCTTTAATATATTGTAAAATGGCTATTAATAGCTACCTAGGTTTGTTACCAATGGGGTGGGGGAGGCTGGGAGAAGAAAGGTTCAGCACAGATTAAATAATAGGTTTCTAATCTACAGTATGATTTTTCTAGCACATTATGTTAGGATCTCTCTTTCAGTTTGCCATATTAAAAGGTACATTTGCCACATATGCTATGGAGGTGCATACACCTTGGAAATCAGAGCATTCAGACTTCTTTAAAATTGTGCGATGATGTTGCTGATAGCACAAAGTAACTCCCAGGAATTTCTTGTCAACACAACCACTGACAACGGCATGAGGAAGACACAAGGATTGGGGCAACTTAATGCTCTCCAATTCTCCTGAACTATAACCTTCATGCAGGTGAACTATGGATGGGACTTTGAACTCCAGAGACTTGGAAGACACCCATTTAGAAAAAGCTGGATTGGAGTTTCCTATTCATGTACTAATGTTCTATCTAAACAGCACCAGAGCAAGAGTGTGTAGCAATCCAGTTTTTAAAAAAAGACCATGAATGACATGCAAACTTATTCACTCTAGGTCCTGCATGAAATCCCATAGATCTCAATGGAATTTACTTCCCCAAACTGATGCACAAAACTACAGCCTTCACATCTTGAAAGCTGTATTCCAGATTATGTCAGGCAAACATGAGTTTTCTACAGTGGATACCCTTCCCTTAACTAAAGCTCAACTCTAGGTGTGACAAAGCATCAATCCATCCCTGGCTTTATCCTGTACATTTTTAAACACACACACGCACACACAAAAGCAACAACAGGAAAACCATGGGATGAGAGATAGATGCTGCTATTTTCTCTTCGGCTGTTTCATTCCTTTAAAAATTGTCACCCAAATATTTTTCTTCACAGTATTACCCACTATAGTTACCCTACAAAAGACAATCTATTTAAGACAGAAGGACATTCTGAAAGAAGAGCATGAATGGCTTTTCCCATTCCCTGATCTTCACCACCGCACAAAACTGGTCACACCTTCAAATGTTCAGCCTCTCAAGTCTGAAAATCCAAGTAGAAGTCCCAGGCAAGTTCAGATACAAGTCACATCCAGTTGAGGTCAGATTTGCAGTGACCATCTACTCATGGCTATGTATATATTTGCAAATCATTTGGTATTTCTAGATAAGCACATAGAAAATGTCTAAAACATAACATGGAGAATTCCCAAAGTTCTAACGATGATGTGACAGATTGGAGGCCCTCTGCCTCTCCCGTCTACAGTTTTGTAAATGTTGCTCTCCATTTTACAAAATGTTTTTATTATGTGGCTCTACTTCTTTTCATATTCCAGTTTTCATATAACTACTTTTTTTAATGTTACCTGTTACTATCCATTGTAGTTTTTCTTGGTTCCTTGGGTATTCTTGCAGCAGCAAAAAGGAATGGTATATTTTCATGCACCTCATAGGAAAATAAAGCTATACATTATTTTTTAAAAGCTTATTAAATATTCTTTAAAGTTTACACCAGATTGTGTTTTGTATTCTTTAATATTTGTGTATACAATAATACTAATACTCTTACTAAAACACTTTCAAGTTATATTTATGTGGGGAAATATACAGCACATTTTCTCTATATTCATTTTGTTCCTATTTGTGCAACAGTGGCGGGTGCTACAATAATTTAGTATTGTTTTGTATGAGGTCAATTTTTCATTGAATACAACCTGCTGCAATTCAGTTTTATGGCTTAAAAATTACACAGCTTGGGTTACTGCACTTACAAGAACCTGTAAGAATTTGTTTACACCCTTTGAATAAAATTGGTTTGGAACTTCTCTGGCCCATTCTGGTGCTGACATTTATATAGTTGCATATTTGCTATATTTTACAGTCCTTCTCAACCAAACATTAATACGTGTGTGGTTTTAAGAGATGCATCACTGAATAGTTCAAGATCTTAATAAAAATAATACTTACGGTATTTAAAAATATATCATGCCTGGAAGCTACATAAACAAAAAAATTTGCAATGTAGCCATACAAATAAAATTCAGCTATATAGAAAAAAGATACCATATCAAGTATCCAATGATCCACTAAGTGGGATCCTTAGTTTGTGCATGGGTGTTCATATTGAGAATTTTATATTTTTATTAAGAATTTTGATTATAATAGTAAAATCTATTATATTTCTTTAAGTTTGATTAAGCTGACATGATTTAAGTTTCAGAAGTTCATTAAGTTTAAGTTATGATTAACTTTTTATTTAATTCAAGATTGAGGGCAGACTTCATTTTCAGACTTGTTAGTCCAAAGTTCTGTAGTAGTTAGATGTAGTTAATGAGCAATTCCTGAAAATGATTAGGAAGTGAGATTTGAGAATTTAGTATTCTCTAAAATGCTCCTTCGCAGTTGTTAGCAAGATGGCTAATCTTGTCATCTCCCGATATTCAAACCCACAGTCCCTTTGTAGGAACAGCCAACTAGAGCACACGTGGGTAATCTTCCACTCCTATCTGGAGTGGTTCCAAGAAACTGCCCTACTTATGGTTTCTTGGTCTTTGCTGCACTTGTCATATCTGCATTTGCAAAGTTGTCTTCAGTTTGCTATTTCTCCCCCAGAAGTTCAAATAGGGCATAACCAGTGATGGGATTCAAACTTTTTTACTACTGGTTCTGTGGGCGTGGCTTGGTGAGCGTGGCAGGGGAAGAATACTGTAAAATCTCCAGTCAGAGGTGGTATTTGCCAGTTCTGTGATAAATTTATTATAGCTTAAGTATATTTAAAAAGATTTAAAATCTCAGCTATTGAAGCATAATAAGCAATTTATAAACACTTCCATAGTAAAGCCCATGTCACACTGCACCAACGGATGCAAAGAGGATGTAAAACGGAGAGAAACGCTTGCCATCCGTTGGAAAATGCGGTGCATCCGTTGTGTACTCACTGCGTCCGTGATTCATACTCTCTATCCGTCCAGCATCCGTGTACTGTGATTTCATCCGCTCAAAAAGTTTTGAGCTGCACAAAACTTTTTGAGTGGATGAAGTATCCAATGCGTCTGTTATACATCCACTACGCATACGGGGAACATCCGTTATACGTCCGTCGTCATCCGTTACGCATCCGCTATATCCGCTAGGCAACTGCTGCGCATCCATGCAACTCAAATCAGCTCCAGCGGAAAACGGACACAGGGAGGAAGCGAAACGGACGTGGAACGGACACACAGCGTTAGTAGCACGGACGTAGAAAGGATGAAAGCGGATGCAGCTCGGATATCTGCTACGCATCCACTACGCATCCGCTTCATCTGCTACGCATCCGCTCTTTCCGCTACATGTCTGCTTTCCTATGCTCCCCCGGAAGCCCTGTGGACGTGCCATCCGCTTCCATCTGCTAGGCTTCCGTTGAGCATCCGTTTTACATCTGTGCTATGTCCTCCCCGTCTGTTCTTTTCCATTCTCTTTATGCAAATTTTTGCCCCTTTTGAGAGTGGATAAGAACGGATGGAGCCACCCCCGGATTTTTGGCCATCTGCTGTGTCCTTTTTACATACATTTTGCATCAGTCGGGCGATGTGACCTAGCCTTAAGCAATGTTATGAACATTTTCAAGGGTGTGTTGACATAATGAGGGAGATGTTGGAAATTAGCAAGATCTTGAGACCCTTAACTGCATGCAGCTCTTCAGTTGCAATAATTATAAATATATAATATATAATTATATATAATTATATATAATATATAATTATATATATATAATTATATATGTATATGTATATGTATATATATATATATATATATATATATATATATATATATATATATATATATATATATATATATGTACACGAACTCAGTACAGAAGCCTGATGATGGCAGATGAGATTCTGCTGAAATGTTGCTACAACTTTAAAAGCACTCCAATGACGTGGGATAATACCCGAAGGAAGCTGAACTGCATTCATGAACTGCATTTCACCCGCGAAAACTTAAACACACACACACAAACACACACACATACATGTAATTTCAACAGCAATACATATTTCTCATATCATAAAATGCATATTAACAATTTAATAGCACAAAAATTGCCTTTACATCTGTCATATTAGGTCAGCTAGTAAAAGCAATCTGTGACTTTCAATCAATGAGTTATCTTTGTTCCAAGTCACATCTTTTTTTCTGAAAAAAAAAAAAAAACCCTAATGGATAGACATAAGAGAGAGAAAAGAAAATTAAATGTAGAACAAATGTAAACTGGATTTAAATGGAAGATTTTAGGTTGAAAAATTATGAAGACTGCTTTACAAAATCCTTGCTCATGAGCAATGTATAATGGCATAAAAACAACAGAATCATTATGTTAATGTATAACAATAAAGTAATTTTATCTGCTACTAATTTCAGATAGAATTCAAAAAGTAAAATAAAACAATAAAATCAAAAAATGAAAGTAAAAATTCTGGCTGCTTGACAGGAAGATGGATTTGCCCATTGACTTTTCAACTGCTTCCAGAGGGAATTGGAATCTTCAAGACCCCACTCCCAGAGGTGATATTCAGCAGGTTCTGACCGGTTCTGGAGAACTGGTAGAGGAAATTTTGAACAGTTTGGAGATCCCACCTCTGACTGGCCCCGACAACCCTATCTATTCTCTGCCTTCTGACTCCCAGCTGATCGTCTGGGTCTTCTTTGGTTGCTCTGCCAAAGAACGGAGCTGGAAAGCAAGTTAGTGGGATGGGAAGGAAACTGGGATTTTACAGTATCCTTCCCCTGTCACGCCCACCAAGCCTTGCCCACAGAACTGGTAGTATAAAAAAACTGGATCCCACCACTGTCCTCTCTTATCGCCACTGGGTCCATGAGCATCCAGAAGTCATCTTGGGTCACACCTAAGTGCTCCAATTCAAACCCATGGAGCAGCACCACCAAAGAACCAGTTTTCACAGTGAAATTAGCAGATTGTTGCTAAGAGAAAAAATAAAACCTTATTGAGTGGCAGCCATCTTGAAAGGAGGGCAAAACCATGGAAAAAAGATTTTTGCACAATACAAAGAAACAATGTTATTTATTTATTGGATTTACATTGCCGCCTATTTGCCCATGACAACTCAAGGCAGCTTTTAGGACATAAAACCACATTTAAAACAGTAAAACTAATAAGAAGAATCAAATAAATTAATATAATAAAATCATCCCTACCCCCCCACCTCCCACCCCAGTGACAGCAGATCACACTAGCCATTTAATGGGCTCCATCCCACTCTGGGTTCCCCAGACCCACTGGCAGAACCAAGCACATTCCAGAAGAGAATTAGAGTGGGGGACATTCTAATCTCTGGGGGAATGATGTTCCAGAAAGAGGAAGCCACCACCGAGAAGGCCCTTCTTCTGGGTTCTACCAGGTGTATAGATAAGTATACTATTACTTCTGTGAGTGGCATGGTAGCCTAGAGATGAAGGTGTTCCCCTCACTTGGAAAGCTGAGAGATCAATCCTAGGCAGCAAGAGCTGTTTCTCTGTCAAAGGACAAAGAGAAAATATCTGCTGCAAACACCACTTAAGGCCCGGTCCCACTGGCCGGTGGACGCAAAACGTATGCATATAGGACACAGCGGCCGAGCAAAATTTTGGGGATGGCTCCACCCATTGTCATCTGCTCCAAAAAGTGGCGAAAATTTGCATCAACAGAACAGAAAAGAATGGAAAAGAATGGACGTGGGTAGTATGTAGCGGGGATGTTAAACGGATGTTCATTGGAAGCCTAGCGGATGAAAGCGGATGGAAGCGGATGACACCTCTGAAGGGGTTACGGGGGATAATTGCAAAGCAGACGCATAGTGGATGAAGAAGATGCATCACGTATGCCTAAAGGAAAGAAAGGGGATGCTGCGCGGATGTATATCAGATGCAAATCGTTCACTGTGCATCCTTTCTATTTCCGTGTTACTAATGATGTATAGATGTTCCATGTACCTTTTCTTTCCTCCCTCTTTCCATTTTCAGGTGCAGCAGATGTGAGTTGCGAGGATGCCCAGAGGATGCAGAGAGGATACAGCAGACATTTAACGGATAATAACGGACATAGAACGTTTGTTGCTCATATGTCGCAGATTTACATCATACACGGCGGAAAGTTCATCCGTTCACAAAGTTTTGTGCAGCTCAAAACTTCTTGCACGGATGAAATCACAGTGGACGGATGCTCGACGGATAGAGTGTATGAAACACATATGCAATGAGTACACAACAGATGCATAACGTTTTCCAACAGATGGCAAGCTTTTTTTAACGTTTTACATCCTCTTTGCATCCATAAGTGCAGTGGGACCCGGCCTAAAGGAATCAGGAAGGGCATCCAGCAAATAAATGCTCAGCTCCATTCAATTGCCCCAATTGCACTCCAATAAAAGGGATTACAGGGTCATAAAAAGAAAAAAAGATACCAATGCTTCTGTATCTGTTTCCCTCTGTAAGTGATAATTAAAGTTTTGCATTAAATTAAAAGAAGACAATCTACTGCCTAAGGTTGTTTTCAACAATGCCTATAACCTCTTGTTAATGGTTAGGCTGTTGTCCAAAACATTTGGAAGGCACCAGTCCAGTGGTGGGATTCACATTTTTTTAAACTACCAATTCTGTGGGCATGGCTTGGTGGGCGTGGCAGGGGAGGGAAACTGTAAAGTCTCCAGTCAGAGGTGGGATTTGCTGGTTCTCCAAACAACCCAAATTTTCCACTGCCGGTTCTGCAGAACTGGTCAAAACCTGCTGAATGCCACCTCTAGACCAGTCTCATTGGAATTTAGAAACTCTCCTAGAGACATTTCAAATTATTTGAGACATTCACAGATCAATTTTAAAAATGCAGGTTGATGAATCCTATCTCCTCAGAACAAATTGGACTTGGGCTTCATTATGCAAAGAGTTGAAAGTACTTGCCTGTCATAATTTATCTTCACATTGGGAAGCTAACAATATGGAGTGTTTTCTACCTTGGAAGCTCAGGCCCTGCTGGTTCTGAAATGAGTTCAGCTGTGGCATATTTCACAAATATTCTTGCCCACAACCTTTTAAAGTTAACTTGTTTATCAATTTACCCTCAATTTACCCTTCAGAAGGCTGGCCAAGGAAAGAAACAGGGAATAAAATTGCTGATAAGAAACAATAATTGCAATCCTGGATGGTCCCCATCAAAAAAACCCTGAAAGGTGCGTGTTACTTAAACATGGTGGCAATCAGTCCGTTTCCACCCCCCAAAATATGATTGATTTTTTTTTCAAACTATTTTCACAATTTAAAAGTTTAGCAGTTTGTAGGTTACTGTCTGGAGTTTCATAATATAATAACCATTTACAACAACAAAGGGAGGGCAAGCTATTTGCTCTCTTATTGATCAGTATTTTATTTTAGCTCTTATTCCTTTGTTGTTTAAAAGAGCTTGGTGGCTTGGATAAAAAATGTCTTAGAAGTTTGTAAAAATCTAAGATTTCATGTTCATCCTTCTGTATGGAACTTAAATAATTTCAAAAACAGTTTGGTGAAGTATAACACAATTCAGGGCAGTGCAGTGGTTAAAAAGTACAGTGGCAATAGGAGTCTCAACTCCAAGTCTGCTCTCTGCCATTAAAGTTCTCTGACTGATTTACAGCCAGCCACTTATCTCAGCCCAACCAACTTTACCAGATCTGGTTGTGGGAGCACCATGTATGCTGTCTTGAATTCTGGAAGGAAAGGCAGGATACATATCTAACAAATAAACAAATTAGTGAGCGTTAGGGCCACCTTCACATAATGTAGACAGCTGAATGTCTACATGTCTACAAAAACAATTACTACCAACCTGTCTTCAGTTGAGGACCTGTACACTGCATGAGTCAAAAAGAGGACTGTGAAAATATTTACAGACACCTCACATCCCAGACATAAACTGTTTCAAATCCTACCCTCAAAACGATGGTATAGAGCACTGCACACCAGAACAACTAGTCACAAGAATAACTTTTTCCCAAACCCAATCACTCTGCTAAACAAATAATTCCCTGAACACTGTTCAACTATTACAAAGTCTGCACTACTATAACTATTAATCTTCTCATCACTCCTTATCACCCATTCCCTCCTACTTGTGACTGTATGACTGTAACTTTGTCGCTTGTACAATTACGATTTATATGGACTGTTTCCTGGTATAATTTTATTGCTTATTTACCCTATAACAATTATTATGATTCTTATGATTCTTGACTCTCGAAAAATATATCTTTTCCTTTATGTATACAGAGAGCATTTGCACCACGACAAATTCCTTGTGTGTCCAATCACACTTGGCCAATAAAAAAAGAATTCTATTCTATTCTATTCTATTCTATTCTATTCTATTCTATTCTATTCTATTCTATTCTATTCTATTCTATTCTATTCTATTCTGAATGTCCTTCTTATTTAGAACTAGAACAAAGTTGCTTTAATCCTCTGATGGGACCCATAAGAAATACTTCTGATGCATAGCTTTAATCCTTAAGCAGCTTGCTTTAGCATTCCATGGGACAGAAGCATACAATTCATTCAGCCTCTCCCTATTTGTTTAGGAAGCAGATCCATATTTTTGGAACAGTGAAGGCACCCTGGAAACATTGGTAACAATTTTATTTTGTTTGTAACAAGCAAACATTTTATGTCCCTACATAATAAATCATAATTATGAGTTATAGCTAGCCACTGTCTTTACAGATAGTCCTCGATTTATGACTATTTGAAGTGATAATGACTCTGAAAAAAAGGGACTTATGACTGTCACGGTATCTCCATGATCACATGATTAAAATGTGGGTGTTTAGCCATCAGCACATATTTACGACAGTGGCAGCACCCTGGAGTTATGTCATCAACATTTGAGACACTTTCCAGCCAGTCTCTGACAAACAAATCAATGGGATTGCCAGATTAGCTTAATTAACTTATGATTCACATAGCGACTGTAGTAATTTGTTTTATGACTGCGGTAAAAATGTACAATGACCATCTTGTTTAAGTGATGGAAGTTCTGGTCCAAATTGTCAGCCAAGAACTATCCAGATATTTAATTAAGGCTATTTGCCAAGCTATTGTAAACTGCCCCAGAGTCTTTGGGGAGTCTCCAAATCTAAATAACAATAACAAGTCCTCAAAAAAATTACCAACCTTGTTTTTCAAGTATTTTTCAAGTTTATTCTGCATAGCACTTTGTTTGGCACTATATACCTTATCTATTCTGAGCAGCTAAAAAGATAAAAAGCTCAAACTTCCTAATTGGTCAATTTTCCAGAGAGGATAGATCTTAATAGGACTTAATGCACTATCAATAAATAATATTCCTTTCATCATTTCCCAGTGATTTTGCAGATTAGGCTGTCTCCAAAATGGAGTCTGAGGGTTTTAAAAATGGCCACAAAGCTCATCATAATGGTGATAGATTCACTCAGATTACTGAAGGAAAAGGTTGTAAACCAGCTTTGAAATTATGTTGCCAGGTTTTCCGCTAATGGTACTTAATACGGTTGGACAAGAATTTGCAGGTGGGTTCACAGATGCCACAACACAAATGCATACAAATTCTTTGATAAAATAAGGAAGAAAGTGGGGAGGAAAAAAATGAAATAGTCCAAAGCTATGTGAATATAGAAAGTAAAGGCCCTGTCACACTGCCCAACGGATGCAAAACGTTAGTAAAAAGGACACAATGGATGAGCAAAATGTTCCATCCGTTGTTATCCGCTCTCAAAAGGGGCAAAAATTTGCATAACCAGAGCGGATAACACGGAAAGGAACGGACGCGGGGAGGACGCAGAGCGGATTGAAAGCGGATGCGGAACGGAAGCCCAGCGGATGGAAGCGGATGGGAGCGGATGGCACATCCGTGGGGCTTCTGGGGGGCCGCAGCAAAGCGGACGCGGAACGGATACAGCGGATGCAGAGCGGAAGCCTAGCGGATGCACAGCGGAAGCCTAACGGATGCCTAGCGTTAATTGCGCATGTGGGGAGGATGCATTGCATCAGCCCCACGGATAAAAGGGAAGCAGCTCGGAAGCAGCTCACCATTCAGAGGAAAGACCTGCTGCCAGACGGATTGACAGCCTTGCTGCCAGCCTCCCTGCCAGCCTTGCTGTCTGCCTGCCTGCCAGCCTTGCTGTCTGCCTGCCTGCCAGCCTTGCTGCCTGCCTTCCTGCCAGCCTTGGTGCCAGCCTTCCTGCCAGCCTTAGTGCCTGCCTGCCAGCCAGCCTGCCTGCCAGCCAGCAACCCCACAACCATGGGGAAGAACAGAAAGCCTCAGCCATCTGCTGCCAGCCCTGGCAAGAGGGAAAGGGCTACCATCCCGCTCCCTGGCCCTCACTCTGGTTCTGCTGGGGCTTCTGCAGCACGGGCTCGCTCTTCTGGGGCTGGCGCTTCTGCTGCTTCTGCTTCTGGAGGAGCTGATGACAAGCACTCTAGCACCAGCCACCTCCACAGCACCTGGACCCTTCACCCCTGAGACTGAGCGACCAAGAGGAGTGCCAGAGACTCATTTTTGTCTTATAGCTTGTTGTTAATAAAGTCTATTTTTGATTCACACACTTGCTTCATTTCTTTTTTTTTAATAAAGTCTTGCTGGAAACTTTTAGAAATGGTTTAAGCCTTTGCATGCTTGAGGGATGGGTTGAGATAGCTGTGGAATGGGCAGGGATACCTTTGGGATGGGTAATAGCTGTGGGATAGATAAATCTCCAGTGCAAGCATAGTGGGACTGTATGGTCCACCCTCCCAGGTGCCACACCTATGGCCCTTTATTATCAATAACAATATAATCATTCATCCACACATGTCAACATAAACACAACTCTTTATTAAATGCCCTGTTCATTGTAGGGCCACTCAACATACATGGCACAATCTCATCCGTGTGATGAGACAGGCTGAAGGAAGCATCCATTAAGCATCTACCATCCTGTCTTGCCACTCCACTGCTCCAGCTGGGGAGTTGCACCAGTGTTTCAGGAGGTTGTGCTGCTTCTTCCCTTCACGTGAGGCTCTGTCGGGGCCTTGCACATCCTGAGTGTCTATCAGGTTTCGCCCTTGCCTCCATTCACCAGGCTCCATGTCCCCATTGCTTTGTTGGAGGTCCACAAGCTTGATCTGCAAGACTGGGTAGCGGGTGCGCATGAGATTGTGAAGGATGCAGCAAGCTTCCACGATGTTCCTCATGGTCTCTGGGCGATGCAGCATGGTGGTGAGAAGTACCTGGAACCTGTTGGCCAGGATGCCAAAGGTGTTCTCCACCACCCGCCCTGCCCTGGACAGCCTGTAGTTGAAGATCCTCTCCTCACAAGTGAGGTATTTGGAGGTGTAGGGTTTCAGGAGGTAGGTTGTGAGGGAGAAGGCGTCATCCCCCACGATGAAGTAGGGCACATCTTGCGTGTCGTTGGGCAGGGGGTCTGGATCTGGGAAGCCCACGATGAGGCTGCGTTCCAGCCCCTCCTTGAGGTGACTGGCGTTGTATACCTGGGCATCTGAAGATGAGCTGTTGCCTGAAGCATCGATGTACATGAACTTGTAGTCAGCATCAACCATGGCGAAGAGGATGATGCTGAAGAAGCCCTTGTAGTTGTGATAAGAGGACCATGAGTTGGCTGGCACTTTGCAGGCCACGTGCTTGCCATCGATGGCTCCAACGGTGTGGGGGAAGTTCCACCTCTGATACCACTGCTCTGCAACTTTCTTCCAGCCTTCTTCAGTGGAGGGGCACTGGAGGAGCTCCTCCAGGTATTTTTTGATGATGGCCTGTACCACTTCTCTGACCACAATGCTGATGGTGTTGTGTGGCACCCTCCAGCCGTACTGCATGCTCCTGTAGGTGATCCCTGAGGCCAGGTGGCACAGAGTGCCACCTTGAGTCCAGGTTCCAGGCTGGGCCAGAAGTTGGTGTTTGCCTTGGTCAACCTGGGTGTCAGCCGCTGCACAACTTCATCAAACATGGTTGGAGGCATCCTCATGAAGTTCTGGAATGCACAAGTGTCTTTGTTCCTGAGCTCCACCATCAGCTTGTTGTACAGTCCGTCCTCTGCTCTTCCGGTGAACCATCTTTGTACCCAGACGCTTCTTGGCCGCCTCTTTTTCTTCCCATAGTAGAGTTCACAGAGCCTGTAGATGGCTTCACACTGTTGCAGAAGGATGGTGGCTGCCAAAAGGACTTTGTTACGATCCACGGTGGACATGACTGTATGCTGTGGAAGGGGAAGAGGCAGATGAAGGCTGCAGAGGTCCGCACCGCAGGGCTGCTGTTCTGAAAGTGAGATCCAGATGAGTTGCTCCCCCTTTTTATAGGCAGTATAGGTGTCCCTTTGCATCCTCTAGGCATCCTGTAGACATCCTTAATATCCAAGATAGGTCCCCTCTGCGAACGTTTTTTCCGTTTTAAATGCTTTGTTTCCACTAGGCATCCGTTCTGCATCCATTCTGCATCCGTTCTGCATCCGTTCTGCGTCCGTTCCGCTTCCTCCCTGCATCCGAGCGGATACGAGTTGCACAGATGTGCAGCGGATGCCTAGCGGATATAGCGGATGCGTAACGGATGCAGAACGGATGCCTAGCGGATGTGTAGTGGATGCAGAATGGACGAATTGGATACATTTTCCGCGCAAAAGTTTTGAGCAGCTCAAAACTTTCTGAGCGGATGAAATGTCAATAGACGGATGCTGGACGGATAGAGAGGAAGCAAAATGGAGGCAGTGAGTACAGAACGGATACATCGCATTAACCAACAGATGCATCCATTGGTGCAGTGTGACAGGGGCTTAAGTAAGATGTATTCAGGTAATGCTGGGAGGTTGCCAAACTTAGGGTTGATCTACTATGGCCTCAGATGAAAACAAAATTAAGCTGGTGCCAGGTTATTGCAGACTCATCAGACCTTATAGCATCAGGAGGGAGAAACCTGTCAAACAAAACTCTTAGAAAATAAATGTAAGGATGTACTGTGAGCATATAGCAAATCTGGTTATTGATTAACTAAATGCATCAGTGTCTTATGCTATGTGTATAACAGAAATAATAAACACTTCTGCTGTAATTGCTCAAAATGTTTGTGTTTTCATCTGGTTGGCTTTCCCACTGATAGAACCATCTCTTCAAGATCCTCAGTTGTATTCAACCCAAAACTGAAACTACAATTGAAAGTACTGGACTTCCGATAAAGAGGTGGAAACTAAACTTATGCCAGGAATGTACATTTAATTGTTGGTAGAATATCACTGAAAATTTGGGTTTTATTTATTCTGGGATGCAACATTTATTTACACTATGTGCATGGTGGTGCAGTGGTTAGTATTGCAGACTAACTCAATGCTTGTAATTAAGCGTTCAATTCTGGCCAACTCAAAGTTGACTCAGCCTTCCATCCAGATAGTTCCCTTTTTAAAACTACCAGGAGGGGTGGGGAGGAAGCTGCCTGGCCAGTCTGAGGGAATGAGAGTAAACAAAACTTAAATAGGGGGGAAAAGATCCACGGGGGGGGGGGGGTTCAGGTGGCTGGAGCAAGAGGAGAGCGCCTGACCATACAAGGGATGAGACCATGACCCGAAGCTCTGGGGCAGGAAGCAAAATGAGGCAGGGAGGGGGAGAAATGATCGCATCACTCTCCTGCTGCCGCTTCCCTCCACCCAGCCCCAAAAGTCTCACCGACTTGCAGGACCTTGTCGATGCAGCTGCTGTCAATCAAAGTGATGCCCCTGTGGGAGGGCAGGCAGTTCTCATCAGCAGCAGGGTCTGTCTCACTGCTGCTGCTGTTGTTGGAGATGCAGCTGAAACGATGCCGGTGGAGGAATGTGCAGCACTCCAAATGTGGCAGCGCATGGGCAGAAGGGAAAGCAATAGTGGTGGAGGAAGCAACAACAATGGGTGCAATGCAAAGTGCCCCACCATCACCGAGGCCGACATCCATGCTGCCACTTGCTGACCCAGCCTTCAACCAGCACCATACCTGGGTCTGCAGCAAAGGCGCTTGGCGGGGGTAGGGAGCTCTCCGCGCTCCGCCATGATCGGCCATTAGGAGTGGCTGGTGACGAGGTGTGGCTGCCCATGGGGTGCTCCTAACGGTGCTCCCCTCCCCCTCCCCCCCATTTCATATGTTTTAAACTAGGCCTAAATTTGGGGGGAAGGGCTTAATTTCACCTTATGCTTAGAAAACATGCTGGGTCTTCCTATTGGGGGGACATACTGTTGGAGAAACACAATAGGTGTCCTCACCACATTTCCTTCAGTTATACTGATACCACTTAGAATAAGGTCAGATGTTGGGAGATGAAGAATTTGTGTAAAACACATGTCCAGGTTGAGTCGATGCTGTAATATTCACAGTGCTTCCAAATTCCTCTCCACATACAGGTAGTAAAAATGAGGAATTGCAACAATGATTTATTTTATGAAGAAAAGAAAAAATTCTTTATAGAAATTTCAAGTTGCAGTGTCCAAACAGATTTATAAATCATTATGGCGGGCTTTTAAGTCCTACTTTACATTTCTATTATTCCACAGAGCTACTATCCCAATCTCACTTTGGCACACTCTCTGTGTGTCAAAGACAGCTTTGCTAAATATTTGTGCCTTGAATTTGAGTACTGTTGTATGATTGAAGAGTTCTAAACACTGTAAGATGAGCAAATGTATTCTAATTATCTAAAAAGTTTTCTTCCAGAGGAGGCAAAAACAAGTTACCAATAAGTCTCTTCCTCATTTTAATAAGGATCCCTATAACCTGCAGGAAGTATTAGTTCCATGGCTGGCAAAAAGTTTTAGCTACAGGATTAACTTATAAAGTGTCAGCTTTTGCTTGTCTCTTGCCTTCCAATATTAAATAGGTGCTACTTTTCCTTCAACCTGTTAATATATAGCAGAATGTGAGAGGGAATCAAAATGCCAACTATGTTTTCCTGCTTATTCCTACAAATAAAACATTTATCATTGCAATCCTTTAGATTCTTTCTGTTTAATAGGTATACTGTATATCAGTATTAAATTTGCCACTGCTGGGCATGGAGAATCACATCATGGAGATCGTGGAATCCTCTAAAACTGTTGCAAGAAATGGATTTTCTGGTTCAATTTCAATCTGGTTTCAACCATGGACCTGACATGAAGTGGCATTAGTTGTGCAGATGGATAATCTTACAGCTAGTCCTATACTTACTATCAGTTGTCTCTTGCCTTCCAATATTAAATAGGTGCTACTTTTCCTTCAACCTGTTAATATATAGCAGAATGTGAGAGGGAATCAAAATGCCAACTATGTTTTCCTGCTTATTCCTACAAATAAAACATTTATCATTGCAATCCTTTAGATTCTTTCTGTTTAATAGGTATACTGTATATCAGTATTAAATTTGCCACTGCTGGGCATGGAGAATCACATCATGGAGATCGTGGAATCCTCTAAAACTGTTGCAAGAAATGGATTTTCTGGTTCAATTTCAATCTGGTTTCAACCATGGACCTGACATGAAGTGGCATTAGTTGTGCAGATGGATAATCTTACAGCTAGTCCTATACTTACTATCAGTTGCTTAGCAACCCTTCAAAGTTTCAGCGGACTCTAGAAACAGGTACATGCGACCTGGATTCAAAGTTCCACAAAAACGTGATCACACTTTGGGCACGTAGCAGCTGTCCCTCATGTTTAGATTCCCCCAGTTACATAGCAATTTGCATTTTTTTTTGTAACAGCCATAGCAATAGCACTTAGACTTACATACTGCTTTATAGTTCTTTACAACCCTCTCAAAGCTGCTACCTCCTGAGATAGCCAGTTCCACAGTAGATCAGTTAGACCATTGTTGTATTCATCCTGATATCCAGTCAAAATCTACTTCCTTGTATTTTTAAGCCATTGGGATTTTTCTTACCTTCTAAAATGGCACTGAATATGTTTACCTTGTTTTCTAATGATAGCCTTCTTGTTCCATATTAACATACTCCAAATAGGCTATTCCTATTGGACAACAAATACCTAACGCTGATTGGCTACTTTTCTTGACACTGATTGGCCAATAATAGCAGGGCTATGATTGGCCAATTTAAGCAGTGGGAAAAACAAGTAGCTGTCATTGGACACTAGCCGCGAGCAGCTCTCTAAAAAAGAGTTGCCGCGGCTCCTGGTTAGAACAGACTTTTGGAACTAAATAAAAGAGCTGAAGTTACGCTGATCTCTGAGTCTCATTCCCGCGAACCGAACACTGGCGATGAGGATGGGATACTGAGAAAGGACATCAGGCAGGCAGGTGGCATCGAGAACCGAGCAGATGAAATGGGCGGAACCAACTCGCCACCCACAACATTCAACCCAGCAGCAGATGACTGGGAATCCTATATCGATAGATTCCTCATGTTCTTGGAGAGTAATGACCTGCAAGGAATCTTGGACAATTGCAAAAGAGCTGTATTCCTGACACACTATGGGCCCACAGTGTTCAAGATGGTCAAGGCACTAGCAAAACCAGACGATGTGAAGCAGATGACCTGGCCAGACCTAGAGAAGCTGCTGAAGGCTCACTACGCACCGACTGTCTCCAGCCTCATCAGGAGACACGAGTTTTACAAACAGGACCAGAGGGAAGGTGAGAGCATCGCAGACTTTGTCACCGCTCTCAGGGACATTGGAGGAGCATGCGAATTCCTAAACATGGACAAAGCCATGAGGGATTGCGTGGTCCTCAGACTAAGAGACTTTACCCTACAAAGCCGGCTGCTAACCCGGCCAAAGATTACCATTACCGAGGCTATTGCTGAAGCCACGGCAGCAGAAGCAACAAAAAAGTCAGCGGCAAAGATGCAGCAGATGAATGCCAACTCGCCAAAGACACCGACCGAGATGAGTCAGAGCACCGAGAAGAAGGTAGAAAGCACACATGAAACTGCCACACGCTATACAGACAGTGGATCGTCCAGAATCGACGAGGACGACGAAGAAGAAATCCACAGACTCCAGGCTGAGCGAGAGCGGCGATTAAAAAATGATCGTAAGTCGGGGTTTCAGTGTGCCAGATGCGGAGGAGACCACCCCCATTCTGAGTGCCGATTCTTAGATGCCATGTGCTGGTACTGCGAATGGCGGGGCCACATCACACGAGTATGCTGGAACAGAAAAAGCTACTGCCCCAGATGGAGGAACAACACATCACCAAGAAATAAAGTAAGGACAATGTGGAGCCGCGAGAGTCGCGAAGGTAAAGGCAAGTGGCCAAGCGAAAACTATAGGAAAGTGGAAACTCATCAAACCATCACCATCGGCCATTCTAACGCAACAAATGGCCAAAAAGTACATGTGGCAGTCCGGATTGAGGGCCAAGAATGTAAGATGGAGGTCGATTCCAGATCGTACTTATCGATGGTATCATGGGATACCATCAAAAGACTAGTACCGCACATTGGCAAAGCTGAACTAGAACACCAATCACTAATTTTAAAAGACTACCAAGGGAACAGAATACTGGTAGTCGGACTTGGACACTTCCAGATAAGCTTCAAAGAACACCAAAAGATATTGCCTCTAACCATCATAGACCGGAACTGACCAAGCCTGCTGGGACTCGAGTGGTTCGAACCTCTAGGAATCGGAGTGACCGGCATAAACCGCATCACCGATGCAGACTGGGAGAAGAACCTGATGAGAGAGTTCTAGGACGTCTTCGATGGGAAGTTAGGCAAATACCGAGGGTCCCCTATTTCATTCAACCTAGACTCAACCATAGCTCCAATTAGGCTAAAGGCGAGGCAAGTCCCCTTCGCACTAAAACCCAAAATTGATGAATTAAACAAACGAATAGAACAAGGCATTCTGGAACCAACTGATCACGCCAAATGGGAAACCCCAATCATGACTCCAGTTAAGCCGGATGGGTCCATGAAAATTTGTGGGGACTACAAGGTTACCCAAAACAATGCACTACAACAAAGTGCATATCCTGTTCCAGTAGTACATCTACTACACTCCTTGGGAAGGGGCAAGGTCTTCGCAAAGCTCGACCTTGCCCAAGCTTACCAACAATTGCCCGTAGACTCTGAAACAGCAGAGGCACAAACGATCGTGACTCATAGGGGAGCATTCAAATGTACAAGACTACAATTTGGAGTCAGCGTAGCCCCTGGGGTATTCCAAAGCCTAATGGAGCGATTATTGCAAGGGATAAAAGGAGTAGTCCCACATTTTGATGATGTGCTCGTCTCAGCTTATGACGAGAGACAATTAGAAGCCCGCCTCAGAGAGGTTTTGCAAAGGTTCCAAAAAGCGGGACTCAAGGTGAAAAAAGAAAAGTGTACATTGGCCACCCCAAAAGTCGAATTCCTGGGGTACCAAATCGATAAGGAGGGCATCCACCCCACAGACAAAAAGATCAAGGCAATCAAAGAAGCACCTAGACCTAAAAGTAAACTTCAATTACAAGCATTTCTGGGACTTATAAATTTTTACCACATCTTTCTGCCACAGAAGGCAACAATGGCGGAACCTCTACATAGACTTTTAGACAAATCGGCCATCTGGACCTCGGGATGACGTGAAGAGACAGCATTCCAGCAGATAAAGGGCCTCATCACCTCTGACGCGGTATTGATGCAATGCAACGAGACATTACCGCTTACAGTTACCTGCGACGCATCACCATTTGGCGTCAGAGCCATGCTTAGCCACATCCTGCCAGATGGAAGAGAAGCCCCAATTGTCTTCTCCTCAAAGACCCTCTCAAAAACTAAATGGAACTATAACCAGTTGGACAGAGAGACATTGGCGGCTATATCCAGTGTAAAACGCTTCCACGAATATCTTTACGGTAGGACTTTTATCCTTGTGAACGATCATAAACCCCTTTTAGGCATACTCACTGGAAACAGAGCCACCCCTAACATACTGTCCCTGAGAATGACAAGGTCGTCCGAATTTCTGACGGCATACAATTATAGACTAATCCATCGACCCGGTAAAGACATTTCTCACGCCGATGCCTTGAGCCGTACCCCCTTACCAGACATAGAGACTGATCCAGCACCAACCACTTCCACCCTACAAATTGAGACTTTGACAAACCTACCAGTAACCGTGGCTGACATTGCCAGAATGACAGCAAAAGACAAGACATTGTTACAAGTTTTAAACTGGGTAGGAAAAGGGTGGCCAGAAAACGAGACAGATGTTATTTTCAAACCATTTAAAAATAGACAAACCGAACTGTCATAACTAAAGGGTTGTATACTCTGGGGTGATTGGGTCATAATTCCACAAAAATTACAAGACCAGGTACTGTGTATGTTGCACGAAGGCCACCCGGGTATCGTGCGAATGAAATCCCTGGCCAGGAGCTATGTATGGTGGCCAGGGATGGACAAAGACATTGGAAAATGGGTCGAAACCTGCGGGAAATGTCCAAACTCCTGCTCTGCACTCCCTTCAGCACCTGTCCTGGACTGGGAAATGCCAAGGGGCCCCTGGTCACGAATACATATAGACTTCGCGGGGCCAACAAAAGGGTATACATATCTAATCGTAGTAGATGCTTCCTCCAATTGGTTGGAAGCAAACATCATGCACTCTACTACCACCGAAGCAGTTATCAAACAGCAACGGAAACTATTCACTACACATGGGTTACTGGACGTCCTCATCTCCAATAACAGCCCACAATTTACAGCATTACCATTTGAGAAATTCCTAGCAGAACATGGCATACGACATGCACTGACAGCACCGGGTCAACCAGCGATGAACGGTAGGGCAGAACGCATGGTCCGGTATACCAAGGAAACATTAGACAAATTAGACACAGGGGACATGCAAGAAAGAATTGAAAAAATGCTCACAATACAACACATAACACCAAACTCCATGACAAATAAAAGCCCAGCAGAGTTACTGATGGGCAGAAAACTAAGATCACAATTAGATAGATTACACCCAACATACGCCACCCAAAAACCTACCGAGTCTTTGAGCAAGTATCGCAAATTCGAACCAGGACATTTAGTATATGCAAAAAACCTCACCGACCACCCATTGTGGGTGCCGGCAACAATTACACAAATAACCGGACCATGGTCCTACAGACTGGAGACAGACGACATCCAAACATGGCAAAGACACATCGACCAGTTACGGTCACGAACACTACAACGCACCACTGACACACCCAGACACGAAGAACAACACACACACACACCAACAACATCACAATCATTACACAAAAACAGCAACAGACCAACCAGAGAGGGGGGAGACCCCTCAGTAACAAATAAGGGAGGGGGAACCCTCCGGTAGAAAAAGAAACCCTTCCGGTAGAAAAAGAACCCCCCCCCCGGTAGAAAAAGAAACCGCAGAAAATCAAAATAATCACAATTAAAAACATTCCCAAATAAACGCAAGCAAAAACAATGACCTACCCGGAGAAGTCTTCGGCGAGGAACAAGAAGCACAAGTAGACATGGATGCTTGGTCGGAAAGGAGCAGCCGGGCCGACTCTACCAGCCCGAGTAGACCGGACGGGAGCGGCATGGTTGACTCTACCTTCCAGGAGGTTCAACAAAGAAGGACAGGAGAAACAGCAATCCCATCCGAACCCGCTGAAGACAATGACACAACTAAACTGCGCAGGTCAACTAGGCAACCTAGAGGCCCTGCCTGCTTACGTGACTATGTACGGTAGGACCATACCAAGAGGAGTGGGGTGTTCCATATTAACATACTCCAAATAGGCTATTCCTATTGGACAACAAATTCCCAACACTGATTGGCTACTTTTCTCGATGCTGATTGGCCAATCATAGCAGGGCTATGATTGGCCAATTCAAGTGGCGGGAAAAACAAGTAGCCGTCATTGGACACTAGCCGCGAGCAGCTCTCTATAAAAAGAGTTGCCACGGCTCCTGGTTAGAACAGACTTTCGGAACTAAATAAAAGAGCTGAAGTTATGCTGATCTCGGAGTCTCATTCCCGCGAACCGAACACTTCTGATATCTGAAGATAGCTACTATGTCTCCCCAATAGTTTTCTCTTCTCCGGGCTAAACATTCAGTGTCTCCATCAGCTTTCCTTATTTTTTCTTCCAGGCCCCTCATCCTCTTGGTTGCTGTCCTCTGACATCTTCCAGCTTGTCAATGCCTAGAAATATATATTATATTCTAGGTGTGTTATCAACCCACAATGAGCATTGTTACTTGTGTTTTCTTGGTATTATACTTCTGTTCATTCATCATAAGATTACATTGCTTTTCTTTTGGGTTTTTTTTTGGGGGGGGAGCATTTGCATCACCCTGTTGGCTCCTATTCAGTCTTTAATTCACCCAAATATCCCAATTCTTTTCACATCCTACTGCCCATTATGGTCTTGCTCATTTAATACTCATACTTTTGAGTTTTTCTAGTCAAGCAAAGGATTTTCTATTTGCCCTTGTCACCAATTGAACTTGCTGGTTTCTAGCTATTGTCCCAGCTTGTTTAAATCCTCCTAAAATTTGATCCTATCCTCCAAGATATTTTCCCTGCCCTTACCTTTGTGTTGAAGCAGGTACAGCAGCTGATAGCATCTGAGAAGTATCGACAACATTTGTAAATTATATTTTCTAAGCATTTATCCTAATTATTTAAAATCATGTTGAAGTTGCAGGGCCATGATGCAGATCACTGAGCTTTCCTTCCAACCTTGAAATGCAGCTATTGCTGTACTTAATGGATACAGCTATTGTGCCAGCAGTACAGCCTACTAACAGCAGGCATCCTCCAGCCATATTGTGTCATCTTTTATCAAAATCTCTTATGAGTCTGTTAAAAAGGGTTGCTTCTCCCTTTCCTTTTAAAATTCCTGGTCTATTTTACATCAATGTCCACTGAATCAATGATGTCTAATTGAGTGATTATGATTACATGCACGGATGAAAAATGATTATACCATGTGACAAAATAAATCATCTTAATGCATGTGAATTGTAAAAATGGTTGCAAAGACAATGAAAATATTATTTAAAATTTGAACAAATGGAGAGGACGCACTGAAGATACTGCTAGCACCAGTCTTCAATCCTCTTCTTGTTATTTGAGTGACCTTGTGGCTTCAGAGGAGACAGCAGCTGCAAATAATTGTTAATTACTTTATGAATATTTCTTGAACTTGGCACTCATGGATCATTTGAAATAAAGTTTCACCTGACACAGAACAGGTGATAGTTTGGTCCCTGAAGAAATAGCATGTGTATCTCATCTTCATTAACATTTACAGCCATGCCACAATTATCCATCAGTAAACCAGCATCTCCTTGATAATAATTTATTAGGAATGAATCACATTAAACTTTATTGATAGTCAACAGGATTCACTTTCACAGAACTGATGACATGGTAAAAATACACCAAGTAATAAATATATGGTAAAATATACCATATGGGATCTGTATTGAAAGGTGGGAGTGGAGAAGAATAGGTCTTCTCTGCTCAGAATTTTAGGAATTTATTTAATGCACAGAGGAAAAGTAAATCCCAGGGAAGCTTTATGAGAACGAACTGCAGGAACTCCTGGGCTCATCAATTTCTCCTTCTACTCTAGCACTCTACTGGAAAGTATCCATATGCTTTTCCTTCTTTTTAAAGTATTAAGCCCCTGTCACACAGCACCAACGGATGGAAAGAGGATGTAAAACGGAGAGAAACACTTGCCATCCGTTGGTTAAAGCGATGCATCCGTTCTGTACTCACTGCGTCCGGTTTTCATACACTCTATCCGTCCAGCATCTGTCTACTGACATTTCATCCGCTCAAAAAGTTTTGAGCTGCACAAAACTTTTTGAGTGGAAAATGTATCCAACGCGTCCGTTCTACATTTGCTACGCATACGGGGAACATACGTTAGACATCCGTAGTCATCAGTTACGCGTCTGCTATATCCGCTAGGCATCCACTGCGCATCCGCGCAACTCGCATCCACTCCAGCGGAAAAGGGACACAGGGAGGAAGCGAAACGGATGCAGAACGGACACGCAGCATTAGTAGCAGGGATGTAGAAAGGATGAAAGCGGATGCAGCTCGCATACAAAGCATTAAAATGGAAAAAACATTCGTATAGGGGACGTATCTCGGATATTTAGGATGTCTGCAGGATGTCTAGAGGATGCAAAAGGACACCTAGCGGAAAACCTATATTTCCTATAAAAAGGGGGAGTAAATCACCTGGATCTCACTTTCAGTTCAGCAGCCCTGCTGTTCAGACCTCTTCAGCCTTGCTCTTGCTCTTGCTCTTCCACAGCATCCATTCATCTCCACCATAGAACGTCACAGACTCCTTTTGGTAGCCGCCATCATTCTACAACAGTGTGAAGCCATCTACAGGCTCTTTCACCTGTTCTACGCGAAGAAAAGGAGGCGTCCAAGAAGTGTCTGGATCCGAAGATGGATCGCAAGAAGAGCCAAGTACGGACTGTATAACAAGCTGATGGTGGAGCTGAGGAACGAAGACACTCGTGCATTCCAGAACTTCATGAGGATGCTGCCAGCCATGTTTGACGAAGTTGTGGAGTGGCTGAGACCCAGGTTGACCAAGGCAAACACCAACTTCTGGCCCAACCTGGACCCTGGGTTGAAGGTGGCACTGATTCTGTGCCACCTGGCCTCAGGGACTACCTACAGGAGCATGCAGTATGGCTGGAGGGTGCCACACAACACCATCAGCATTGTGGTCAGAGAAGTGGTGCAGGCCATCATCGAAGAATACCTGGAGGAGCTCCTCCAGTGCCCCTCCACTGAAGAAGGCTGGAAGAAAGTTGCAGAGCAGTGGTATCAGAAGTGGAACTTCCCCCACACCGTTGGAGCCATGGGAAGCACGTGGCCTGCAAAGCTCCAGCCAAGTCAGGGTCCACTTATTTCAATTACAAGGGCTTCTTCAGCATCATTCTCTTTGCCATGGTCGATGCTGACTACAAGTTCATGTACATCGATGCTTCAGGCAACGGGTCATCTTCAGATGCCCAGGTATACAACACCAGTGACCTCAAGGAGGGGCTGGAACGCAACCTCGTCATGGGTTTTCCAGATCCAGACTCCCTGCCCAATGACACACAAGATGCGCCCTACTTCATCATGGGGGATGACGCCTTCTCCCTCAGAACCTACCTCATGAAGCCCTACACTTCCAGATGCCTCACCCGTGAAGAGAGGATCTTCAACTACAGGCTGTCCAGGGCAAGACGGGTGGTGGAGAACACCTTTGGCATCCTGGCCAACAGGTTCCAGGTACTTCTCACCACCATGCAGCATCGCCCACAGACCGTGAGGAATATCGTGGAAGCTTGATGCATCCTGCACAATCTCATGCGCAACCGCTACCCAGTCTTGCAGATCAGGCTCATGGACCTCCAACAAAGCAATGGGGACATGGAGCCTGGTGAATGGAGGCAAGGGCGAAACCTGATAGACACTGTGAGTGTGCAAGGCCCCAACAGAGCTTCACGTGAAGGGAAGAAGCAGCGCAACCTCCTGAAACACTGGTGCAAACACTGCTCCCCAGCTGGAGCAGTGGAGTGGCAAGACAGGATGGTAGATGCTTAATGGATGCTTCCTTCAGCCTGTCTCATCACACTGATGAGATTGGGCCATGTATGTTGGGTGGGCCTACAATGATCAGGGTGTTTAATAAAGAGTTGTGTTTGTGTTGCCATGTGTGGATCAATGCTTACATTGTTATTGATAAAAAAGGGTCCTAGGTGTGGCACCTGGGAGGGTAGACCATACAGTCCCACTATGCTTGCACTGGAGGTTTATCTATCCCACAGCTATTAATCATCCCATAGGTATCCCTGCCCATCCCACAGGTATCCCTGCCCATCCCACTGCTATCCTTATCCATCCCACAGCTATTACCCATCCCACAGGTATCCCAGCCCATTCCACAGGTATCCCTGCCCATCCCACAGCTATTACCCATCCCACAGGTATCCCTGCCCATCCCACTGCTATTCTTACCCATCCCACAAGCATGCAAAGGCTTAAACCATTTCTAAAAGTTTCCACCAAGATTTTATTGACTAAAAGAAGTGAACCAAGTGTGTGAAGCAAAGATAATCTTTATTAATAACAAACTGTAAAAGCAAAATGACCCAAGTAAAGTGTCCCAAGCAAAGATAAAGTCAACAGGTAGCAACCCAGTCTCTGGCACTCTTCTCAGTCACTCTGAGGCGTGCCCATAGTCTCAGGGTGAAGGGTCCAGGTGCTGTGGAGGTGGCTGCTGCTGGAGTGCTGGTCTGAGGCGCCATTGGGGTGCCTGGCCCTGAGAGGTCAACAGGGGACGGTGTGTAGAGGAAGCTCTCAGATAGCTGGCTCAGTCCTGTGATATTGAGAGCCCCTTCCTCCATGACATGGGGTGTCAGTCCCAAGACCGATGACAGATGTTCTGAGGCCGGGCTTGGCTGTGGGGTGGAGGAAGGAGGAGTGTAGTGGGGCTGTCTGGTCTGCAGGTGAGCGAGGTGAGGCGTGAGTGGCATCTGTGGCATGGGTGGCATCTGTGGCATGGGTGGCATCTGTGGCATGGGTGGCATTGGTGGCGTGGGTGGCATCGGTGGCACCAGTGGCGTACGATGAACCTGTGCCTGGACTGGGAAGGGCTGCCTGTGCTGCTGGAACTCCTGGTAGCCATAGCCTTGGTAGGTGAGGGCCTGTGGAAAGCCTTGGAAGGGCTGTGACATCACCTGGGGTGGATGAGCAGACCTGGACTGGGTCAGAGCAGGTTCAGCTGGGCCTGGAGGGTTGTGCAGAAGACCGGTGATCCTGTCCTTTATCACCTGGTACTGTGATTCGGACATGTCCATGAGGGTCTGGTTGACGTAGGTGAGGAAGGGCTTTCGGTTTGAGGATGGTATGTCAGTGTGTACCAGCTGAGAGAGGAGATATACGCTGCTTTTGATGGTGTCCCTGATCTCCAGCAGTGTGGCTCTGCCCCTCCGATCTGGCTCTCTGTCTGCTTTCTGTGGAGGTGGATCTGGGGGTGGATGTGGGTTGGTCTCTGATGGCAGGGCCCTCTCCTTGCTCCCACTGTGTCAGGGGGTCCTCCATGCGCCCCGCCAAGGGGAGTGCAGCTGTAGGGGGGGCCTCCATCGTGGGACGCTCCACAGATACCTCCCTGGACACAGGAGCTGACTCTTGGGCAGAAGAGGACTGGCTTTCTGTGGGCTGCCTGAGAGAGAGGGTTGTCAGAGGGGCTGCTCCTCGGTGGCAGATCTCACCCTCCAAGAAGCTGCACTTGGCCATCACGTAGGTCTCCCGGTCGGTGAGCTTGACCATGGCCTGGCCAGATTTCTTGAGGTGCAGCTTCCTGTACCAGGTGTGCATGTGCTTCCACCAGCCGAGGAGGACCTCTGAAGTGTAGCCCAGGCTCTCCGCCTTCTCTCTCCAAGCAGCCTGCTTCCTTTTGGTGTCTCGATAGAGCCTTTGTCCCTTCCGCCATAGGTACTCGTTCTCCCTCAGCCATTCGAGCACCTCATCCTCATGTTCCTCTTCAATGGAGTATTGCCTCCTCTCCCGTTCTCGCGTATGCCTCTTCCTCCCTCTGGCAGGGCCATCTGGGCCCTCATCAGAGGGGCTTCGAGGTTCTAGGGGCTGCTCCACCACACCACCACCACCACCAGCAGCAACAACAACAGTAGCAGCAAAAGCAGCACCAGCAGCACCAGCAGCACCAGCAGCACCAGCAGCACCAGTAGGACCAGCAGCATCAGCAGGACCAGGATCAACAGCAGCAGAGTAAGCACCAGCAGGACCAGCAGGTCTGAATGGTGACCTGCTTGCGAGCTACATCCTTTTATATCCACGGGGCTGATGCAATGCATCCTCCCCGCATGCGCAGTGAACACTTTGCATCCGCTAGGCATCCGCTAGGCATCCTCTAGGCTTCCGTGATGCATCCCCTTCATCCGCTAGGCATCCGCTCTGCATCCGTTCCTTCCGTTGTGCGTCCACTTTGCTGTGCTTCCCTGGAAGCCCTGCGGATGTGCCATCCACTTCCATCAGCTTCCATCCGCTAGGCTTCCGTGGAGCATTCGCTTTACATCCTGGCGACATCCTCCCCCGTCCGTTCCTTTCCGTTGTTGTCCGCTCTGTTTATGCAAATTTGGGGCACTTTTGAGAGCGGATAACAACGGATGGAAAATTTTCTCGTCTGCTGTGTCCTTTTTACATACGTTTTACATCCGTTGGCCTATGTGACAGGCCCTTAACTAGTTTCATTGAATTTATGGTTACTTTTACTTTTAATGATGATTAACAGAAAGCAACATATATAGGTCCTGAAGCTGGCCTGGCTCAATTTTGCCAATCCCCAATCACTACACTGGGATTCCAGAATACCATGGTCAGTGCTGTCAAAAGATTCCATCAGATTCCAATAGGATCAGGCGTATTATATACTGTCCACACTGTGGGCACAAAAATGCTCATCCAAAGATCAGGGAATGACATCTCCATTTGCTTGCTTGGACCTGAAGCTTGAATCAAACTATAATCTGCTTTCCCTGGTCTGCTATGCAGCTGTATCCTCACTTTTAATAACCTTCCTCCCAAATAAGGAATGGGGATTAGGTAATATTTATCAAGCACTTTTGAATTCAACCAGGAAACCTTAAGAAGGGGCACACTACAGTCTTGACTGCCAACATCACCACCTCCAAAAGTCTGGCTCTGACAAATTCCTGGGTCCAGTATAATCTACCCCCTAAGTCCAGATAGGATCAGTAAGGACATTAATCAAGCCTGCCAGTGGTGATGTCAGACAGCATCCTTTCCATTAGGTCAGCAACTTTAAGCCAGAAGGATGTCTTAAAACATGCCCTGGTCACCACAACAGATTTCAGCCTGGATGAATCAAGACCCTAGATTGGCAAATCTTGATACTTTATCGGCAATGTGCTGTGCAAACACAGTCATGGCAGTCAGGTGTGAAATCTTCGAGAACGTCCCTCTCTAAGAAGAAGTTTGCTACCCTAATAAAGACTGCCAGTTGACTGTGGGATTGGCCTTCCATAATTTTATTTGACCAGTATAACTTACATTTGTGTATGCAGACTATGTAAGTCTTTTCCTGTAGTAACACCAGTGATATGCTTACATATATAACATGGAAATGTAGTCACTAAATCTAAATAATATATATATATTAAAATCCCCATTCTTTTGTGCCCAATTTTCCCATATTGCCTGGACATATTTTCTTGGCAAGATTTGCCTTCTCCTTGGCCCAGGATACTGGTCCAAGTTCACCCAGCAGGCCTGGTGTCTGAGGCAGGACTAGAACTCATGGGATCCAGGTTTTTAAATTGATGCCTTAATCTTGGGGTGTCAAACTCGCATTGTCACGGTGGCATCACATGACGTATCGGGACCTTTTCCCTTTGCTAAACTGGCCTGGGCATGGCCAGGGGTCGCGAGTTTGACAGCCCTACCTTAACCATTACATCAAACTGGCTCTATATAAATATTAACTTACAACAAAACCAGTCCAAATTGGGTCACTTTGATCTTGCATCACATTGATTTATCAGCTATTAATATATCAGTTTCAGCTAATGGAAGAAAATTGAATATGTCAATCTAGCACAAGTAATAACCAATCTAGACATAGTGTGCTTTTTCTTTAAATAATATTAATCTCAAGAACTGCTACAGTTCCTGGAGCTTTAGATGGGGATGATGATTCTATATACAACTGCATCATAAAATTATTCTAAGCTAGGGTTTTAATTTAAAAAGCTAGATATATACTAAGCTGGTTTCATGCCAAGATTTTTTTTAATCTTATCCGATTTTTTTTATACACAGTAATCTTTCTGAGATATGAAATGACAAAATCCACTATTGTGTAAGCTCTCAAAAATAATTATGTTGAAAAACTAACACAGCTGAACAACCTGTGACACTTTAAATGAAACAAGATAACATTTCTTTATTGGTACTCAACTATTGAACTTTTTAATAATCTACATTCAAGAACAGCTAGACAAATTTGCTTTAACATTTCTTTGTTTGCCTTTGTGCAAGGTTTGGAAGACCTTACTAATCGTAATGAAATTCCATTTTCTTATCGCTTTATGTGTTGATATCTAACTTCACCTTGGCAGGTATAAATTGGAAGAGCTCTGCTCAAATCCAAGTGGACAGCATTTATCAAGAAGATAAATACTTGATGCTTCAACACCTCTGACAGCTGATAAGAGAAGAAACAAAATGCAATTTACCCCTTAAGACCAATTCTCAGTTATATTCAAGAGCATGTTCTTCAACTTTCCAAGAACCAAAACCTTTGCATAACCAAATCAATGAATCACTCTAGGAATAAAAAGAATATTACATGGTCACATATTACAAATTCTTTTTACTGGAAATAAACATAACACAGGGAATGTTGCAGGAATATTATTTCCCACATTTGAGAATGTCTATTGAGATTCTCAGTCATTCAGGTCATGGTTATCCCAAAGTTGCTTTTTCAAAGGCAGCTTGGTTTTCTGGTTTTTCTTTGAAGATGTTACACTTCTCATCCAAGAAGCTTCTTCAGCTCTGACTGGATGGTAGGGAATAGAAAAATAAGAAGTGTATGTATCATACCATGAGCTCCTACGGGAAAGGAGGGTTATGAAAGTAATTACAGGTCGTCTTTGTTTTGAGACTAAAATTGGAGTGGGTTGTAAATGCAAAGATTGGTCACAAAGCTATTTTTTTCATCACCTTCATATTTTGGAACAGTCACTAAATGAGGCAATCATTAAACCAGGACTACCAGTAATAAATATCCAGCAAATAAATGGATTTCATAATACATCACTATGGAGCACTTCTAGATTTCCATCTTTCTGTCCCCCCAAAAATTGTGACTTGAACAAAGTGATGATTGAAACAATTATATTCCTTAAAAACTGTATAAGTCATGAAATGACCACTTATATTAAGATGGAATCTGAGGTCCTTCCTTTTCCTGGATATGATAATAGTGGAGTGGGGGTGGAATTCAGCTAAGACCAATATGTAAACATTGAGGTTATGACTCAGTAGTGGGCAAACTATTCATAGATTCTATATTGCTAGCCTATTTCCCTTGGGGTTTCAATCTGTAGCACCTGAAGTGACACCTTCTTTGTCCTGTGTCATTCTGTTTTTGATGCCTGGCAGGCATGCATGCAAAGGAACAGCAGATTTCTCAGCTGTGAATTTCCTTTCTGAGAATGACTTTGTTGCCTACTCATCTGTAGAAGAATAATCAGGAAGTTCAGAAAGCATTTGGAAAGCAAGCTGAGAAGCTCTGTTTGTTTATTTCACTTCCTTATACATAAGCTGCGAAGCTTTGATTTGGAGTGAATTTTTTAAATGGATGGATTTTCAATTCTCATGTTATTAAAACGATCCTAGAGATATTTTGAGGCTATACAGCAGAATGTACAACCAAATCAAGCGATCAACTCTTCTTTTAATAAACCTCTCCCACACCAAGCCATTTTGTTGTGGTGAAGAAGGTGCTGTAGGTTCTAGAAACCAGGAGATTGTGAATTCTATATGTGCCTTAGGCATGAAAGCCAGCTGGGTGACTTTGGGCGGGTCACTCTCTCTCTCTCAGCCCAACTCACCTCAATTGTCATTGTGGGGAAAGTAGGAGATAAAAATGTTAGCTATGTTGCCACTTTGAGTTATATGAACAAGAAATGAGATGAAAATGTAATAATAACACAGAGCTTGTTGCCTTTTATGTTAACAGAAGTTAAACAAAATTGTCAAAACTCTCTGTATGTTAAAAAATGATCATGTCCATACATTTTTAAAAATGCAGTTTGGAGAATGGCCTGGCTCTAAGCAAAGAAACAATGCCAAAAATAGGATTAAAAAAAACATATTGTTCACACTATCACGTTATCAGTTCACACTTTCAAGCATGTGTTTTTATTAAATTATGTTAAAGCACACAAACATAACTGTTATTACAATATATAAGCCATTTCAAAATCTGTCCCATTCTTATGACATTATGACCATGTAGAACAATTAATTTATTTAGCTAATTACATCTTCTTTTCAGAAAGGACTTCTTGATTATTTTTATATCCATTTATATCTGTCACACTAGCCCCTTGTGGGATAAATAGCATTATATAAAGCACTAAAGGAATAAAGCAAAGAAAATGTGTATTAAGCCCATGTCCCACTGCACCAACGGATGCAAAGAGGATGTAAAATGTTAAAAAAAGCTTGCCATCCGTTGGAAAACATGATGCATCCATTGTGTACTCACTGCGTACGTGTTTCATACGCTCTATCCGTCAAACATCCATCTACTGCTATTTCATCCGCTCAAAAAGTTTTCAGCTGCACAAAACTTTTTGAGCGGATGAACTTTCCACCGCGTACGATGTACATCTGCGACACATACGGGCAACAAACGTTCTACGTCTGTTGTCATCCGTTACACGTCTGCTGTATCCTCTTGGCATCCTCTGGGCATCCTCGCAACTCACATCCGCTCCAGCTGAAAACGGAAAGAGGGTGGAAGTGAAAGATACATGGAATGTCCACACAGCGTTAGTAGCATGGAAATAGAAAGGATGTAAGCGGATGCATCTCGTATATAAAGCATTTAAACGGACAAAACGTTTGCATATGGGACGTATCTCGGATATTTAGGATGTCTGGAGTATGCCTAGAGTATGTGGAAGGACACCTAGCAGAAAACCGATATTTCCAATAAAAAGGGGAAGGAAATCACCTGGATCTCACAATCAGTCCATCAGCCGTGGTGTACAGACCTCTTCACCCTTGGTCTTGCTCTTCCACATCATCCACTGATCTCCACCATGGATCATCACACACTCCTTTTGGTAGCTGCCATCATTCAACACCAGAACCAAGCCCAATTCAGACTGTTTCACCTTTTCTACACAAGGAGAAGAAGGAGACGTCCAAGAGCTGTGTGGGTCTGACAATGGATCGGGAGAAGAGTGGAGTTTGGACTGTATGACAAGCTGATGGTGGAGCTGAGGAATGAAGACACTCGTGCATTCCAGCACTCCATGAGGATGCCGCCAGCCATGTTTGACGAAATTGTTGAGCGTCTGAGACCCAGGTTGACCAAGCTGAGCACCAACTTCCATCCCAGCCTGGATCCTGGACTGAAGGTGGCACTGACTCTGCGCCACCTGGCCTCTGGAACCACATACAGAAACATGCAGTATGCCTGGAGGGTGCCACACAACACCATCGGCAAAGTGGTCAGAGAAGTGGTGCAAGCCATCATCGAAGAATACATGGAGGAGCTCCTCCAGTTTCCCACCACTGAAGAAGGCTGGAGGAAAGTTGCAGAAGAGTGGTATCAGAGGTGGAACTTTCCCCACACCCTTGGAGCCATAGATGGGAAGCACGTGGCCTGCAAAGCTCCAGCCAACTCAGGGTCCTCTTATTACAACTACAAGGGCTTCTTCAGTATCATCCTCTTTGCCATGGTTGATGCTGACTACAAGTTTGTTAAGCCTGGGTTCCCCAACCAGGGTTAGGTAGACAAGCTAAA
>BLBF01000054.1:9283920-9358391 GCA_015471245.1 Laticauda colubrina | reverse complement strand
AACCTATAAATACAGACCCAACCACATATCTAGAAAAATCAACCAAGAAGAAAATTATAACCAGCCACATAAGCAAAGAAATCCAACAGACGATCATCCCAAGAGAAAAAAAAATTGACAAAATTGACCTGGAAAACCAAGGCATATACGAAATTCCCTGTACATCATGCCCGGCCACATACATTGGACAGACCAATAGAAGAATAAGTATCCGCCTAGAGGAACACAAAAATGCAGTAAAAAAGCTGGAACACACCTCCTCACTAGTCCAACACATGAAAACCACAGGTCACAGCATCAACTTCAATGGCACTAAAACCCTGGCCACTATAGAAAACCCCAGCCACAGAATCATCAGAGAAGCCATAGAGATTGAAAAAAGACCTGACAGCATGAATAGAAGAGATGATTCCAGCAGACTGTCAATCATTTGGAAGCCTGCACCCTCAAATAGAAAGATCTCCATGCCACAAGCCAGGCAAACACCTGGGCAAAAACAGACTCCCTCTGATAGCTCCAACCTAACCCCCCCACCAGGCACCCAGGTGAAACCCAGCTTGCTAATGAATAGCAGCTTGCTAATGAAGAGCAGCCGTCCCTTCACACGGAGCCAAGCTGCACTAAAAGCCTCCAACACAAGAACAGACTGTTGCCAGCCAATCAAAGCCACAAAACAGACAGAAGAAACCAGAAACACCAATCAATCAAACTCCAAGTCCAATGAAACAGGTCCAGGCTCCCAACCAATCAAAATGGACCAGCCTCAAATTTAAAACCAGGAGCTGTAAGACCCATATCACACAGAAGCCTGAAGATGGCAGATGAGATTCTGCTGAAACGTTGCAACAACTTTAACAGAACTCCAATGAATATATATATTACCCGAAGGAAGCTGAACAGCACACATATATATATATATATATATTGCCAAGCATACCCTTTTTGCACTGGAAAAATGTGTGTCTGTAGGAGTGGGGGGTGAGGAGAAACCAGCATTTTTGTGGTATGATATTTTTATTATTCCAGGATCTCTACGTAACAGGACTGCTAGTTGGCTCAGGATGTTCCCTGCATGCTTCCAGTATTCCAAGGACAGCAGAAGTAAAAATGATCCCAGTTACCATCAAATGCTTTAGAGCAGAGGTGTCAAACTCAAGACTTGTGGGCCAGATCCGGCCTGCAGGACTGTCCTGGAAACAGCAAAGGACTGGCCTGCAGTGCCTCTGCCAGTGAAAATGGAGCCTCCCAGGTTCTCTTTTCAGTCACAACAGCCTGCTGCAGCCTTCTGCCAGTGAAAATGGAGCTCCCTGAGCTCCATTTTCACTGGCAGAGCGATGCAAAAGGTCATCGTGGCCAAAAACAGAGCCCACGCGGGCTCTGCGAGGCATCCTCTAGCTGCATTTTTATTGGAAAAAGTCTGCAGGAGGTTATTGTGGCTGAAAATGGAGCCTCAATGAATGACATTGAGCTGACCACACCCACCCCAGCCACCCCCGCCCCCACGATCAAACAGAACTCTGATGTGGCTCTCAATGAAATCAATTTTGACACCCTTGCTTTCAAGGAATTGGCGAATGGTTATGTGAAAATACTCTTAGGTGGCTGCTTTCCTTGTTCTTGGAGAAAATAATAAAACTTATTGAGAGCATCACACTTAATGTGGTGTCTTCTATACCAGGGGTCTCAGGCTCTGGGCCATGGCTCACTATTAGCTAAGTAACCTAAAATTTGTAGAATGTCCTTCATTTTTTTTTTTTTTACAAACAACATTATATTGACAACTTTCCTGTCCTACTTTTGATAGGACAGGAATCTAGGACTAATTTTTGTTAGATCAGTAGTTCCTCATTTGAATTCTTGAAATAACAGATGGCTGTAATGTATGCAAACAAGACTTGATGACTTGATTCTGTTTATCAGTAAACACTGTTAACTTTGTATCTTAAGGCTAGGTCCCACTGGCCGACGGATGCAAAACTTATGCAAAAAGGACACAGTGGACGAGCAAAATTTCGAAGATGGCTCCATCCATTGTTATCCGCTCTAAAAAGTGCCCTGAATTTGCATAAACAGAACGGAAAGGAATGGAAAGGAATGGATGGGGGTAGTACGTAGCGAGGATGTTAAACAGATGCTCGTCGGAAGCCTAGTGGATGGAAGCAGATGGAAGCGGACGACACCTCCGAAGGGCTTCCGGGGGAGAATTGCGAAGCGGACGCATAGCGGAAGGAGAGGTTGCATAGCGGATGACGCGGATACATCACGGACGCCTATAGGATGCATAGCGGATGCATAGCGGATGCAAAGCGTTCACTGCACATGTGGGGAGGATGAATTGCGTCAGCTCCACGGATATAAAAGGATGCAGCTCGCAAGCAGTCAGCATTCAGAGGAAAGACGTGCTGCCACAGACATGTTCGAATAACACCATGGTTCGTCAGTCAGGGAAGAAGAGAAAGCCTGTACCTACTCCTGCCAGCCCTGGCAAGAAGGACAGAACCACCATCCCAACCCCTGGCACCGATTCTGAAGCTGCTGGTGCTCCTCCTGCTGCTGGTGTTTGTGCTGCTGGTGCTTCTCCTGCTGCTGCTGCTGCTGCTACTGGTGCTGCTGCTGTGGTGGACCAACCCCAAGGCCCTCAAAGCCCTGCTGCTCAAGCCCCTGAAGGCCCTGCTGCTCAAGCCCCTGAAGGCCCTGCTTAAGCCCCTGCCAGAGGGAGGAAGAGGCAAGGGAAGGAGAAGGGAGAGAGGAAACAGAACACTCTTTCGCCGGAGCATAAGGAGGAGGTGCTGGAATGGCTGAGGGAGAACGAGTACTTGTGGAGAAAGGGCCACAGACTCTATCGTGACACCAAGAGAAAGCAGGCAGTGTGGAGAGACAAGGCAGAGAGCGTGGGCTACACTGCAGATGTACTCCTGGGATGGTGGAAGCACATGCACACCTGGTATGGCAAGCTACACCTCAAAAAATCCGGGCAGGCCGCTGTCAAACTCACTGACCAGGAGATATACGTCATGGCCAACTGCAGCTTCCTGGAGGGTGAGGTCCGCCACCGAGGAGCAGCCCCTCTGACAACCCTCTCCCTCAGACAGCCCACAGACATTCAGTCCTCTTCCAGCCAGGAGCTAGCTGCCCTGTCCAGGCAGGTGTCTTCGGAGGGCCCCATGGCAGAGACCCCCCTGACAGCTGCACTCCCCATGCCAGAGGACGTGGAGGATCCCCTGTCACAAATGGAGGAAGAAGCGGCAGCCACCATAGACCAACCCACCCCCAGCTCCACCTCCACAGAAAGCAGGCAGAGAGGCAGAGGCAGACTGGAGGGCCAGAGCCACACTGTCCTGCTGGAGATCAGGGGCACAATCAAAACCAGCACAGATCTTCTCTCTCAGCTGGTCCACAGTGACATGCCATCCTCGAACCGCAAGCCCTTCATCGCGTACATGAGCCAGACCCTCATGGACCTGCCCGAGGCCCAGTACCAGGTGATGAAGCAGAAGATCACAGCATTTCTGCACAACCCTCCAGGCCCAGCTGAACCTACTCCGACCTAGTCCAGGTCTGTTCCTCCACCCCAGGCGATGTCACAGCCCTTTCACAGCTTTCAACAGCCACTCACCTACCAAGGCTACGACTACCAGGACTTCCCACAGCAGAGGCAGCACTTCCCAGTCCAGGCCCAGGTTCATTGCACACCACAGACGCCTCACCTCGCCTAGCTGCAGACCAGACAGTCCCACTACACTCCTTCTTCCTCCACCCCACAGCCAAGCCCCTCAACAGACAATCTGTCTTCAGTCTTGAGCCTCACATCCCAGGTCCTTGAGGAAGGGCCTCTCAACCTCACGGGACTGAGTCAGTTCTCTGAGAGCTGCCTGAACACACCATCCCCTGTTGTACTCTCGGGGCCAAGCACCCCAATGGCGCCTCAGACCAGCACTCCAGCCACAGCCACCTCCACAGTCCCTGGCCGCTTGACAGCTGAGACCATGGACATACCTCAGAGTGACTGAGAACAGTGCCAGAGACTGAGTTCTTACCTGTTCACTTTATCTTTGCTTAAAGACACTTTATTTGTTCATTTGGCATTTTTAATAAAGTCATACAGTTTACTTAAGACAGTTATTAATAAAGGTTATCTTTGCTTCACACACTTGGTTCATTTTATTTACTTAATAAAGTGTTGGTGAAAACTTTGAAAAAATGTTTAAGCCTTTGCATGCTTGTGGGATAGGTAAGGATAGTTGTGGGATAGGTAAGGATAGCTGTGGGATAGATAAACCTCCAGTGCAAGCATAGTGTGACTATATGGTCCACCCTCCCAGCTGCCACACATATGGCCCTTTTTTATCAATAACAATTTATTCATTGATCAAAACATTTCAAAATAAACAAAGCTCTTTATTAATGCCCTATTCATTGTAGGGCCACTCAATATGAATGGCACAATCTCATCAGTGTTATGAGACAGGCTCAAGGAAGCATCCATTAAGCATCTACCATCCTGTCTTGCCACTCCACTGCTCCAGCTGGGGAGTTGCACCAGTGTTTCAGGAGGTTGCGCTGCTTCTTCCCTTCACGTGAAGCTCTGTTGGGGCCTTGTACAACCACAATGTCTATCAGGTTTCGTCCTTGCCTCCATTCACCAGGCTCCATGTCCCCATTCCCTTGTTGATGGTCCACAAGCCTGTTCTGCAAGACTGGGTAGCGGGTGTGCATGAGATTGTGCAGGATGCAGCAAGCTTCCACGATGCTCCTCACAGTACCTGGGTGATGCTGCATGGTAGTGAGAAGTACCTGGAACCTGTTGGCCAGGATGCCAAAGGCGTTCTCCACCACCCGTCTTGCCCTGGACAGCCTGTAGTTGAAGATCCTCTCTTCACGGGTGAGGTATCTGGAACTGTAGGGCTTCATGAGGTAGGTTCTGAGGGAGAAGGCGTCATCACCCACGATGAAGTAGGGCACATCTTGTGTGTCATTGGGTAGGGGGTCTGGATCTGGAAAACCCATGATGAGGTTGCATTCCAGCCCATCTTTGAGGTCACTGGCGTTGTATACCTGGGCATCTGAAGATGACCCGTTGCCTGAAGCATCGATGTACATGAACTTGTAGTCAGCATCAACCATGGCAAAGAGGATGATACTGAAGAAGCCCTTGTAGTTGTAATAAGAGGACCCTGAGTCGGCTGGAGCTTTGCAGGCCACGTGCTTCCCATCTATGGCTCCAACGGTGTGGGGAAAGTTCCACCTCTGATACCACTCTTCTGCAACTTTCCTCCGGCCTTCTTCAGTGGTGGGAAACTGGAGGAGCTCCTCCACATATTCTTCGATGATGGCCTGCACCACTTCTCTGACCCCTTTGCTGATGCTGTTGTGTGGCACCCTCCAGGCATACTGCATGTTTCTGTATGTGGTTCCAGAGGCCAGGTGGCGCAGAGTCAGTGCCACCTTCAGTCCAGGGTCCAGGTTGGGACGGAAGTTGGTGCTTGGCTTGGTCAACCTGGGTCTCAGACACTCTACAATTTCGACAAACATGGCTGGTGGCATCCTCATGAAGTGCTGGAATGTACGAGGGTCTTCATTCCTCAGCTGCACCATCAGCTTGTCATACAGTCCAAACTCCACTCTTCTCCCGATCTATCTTCGGACCACACAACTCTTGGATGTCTCCTTCTCCTTGCGTAGAAAAGGTGAAACAGTCTGAACAGGGCTTGGTTCTGGTGTTGAATGATCGCAGCTACCATAAGGACTGTGTTATGATCCATGGTGGAGATCAATGGATGATGTGGAAGAGCAAGACCAAGGGTGAAGAGGTCTGTACACTACGGCTGCTGGACTGATAGTGAGATCCAGGTCATTTCCTCCCCCTTTTTATTGGAAATATCGCTAGCATACTCCAGACATCCTAAATATCCGAGATACATCCCATATACAAACGTTTTGTCCGTTTTAATGCTTTATATACGAGATGCATCTGCTTACATCCTTTCTATTTCTGTGCTACTTACGCTGTGTGGACGTTCCGTGTACCTTTCGCTTCCTCCCTCTTTCCGTTTTCAGCTGCAGCGGATGTGATTTGCGAGGATGTTCAGAGGATGCCGAGAGGATACAGCGGACGTTTAACAGATGACAATGGACGTAGAACTTTTGTTGCCCGTATATGTCACGGATGTACATCGTACACGGCGGAAAGTTCATCCACTCAAAAAGTTTTGTGCAGTTCAAAACTTCTTGCACGGATGAAATCTCAGTGGATGGATGCTCGACTGATAGAGCGTATGAAACATGTATGCAGTGAGTACACAACAGATGCATCGCATTTTCCAACGGATGGCAAGCTTTTTTGTCCATTTTACATCTTCTTTGCATCCGTTGGTGCAGTGGGACATGGGCTTTACCAGCAGAACCGTCTTTTCTCAAAATTCAGTTCAAGGTCCTGGTTTGTTGGTTATTGTTTATACAATCCTACATGGTACTGGACCAGATAGTCTGTTGAACTATCTCTCCCTAATGATATTTGGTTATCCCATGAGCCCTTCTCTGAAACAATGCCATTTGACAGGAGTACAAAGGTGTGTGTCTTTTCTATTGTGTCATTCAACTTCTGGAATGGTTTGATTACAACGGAAGAGAATATTTATAGTTCAGTACTGAACTGTGGAGTCCTTGGTGTTCTCCAAGCTTAATTGTTTGCTTGCAAACCTTTCATCACCCAACTAGCTAACATCATCATTGCCTGTGATGGTTGGCTTCAACTTTGTGGGCATTCAGAAAGACAGTAAAAATGTGACTTTCAGATCAGGCTTATTGGAGCTTCCATTTGGAAAGGAACATGAATGAGAGCTTTTGGTCACCTATTTATATCTGATAACATTGTAATTGAAAGTTTTATGTTATATAATGTTCACATTAACTATACATTCTTTAAATGAATGAATTTATCAATGAATAGGTAAATATTTCCAGTTAAAACATGATCACTGCATATGCTTTACAGTATATCTTCTCTTTGTACTTTTTATATAGCTTCCTTAATATGCAGCTTTGTTTTTTTGATGCAATTAATTATTTATTGGTCTTACCGTATTAGTTATACATTTTTTTCAAAATCCATTTTTTATTCCTTATCACCTGGCACTTCTTAAGTGCCCCACTCCCAACAAATGCAGTCATTCTCTTTGAGCAGCAGATCTTTTACCCATAAAGACACATACCCATTAGCAACAACAGTAACAACCATCCCACATTAAAAAAAAACAGGGAAACAAATAGAATCTACATAATTCCCGAAACACCAAATGCCTTCAAACCAAAAGCCATAAATTATATACTCCCTGGAAAGAATACTTCCTGAAGCAGCTTTTATGTTACTAAACCAGAAAAAAAAACTATAAAGGAAGATGCACACCACAAATTACACCTATATTGGTTCGGCAAGAAAATAACAGGCTCCAATGAGGAAAGCTACTAGGTAAAAAAAAAAAAAAAAGCAGAGAAGTTCTAGATTGGAGCAGAGAGGGAAAGTCAATGGGCCTTTAGTCAGCAATGGTTTACAGAGAATCTATATGGCTGAACATCAGATGTGGAAAGCTGCCTGTTGAGATTAATTTAGAGGGAGGAGACTAAGGACATCCTTTATCTTAGCAGTAGCTGAAAATGGCAGGATAAGCATCTGTGGGGTCTTTTCTATTCCGTTGTGCAACTTTCATTTTTCATTATAGGCCACATATCTAACTTACAGTATCTTGGAGAGGTCCAAGACTAGATCTCTATTTTTTAAAAAAAGCACTAGAAGAAAGGATGATCCCAAAGGCCAAGGCCTTGTGAAAGCTGATAAAAATCTGCCTCTTCTGGAAGGACTTTATGAATTGATTCTGAAACCAGCAGTGCCAATATTAGTTGTCTGACTTGCCTTGTTGATTATAATTGCATTATTGATTTTACCATTAATGGTGTACATTGTCTATAGCAGGGGTCTCCAACCTTGGCAACTTTAAGACTTGTGGATTTCAACTCCCAGAATTCCTCAACCAGCTGGCCACCAGGAGAGGTCATCTTTCAGTTCAGGGTTTGATACTCAACTTGTGGATCCTGTTAGGATCTAAATGGAGCTAACTAGGCTGAACTTGAACCCAAGCAAGAGCTGCCATTTATCTATGAAGGTTGCTAGTTAGGTTTGGTGTTGAATCTTAAGGAGAACCTTTGCCCAGCTTGGGCCAGTCTGGCCTTTTCTAAAGATGAGGATCTTGTAACAGCAAAACAGAGTGCTCCAATGCACTCCAAATGGAGCTACCTTTGAAGATGACTCAGAAGCTACAATTGGTATAAAATGCAGTGCTCCAGGTTATCATTTTAGAGCTTTTAATGACCTTGTATTTTCATGAAGGCGCAGAAACTAGGAAGGGGAATTTTGGGGGGTTTCACCTTTCTGGACCAGTCTCCCCACAGACATCAGTGGAGCCCTGATTGTGAGGTTTTCTGGAAAGTTGTAAAACTAGATTGTTCTGAGTGCTTTGAAAGAAGGGCATTTTGTCTGCAGCTATTAAAGAGTAACTCCTTAATACAGGAGAAAGCTTGTTTCATAAAGGGTTAATATTGTTATTTGACGATTGTATCAATGTGTTATTGTGGATTTTCTTACTAGAGTGGCAATGACCTGAACAAAATAAATCTGGAGCAGAGCTTATAAACACTTCAACATTCTAAAAGTTGTTTATGCTTTTATCCAACATCTAACCTGCTCCTTCTTCAGATACTTCTCTGCGTAATCCAAGACTATTTTCTTGGTTTAGAATAGACTTGAAGCTGGATTTAAATGCAGATAAAATAGAGCTTTATAAACCTTTGAATCAGGCCTCTTTATTTTTCATTTTTAGAAAAACCTTCATGCTGCCCCTTCCTTCTATATTTTAAGGCAAATCCCATTTTAACAAGAAAAAGATCAACTGATGATTAAAAATAAGCATGAAACCTGACTTACTTTGATTAAATGCTATATACTCATTAAAAATAAGCACAAATGTTGAGGAAATAAAAAATAACTTTATTTTAATGTAAACATAACAGAAATAGAAACCTTTTCTTTCCTGTGCCCCATCCGGACTGAAAATTCTGTTTTGCACAGCCACTAAATTCTGTTTTGCACAATAACTAAACCAGCTTTCCTCCTTCCATCCTATGAGACTGAAGCCAGGCAAAACATTTCTACCTCACAACTTCCAATATGCAGTGCCTGGTCTCCCTCTCCCAGGCTACCCATTGTCACGTACCTTCTTAGCAGTGGTGGGATTCAATTTTTTTTTTTACTACCGGTTCTGTGTGGGCGTGTCTTGGTGGGTGTGTCATGCCTTGGTGGGTATGGCAGGGGAAGGATACTGTAAAATCCCCATTCCCTCTCCACTCCTGGGAGGTTACTGCAAAATCCCATTCCTTTCTCATCCCACTAACCTGCTTTCCAGCTGATTGGTTGATGGAGTTGATGTTGGTATAATGGGCTGCGTGATGGCCTTGTGAGTTTTGTTGTGGAGATATCCTGGATCTTGTGCTGTAATCTCCTGGGTCGTTTGTTTTGGAGTGATCTTTTTTCCATAAGCCTCTCATGTTTTAACGGCTTGAGTAATGGGTTGTATGATGGGCTTGCGAGTTCTTTTGTTGTGGTATCCTGGGTCCTGCGTATCCTGGGTATCCATGGGTCTTTTGTGTTTTGATCACTTTTCCATTAGCCCCCTGAGTAGTAACGGCTTGGTTAATGGGTTGTATGATGATCTTGTGAGACTTATTGCTGTGGTATCCTTGGTCTTGTGCTGTGATATCCTGGGTCATTTGCTGTGTTGCAACTTCTTGAGTTCTTGTGTTGTAATTTCCTGAGTTTTCTGATGTGATATCCTGAGTGGGTGGTTGTGATGTAGCATTCTGGTTTTTTAGTCTGGCTTCGAGTTTGGGGCTGGGTCTGTGTTCTTGGTGTGTGTCAGCTTGTTTGGTTTTGGGGTCAGGGGGTGTGACAGCTGGTGAAGCAGCCGTGGTCTGTTTTCTGGATGATGGTTGTTCTTCGTTTATAGGATGGGCTTGGGCCTGGGTCTGATGAGGGGGATTGGCGGTGGTGTCCCGTGTTGTTTTGGGTCTGTTGGTTTTCATGGCTGGGACTCATTTGTTGGTGAGGGCTAGCTTCCAGATATCTGAGAGGTGGGAGGTATCGTCCCGTCTATTCATATTATGGGGGTGTTTCTATCTCGATGGCTTCCCTGATTATTCTCTTGCTGGAGTGTTCAGTGTTGGATATTAATTTGGTTCCTTCAAAATTAATTTCATGTCCTGTGGCTTTAAGGTGCTGGAAGAGGGAGGAAGTATTTTCTTCTCTTCTGACTGCGTTTTTGTGTTCTGCGATGCGTGCATTTATTCCCTTGTTGGTTTGTCCAATGTATGTGGCTGGGCAATTGTTGCATGGTATTTCATAAACTCCTTGGTTTTCTCGCTGGATCTTGTCTGTGGGGTTTCTTAAGATGTTGGCTATTTTTCAGTCAGTGTCATAGCCAACATCTTAAGAAATCCCAAAGAGAGAGGTTAATGGAAAAAAGATTACTACAAAACAAACGACCCAGCAGATTACAGCATAAGATCCATGATATCTCCACAACAAAACTCACAAGGCCATCACACAGCCCATTATACCAACATCAACTCCATCAACCAATCAAAAGCAGCGCAGCCAACCAGCCCAGCACACCAGCCCCCACCACCAGTATTTATAGAGAGACGGTAGCTCTGATCACACACTGCTTGCACTGGCACGAAACCAAAAGCACCAGCTTGAGGATGGCAAATGGGACCTTGTCAAAACATCGCCAAGATACTCCTAATCTTACACAGGAAAAGACCTGAACACACCTAGACCTACTATATATATATATATGTATGTATGTGTGTATGTATGTATGTATGTATGTATGTATGTGTGTGTGTGTGTGTGTGTGTATATATTCTTAGGCTTTCACGGGTACTTACATGTATGCTGTTTAGCTTCCTTCGGGTATTATCCCACGTCATTGTAGTTCTGTTAAAGTTGTAGCAACGTTTCAGCAGAATCTCATCTGCCATCCTCAGGCTTCTGTATAGAGTTAGTTCCTGGCTTCAAATTTGAGGCTGGTCCATTCTGATTGGCTGGGAGCCTGGATCTGTGTTCATTGGACTTGGAGTTTGATTGATTGGTGTTTCTGGTTTCTTCTGTCTGTTTTGTGGCTTTGATTGGCTAGCAACACTCTGTTCTTCTGTTGGAGGCTTTCAGTGCAGCTTGGCTCCGTGTGAAGGGACGGCTGCTCTTCATTAGCAAGCTGCTATTCATTCATATATATATGTGTGTGTGTGTGTGTGTTTGTGTGTGTGTGTATGTGTATGTGTATATGTATATGCATATGTATAAAGTGACTTCCAACCTTCATCCTAACAAGTATAATAAAATTAATAATTCTTCACCCTCTCTAAAATTACATTTATCTCTTCATCCTATGTCTCCTATCTGTAAACAAATCCATAAAACTTCATCTTTTCAGTCCTGGTGTCAGCAGAAAATCCATAAAGGGTAGCCAGAATTAATAATATATATCTTAATCAAATAACCCACACTGAGTCCAACTTCCTAAGAAATAGTCTTCAAATTCACTGGTGCTTGCCCAACATTCTTCTTTGTATAGAAGCAGGATTCCTTAAATTTGAAGTGAGTGCATATGTCTATAGTTTCTAAGTTTGGCTAAAATTCATTATTTTAGGCTTAATCCCATATATGAGGCAACCCTTTCATCACAAAGGAGCTGGAAGAGAATCCACTTTAATATAGATTCTTCCTTCATGTATTGATTATAATGAGGTATGACTCATCTAGGAAGAACATCAGTCAAGAAGTGTTTGACACTGAAGAATAAACTGAGTATAGGCTAATTCCCACATTATTCTTGTCACCAGTATAAGCCTGCTAGACATCTCAGTCAAAACTACTATGCTGAAATTCTGAAGAGATCTGAGGCTTGCATGCTATAACGTAATGTATAGTTTTATACATACAACTTGCAATGTATAGTTTTAGAAGGGAGATTCCAGAAAATTCTATATCTTTGACAGTGAAAATTGGGAGTTCAGCTACCAGAACAACACTCCATTCACTTCTTTACTATCAATCTTATTGCAAATTGGTAATTATTACATTCAATATTATCTCCCTCAATATGATCATTATCTCAATATTTAGGTTAAACTGACTCATTTTAGCTGATCAGACTGATATATTCTTGAATAATGTCACCAGATTTTGGATACTACCTGGCAAAATCCATCAGGACCCTGCCCAGAACAGTTTGATTTCACAGCAGATAGTTCTCTACATACAACCATTCATTTAGGCCATTTAGTGACCAGTCAAAGTTACAATGCTGCTGGAAAAAAAAGGGATTTATGACTGTTTCTTACACTTGCCACTATTCCCATTGTCATGTGTCAGATTTGGATACTTGGCAACTGGCATGTATTTATGACAGTTGCACTATCCCAGAGTCATGAGATTATCATTTGTAACCTTCCCCTTTTTTGTTATAAAATTTCATTAGATTATAAAGGAAGATACTAAATACAAAAGAAAACAGAAAGACAGTGAGGGGAAGTGGGGAGGGGGGGAAGAGAAGTGAGGAAGGGCTAGGGAAAAGAAAAAAAAAGTGTTGACTTCCAATTCCCTCTGTTGTAGTAAAATAAAGCATTAACCTCAAACCACAACTTTTTGCTTTTCCATAGTAATACAGTAATACAGTATATATGGAGCCTCGGTGGTGCAGTGGTTAGTGTGCAGTACTGCAAGCTATTCCTACTGCAATTTGGCAGATTGAATCCCACCAGGCTCAAGGTTGACTCATCCTTCCATCCTTCTGAGATAGGTAAAATGAGGACCCAAATTGTTGGGGGCAATAGGCTGACTCTGTACACTGCTTAGAGAGGGCTGTAAAGCACTATAAAATGGTATATTAGTCTAAGTGCTATTGCTATTGCTATAAACTAGCCATTTCTATAAACACATATCTGTCTAATTAGTAAAACCCAAAATCAAATTTTCATTTTTTCCCCACCTCAAGCACAAAGTCCAGAAATGGTCTCTATGTGGCAACGAAAGTACTCATATTCTTTTCTTTAATCAAAACGGTCAATTTAGCCATTTCTGCCAACTCCCTCAGCTTCTGTAGCCATTCTTCACACTGGGGAATCAAAATGTCCTTCCATTTTGGGGCATAACCTTCCCAACCAGCTTCCGACAAGCAATGTTAATGGACGAAGCCTGTTTCGCTGAACCATGTGATTCACAGAACAACTGCAGCAATTTGCTGAACAAATGTGGCAAAAAAATGTTGCATAATGGGCCATAACTCATTTAACAACTCACTTAGCAACAGAAATGCCTCTCTTAGCAGCAGAAATGTTAGCAGTTCAATTGTGATCATAAGGTCGAGGACTACCTCTGCATTTTTACATTTATCTTATTTTCCTGTTTTATTTTATCAATCTTATTTTATTAAACTTACCTGTTATATTATCCAAGTCTGGCTAGCAACTGGAAGAAAATACTTTCACTTTGACACGATGGATGATGTATTCCCGCCTATCTTAACCCAGGTAATTTACATGAATGTATTAAGTCTCCAGTGAGCTCTTCCTTCAAGGAAGCCACTAAGTGCTGTGCCTGGAGCTTCTTATTGCTCAAGAAAATAGGGCACATTTCCAGCATGAACACCGTAATTGTGCTTGCTTAGAGATAAACTGCAAGCTGGCAGCACAGAGCCAAAATATATAAAACCATCCTAACCTAAATGAATTTGATGCTCCAGCAGCTTGCAGTAAGAATGAAGGCCAAATGACAACAGCAAAGCCAAGAACAAACAGAGGCCTCAATAACTTAGTAAGAACTATAAGATGAGCTTCAGCAAACTGGAGATTTCCCAAGTACAGCTTATACAAGAGTGGGGGCTTCGCTACCAAAAGGTAAGCCCTTTGCTTAATGTCTATGGAGATTCTCAATCATCCAGGTCATGGTTGTCCCAAAGGTACTTTTTCAAGAGGCAACTGGACTTTTTTTTTTTCTTTGAAGACATTTTGTTTCTCACCCAAGAAGCTTCTTCAGCTTCTTGAAGCTTCAAGAGCTGAAGAAGCTTCTTGTATGAGAAGCGAAACTTCTTCAAAGAAAAACTAAAAAAAAGACCAGTTGCTTCTTGAAAAAGCACCTTTGGGATAAGCCTTTTGCTTGTTCAACTATCCTTTGGATCAATCCTAGCTCAGAAGCCCTCTTGGTCTCAAGCTCTGGAATTAGCTACATAGACATGAATGGTTAATAATCTGTATTTGAGTCACGGGGGCACAGTGGTTAGAGGGCAATACTGCAGGCTACTTCTGCTGCCTGCCGGCTGCCTGCAATTTGGCAATTCAAATCTCACCAGGCTCAAGGTTGAGTCAGTGCTCCATCCTTCCAAGGTGGGTAAAATGAGGACTCAAATTGTTGGGGGCAATATGCTGACTCTGTAAACACCTTAAAAGAACTATAAAACTGTATATAAGTCTGTGTTAATAAATAGCTATTGCTATTTAGCAGTAGCAAAGAAATAAGATGTTTGGCCTATCAAGTAATTGAGTAAGATGCTGCACAGAAAGTCCCACAAAAAGAAAATGGCTATGCAGGAATTGGGCAAGAGACATACATCAGATTTCTCAAAAGGATTACATGTAGGACAATGAATAAGTTGGTACAAATGTGTGTAAATAAATTCAAATGTTAAAAGACTTCGGTCTCTGATGATCCATCCAAATCCAAGGAAACGCTACCTCTGGAACTTCTCCTAGCTTCCTCTTGACTAAAAGAGGAAAGTTGTGTGCCACCAGAGATATTCATACAATCACAGAGCAAGAAGTTCCAGGAGCAGCACTTAAGCAATTTACAATAGCTTATCCAATTTGGCAGTCTCCAAAGCAGTTTGGTTTAATGAAACTCTGAAAATATGGATACCCTGCAGGTTTTATAGATCAGCAACTGTTCACATTTCCCAGGATATTATAGTTGTGTGGATCAGCATGCAATAGGAATCTTTAAAAGAAGAACCCTCAACACTTCACTAAACTATCATTCTAGGAGTATGGTGGGGGAAATCCAGACCATAAAAATAGGATAAAACCAACATATACTTGGTAGTATAGAAAGAACCTGCATTCCCAAGACTTGGCTTAAATTCACCCTTATTTGACACTGATTGTAATTAACAATGAGCAGCCTGATTAAACTCAAAATTGCTTAGTTTATTTTAGGCTCAAGTATATTTGAGAATCAGTCTACTTCAAGGCACCTAATAATTAATTGTTACAACCTGATGTGTATTTGGAGGCCAATTCTACTGAACTCTTAAGATTCTACCAGATCAGAGCAGAAGCATTACTCTTTGAATTACCTTTAAGCATGATAATGATTATGGTTATGTGCCATCAAGTCATTTTTGACTCCTATTGACAACACAGATAAGATCTTCTTCATGCATAAAAAATGGAAAAATAAACATCTTACCTACTTTCATTGTAGCTGGGTTTCCAGCACACTAGTATTGGTGTCTCTCTCTGCTTTAAAATTATTCATCTACACACAGTACAAGAAAGGCAATACCTCGAAAGATATCCTTTATTGGAAAGTCTGAAGCAGGTTTCATATAAATTACAAAGTCGCCACCCCAAAATAAATGTCCTGCCCACATTGACCCCTTTCATTTGACTGAAGATGAAGAGTCAGTGAAGAAAAGAGCATTTTTTTAAAGCAAATCATAAAAATAATCCAAGCCTTGGCCTAATTCCCAGATAGCGATTCCTGTGCCCAGTTTCTTTGCAAGTTTTAACCGCAGTTGAATAGACTGCAAAATACAAGAGAAACATTATGGATTATTAATTTTGCTGAATATACTCTTTAGGGATTGATGGATGGTTTGGGGGGAGAGGTTCACAGAAATAAAAAAAAATCACATATCATAAACAGCTTTCATTTATTATCAGTACAAACCATTAAATGAGTTACAACTTCTACAAATTGCCAGTTAATAATCTGTCAATTTATTCCTCGACAGAGGGAATGTAGCTACTCTATTTTACTAACAAATGTACTGGCCTTGGAACATGAGTAAAATAGCTTCATGTTTTGAATAGAAATGCATACACATCTGTCAGTTTTGGCATCTTTCGGTTTATTTTTTTCCCTCTTAAATTTCTTCTATTCCAATTCCACTGCCAATTCCATTATACCTGTTTAAAAGTTTCCAACCATACATATTTCTGTGTATATGTTTCCCTGTCATATGCATTTATGCTCAGAGAGTTGCATGTCAAAATAATGAGAATTTAAAAGCGCATTGGATAAAATGTTATCAAAATGCAAAGTAAATTCTTTCCAGTTTCTAGTTATTGTGCACCCACTCCATTAAAATCAGATTAGCATACCTTCAAAGTTGGGTAGAAGACTATATGCTTGTTTCCTTTACTTCTGTGGGAGGCCCAAGGAATAAAAGAGAGAGAAAGAAATAGTGTAGTTAATATATGATACTATAGATAGATACTCTAGTGACAAATATATCTGCTATTTTTTCCCTGCAATGTATTTCCTTCCACAAAACCAGAAGATAGGATTGAGGTAGGAGACTAAGCAAGCAACTGAGAAAGAAAAAAAGAATATAGGACAATGTTTGTGGCTTGAGAACATCTTATAATTAGCAAAATAATTAACAACATTCTACAATTTGAAATGCTACATTAAATGCATAAAATATTATTTTAACCCATGGTAATGGTTCTCTTCGTTTTTCCTTACTTAGCCTGGATTTCTTGCAAAATGAAGACAGATAAATTTTCCAGCTGAGATGTTTTTCAAATAAAGTGCTTCAACCTTTCTGATGGGAAACAGATTGAAGGCAGTCAAAACTTCCTCAAGCAAAATATCAAAAGGGAAAGAATTCACTGTGCTTTAAAAACAAGCCAACCTTTGTCTAAATCATTCTATTTCTTTAATATAGAATGGGAAAATAGAGGAAATCACCACTTACAACCATCCAAGAAGGATGGGTATGGAATGCAAAGTTTTCTGAAAAAGGCATTTCTCATATTCCAGAGCACTGCTCAACATTGACTTCTTGGCTCTTAGGCCTTCAACATAGGACCAGCCTAACAATTTGTTCCCCAAATCCCACATTGGGGCCAAATTGCAATGTAGAAAATAGTGTATTTCAGCAGGGAAATGGCACCAGATTTATTTATTTGACCACCCCTCTTAAGTACAACTCTGGTTGGCTTACAACAACAACAAAATCCAAAAACTATAACATGAGAAACCACAAAAACATAAAAGCATAAAACAAACAATAAAGCTAACCCTAACCCTAATCAAAACCTGGTGCCTACTTATCCCTTTATGATGTCCAACTGTCAACTATGAAGCTAATCTGGCCGAAGCCATCTTGAGGCTTCAGTGCTGCCACACTAGAGCGAGAGATAGGGAGGGTGGGATTAGAGATAGCTGGGGTTGTGTAGTCAAAATAAAATACTTTCTCTTGGGAACCAAGGATGTTTTCATACCTTGTTCTGACCAAGGCTTCTGAGACCATAATTAAGCACACGCTCAGTTAAAACAACTCTTGTTTTATTTCAACACTGGGAATTATGTTCATTCCCAGCCCATAATGAGTCCCAAACAGTCCCTCAAGATAAGCACCCACCTTTCTCTCCTTTGAATCACTGCCAACAACAAAAGTGCCAAATGAACCATAAAAAAAACCCAACCAAAGTACAAAGTCCACATAGAGCTTCAAGGATTAAATCAAACAGAATGAATGACTTTGCTTCCTACAAAGGTTTGTTCATCTTTCCCTGTCCTTTGTACCTTATGGGAGGAGCAATCACCTCCCAGCCTTATTCCTGAGTTGTCCCTTTTGTCTTAGCTGCTCTTACCTTCTAGCAGCTCTGCACACACAGATTGGGAATAGACTCCCCTGGTTCCTCTGCCTGCCAGACTCTGGAGGCTCTGGAGTTAGCACATCACTCCCAGATGGTCCTGGCTCCATCTCTGCATTGGACGTAGGACCCTCGTCTGAGTCCTCTCCAAGTTCCCGGACTGGTCCCTTTTCTTCCCCACTGTCTGATTCTGCTACTGTCTGCACAGGCTGCCGGCAAACCACAGCACACCTGGCCAGAGGAAGGTGGACTGATGTCACCAGACCAGCAGACACTGTATAGATTGGGCCATGTGACTCATTGTTTGGGGTTGAGGGGAAAACTTTTACTTTTAATTAGGTGAAAACCAAGGGGCCCAGAGTTGGTTTTCATCAGATATGTGCCAATATGGTATTTCCAACAAAGCTATTCTTTGAGGAATCCACCTGCCTCAAGAGTCTTTGCTTGCGATGGATCTATTACTTGGAACCGATATCTACAGTCTGTTCCAGATTTGGATCAAAAAACCATTCTGGACTGAGTTTTTTCCCTTGAAAAATAGGTATGAGTTTAGTTCTGTTTTCTCATAAAATAAAACCTTGAGAATAAAGTAATATATCTTTTGAGCTGAAAAGAAGTTTTGAATCCAGTTGTCAACAAAAAGAGTTATTAAATGTGTTACATCCAGTTCTCTCACATACAAGTGCAGCCACATATAACAATGGATTGGATTAATATGAACAAGTGTTAGTACCTTCATCTACAATAAAATCATCTTATTGTTTTGTTACATGATCAACATGTACTTGAAATCTTATTAGTAAAGATTCTGCTATTTATCCAATTTCTTAAAAACCAATATTTTTGTATTGTTTGAAACTTTTAAAAGTAAACAAGATGTTTTATTTTTCTACCTTCAGTCAAAAGGTCATTCTGTGAATTTTGATTGTTGATCAGCAGTTTTTCATTTATTGAATTTAATGAACAATAAATAATAGCAACTCACTTTTTATATTCCAAGTAGTGTTCAGCAATTTTTTCAGTCCAGACTAATTTAGGCTTGTGCTCTTTTAATATTTCAATGTATCTAAAAAAGATTTTGTAAAAAAAAAAAAGGATGAACATTTCTGAAGTCAAAGATTTTCCTTCCAGAATTTGTGTATCTTTATTTAATACTGGATAAAATCTTCCAACACACAATATAGAATGCATGATGTTCCACTGCATTAGCTCTACCACCACATAATTGCACATTCCAATCAACCCAGGAATAATTCACTCATTATGTTTAAAAAAAATATTATTCTGATCATGAAAAAAACCCACCTCCCTGTAGAATGGGAAACATTTTGCTATATATTCCTCCTTTCATTAAATATTCTCTATTTCTGCAAGTATATAGTGGGGATTTTTTTAAAAAAAAGCTTCTTTTTTTTCATAGTCCCATCTTAGCTCTTTTATTGCTAAATGAAAAGGCATTGCAATGTTTAAACTATTTCCATAATCCTGTGGTTTTAGTTCAACACTGGGTAATATGTTTATCTAAGATCTTTACAAATTGCTATCTTATACTCACACTCTTCTACCCAGCTGTAATAAAATCTAATGGATGACCTCTTCTTTCTTTTTAATTCCATGATATTCTTCAGAGTGAATGGCCTTTATACTCTGCCCTCTATAGTATTAAAATGTCAGCAAATATTCTCTGAAGGTCAAGAGCATTTGCTTATGACAAAATTCATCATTATTAACTTTCATATTCGCCTTTGTTTGAACTGTTACAACTTTCTTTTCTCTATCCTCTCTCTGGGAAGCTGAAGTTACACAATAATCTTGGTTCAGGAAGCAGTGTTTTGAGAATTTGTGGAATTTAATGAATGAATGAAAAATCTTACTCTAACAATGTATCTCTTAAGGGGTTCTAGGAAAGCTAGAAAGTACCAAGAAAACACAGTACAATATTAATACCTGGGGCTATTTAATTGTCAGAGCATTTTTTGGCAGTGAAATACAACAGTGAAATACAAATGGTGATCCCATTTCAATTCTTTGAATCCCAAAATTGGGAGGAAAGGTTGTGCTGGTTGTCTAAATCTCTGACACAAATTTCAAGCCCAGATTTTATTTTTCTGTACTATTTCAAGGCATCACCGCCCATACAGAATAAATTTCAGAGAGGCTGAGCAAATCTGCGGATCTCTCCTCATTTTTACATGAATTCCTCATTTTTCATTTTCTAAATCCTCCTTAAATCATCCCTACAATTAACATAAGATACTGCACAGAAGAATTTTTCTACTTGTAATTATATTCAGAGCAATCAACCTTAACTATATATTTTACTAAACTTCTCTTTCCATTCTAAAGTAAACTGATTTCCATCAAATAATAATCAGCTTAGCTCATCTGAAATTTCAACTGATACTATGAATATGTTTGCAGAAATGGAAAACTGCAGAGTTTTTAAAAAAATACATGGCAGCAACTTAATTTTCAAAAATGTAATTCTAAATAGAAGCAAAGTTTTTATAATTGATGATTGAAGCCATATTTGACATGAACCCACTATGCTATCTATTGATACAACAATGTAAAGATAATTAAAGTCCTTTGCATGACCAACATCACTATTGAAAGCCTTGGAAGGTTGGAAGGCTGAGTCAACCTTGAGCTGGTCAGGATCGAACTCCTGGCTGTGGGCAGAGTTTGCTTGCCTTACTGCATTCTAACCACTGTGCCATCATGGCTCTGTATATTATTGAAAAGTGGTGATGATGGTGAGGCCATCACAGAGACTCCCTCTGGAAGCAGATTATATGGGCTCCTTCCAGTGTGGCTCCGTGCCTTGGCATCGGATGGAAATTGCTGTGGTCACTCTTGTGGATAACCTATATCAGGACCATGATGGAGGAAAAGTGGGCCTCTTGATGGATCGGTTGCATTCAGTAACATTGATCATGATTCAAAAACAGCTCCATATTTGACTTAAACAGGGAGGCATTGAAAGAGCAAGTACACAATCTGGGAAGGGGGAAGAATCCCCCTGGATTTGTGGCACCTACTGAAACAAGTGAAAGCCATTAAAAGCAGAGCTTATCTGCAAAGCGTCTGGCACCTCAGTTCTGACTTTTCCTGGACCACAACATTTTTGCATCAATACCCCTCAGGTTTATCACCTGGCATTTGGATTACTGCAGCTAATCATATACGTGGCTGATCCTCAAGATGATTCAGAATTACAGTTGGTAGAACAAAGTTGCATGAATTGTATTAGCTTATGGTAGGCATTGGGTGCAATTCAAGGTACTGGCTGTCATGTATAAAGAGCTCTGCCCCAGCTAGCTCTCAAGGAAAGAAAGATTCCATCAGTAGGTTACAAGGCTCTTTTACTGGAGACAACTGGATTCAGTGAAAGCAAGGTCAGATCTGAAGTTCTCCCCGCTTTGACCAGTTTGTCAGTGCCCAATAGGATGGTAGCTGGATTTCGGTACAGGACACTTTGAGAAGCAGTTAAGATTCCATTCCCATGTCCTGGCCACCCAAAAGTCCTTGAAGGTGGGCCAGATGAAACTGGTTTCACACCTCTGCTTTCTGTCTGTGCTGCTCTCTCCCCCATCCTCCTTTTACAAGAGGTCCTTTTCCTTCCCATCCCGCTCCCCCTCTTGATTGTGGCAGGGTGCAGTACAAATGATGGGGAGGGAAGCCTGACATGTTTGTGGTTTATGTAAGAGTGAAGAGCTTTCCAAAAGGACATGATAAAACTGCTGGCAAATAAAGAATGAATGAGTGAATGATCAGGAATGTTATTACTTCATGTTATGCATTTGTGCTCTCCTTTAAGGTGTTAACTTTGTTTTAAGATGCCTAGAACTGTTTGTTGATTCAGTAGCATGCAAGTAAAGAAAGCAAACAAATTGAAACAGAAAAAAAAAGAGTTAATTACTGGAACTCTATAAGGGCAGTATCACAGGTTTCCATAGAATACAAATGAAGTAGTGTTTTGTATAACATGGTCAATTTAACAGAACATGTAAAAATTTTATACCATGCTCATCACATTTAGAATACTGTAAATCTTGAATTGATCGCCTTTGCTCCATAATGAAAGAAAGCATACTGTATATGGGATTGAGATTAGAGAAGGGAACCCATCTTTTACTTGGAAGCAACCCATGTTTCTGTTTCCAACATTACTCTTGAAACCACTTCCATCTGCTGTTTCAAGGAAAGAACAGATTAAGAGACATATGTCTTTAGCAGCCTCTGCCACCTCAGACCAAGCACACATTCTTCCAACTTGCTTAAGCTCTGAAGATGGGTATCTTGTAGAATCAGCTTCTACCTCTAGTTTTATTACCTTTTGATAATTGCAATTGGTATGCCATCAACTTATCAGATTCGAGAGTACAGAATCAATGTCTCTGGGGAGGGAGGATAAACTGGAAAAAAACCACACACCTGTTTCCCATCTTTACTCTTACATTATGGCATTGACTGCAATGAAAAATTAGCAAGCTCATTGACAGCTTACTATGAAGTTGACAAGAGTTTCTGAATCTGGGCCAGACATCCTAGATTTTCCAGAATCTGAACTTGAGATGACTCAGTGATAAAACTAACATTTTATCTTGTCTTGCCTAAGTATGTCTATTACTGCTTAGCCTGTAAATTCAAATTCCCGGGATAAAAGAGTAGACCCAGATTAGTTTGGGAACAGACATTTGTTTTCGTATCATTACAGAAGTGAGTTATTATTATTATTATTAGAGGAAAGCAACATAAAATTATTGCATGTGCAATATTTCACCAAGTATGCAATGGCACAGGTAAGATGCATCTGCTGAGGGAAGAAGGTAGCTGTGGAGCTGTCACTAGTTCTCTGTAGAGACAGGAAATATGGTGGCAGATGTGGGTAAAAGAAAAACAGTCTAAGTAGGTAAGAGGCTGTTCCTTTTTATAGACATACATGATTCCCAGGGTGTATCTTATAAGCATCTTTTAGCCCTTCAGGCTGGATCTGGTGCTGCTGAATATCAAGTCATTAAAGAAACCTCTCCAGCACAAGTTGATATGTGTTACTGAATCAGAGTTGGTTGGGGCTTCTGGGAATTTCCTTTTTCTATTGGAAGATTAAAATGGCAGATATTCTCTATGTTTAAATAGAAAAGAAATATTTGAGGCGAGATAACTGTATAATTTACGAGGGAGAGAAGGCTGCTTTAAACAAAGAAATATATGCATAAGCATTTCTATACTACATGCTTATATTGCAGAGGCACTAATCTTTATAATAGATTTTAGAAACTCCTCCTCCTCCTCCTCTTTACAAGTCTTATTATCCTGCTTCAGTTTTGATTTCACATAGTTTTACTCTAATTCATTTATATTGATTAGAAATGAAGACATACGGTTAGCAAAAAAGGAACAACACTCCTCTTTAAATATTTGACCAAAGAAAATTACTAATTCAGCCAGATCCATAAAACAGCACACACTCTAATGCATTTAAAATGAAAGACAGGGCCCAAAAGATAAAGGATTTATTATTATTGTTGGATGGCAGGATTTATAGGAGATGGTTTTTTGCTGGGTGTAAAAAATGCTCAAGTTCTAAAACATTCCGGGAAGTCAGTAATTGACAAAGGACACAGTAATTTAATAACTATGCATGACTTCAATTCTCAGCAATGGAAAATATTTCAATATAATTTTATGGCAACCAAAGGTAAAACATACAGGTCTATATTTTCAGCTCTCACCTATTTTCTTCTTCTTTTTCTAGAACCTTTTATTATCTTCTTTCCAACTATTTTATGGTCCAGTAATGGGGAAAAAATAAGCATATAAAAAGGAATGGATGCCCCATTTTGATAAAGTGATGTCAGATGTCAGGAATGTTTTTGTTTCCTCAAATAATCCTGGGATTGTTCTTTAACAAGTTTCCTTAGAATTCTCAAAGTTAATTTACAGCTTTCTTCAGGGCCGTTCATAGGTAATAAAAAGAAAGAAAACATGGGGGCCACAATGGAAAAAAGGAGTGGGGCAACACACAAAACAAGGGGTAAAGTTTCAACCATGTGGTCATGGCCATGACTGTGGCTTTTTTGAGATCTCCCATGCATGCCCCTGCCTAGTTCATAGATTCACAACTGGAAAGCAACACACCCTACTATATTTACTTCTTAAGTACCTACTTCAATACTAAAGCACCTGACTTGCATTCAATACATCAGTGTTTCTCAACATTGGCATGTTAAAGATGTGTAGAATTCAACTCCCAAAATGCTGGCTGGCTGGCTGGAGGATTCGGTAAGTTGAAGTCCACATATTCTAAGTAGTCCTTGACTGACAATCACAATTGAGCTCCAAAATTTCTATTGCTAAGCAAGAGAGTTGTGAAGTGAGATTTGCTCCATTTTAAGAACTTTCTTGCAATAAGTGAATCACTGCAATTGTAAGTAACTAATACGGCTTTTAAGTGAATCATGGCATCCTCATTGACTCTGCTTGTCAGAAGGTTACAAAAGCTGATCACATGACCCCCGTGACACTGCAACCATCATAAATGTGAGACAGCTGCCAAGTGTCTGATTTTTGATCAGGTGATCATGGGGATGCTGTTAATGGTCGCAAGTGTGAAAAATGGTCATAGGCCACTTTTTTTCACTGCCATTGCAACTTTGGTCACTAAACAAACTGTTGTAAGTCGAGGACTACTTGTACTATTCCTAGCAGAGGATTAATATTTGTTTCTTTCATTTTATATGTATCCTTTACTGCAAAGTATTCCTAAAAGCACACAGTCTGGGTGGAACTTCTTTTTGTAAGAGACCTTCATTCGTTCCCCACTGTACAGGGACACTGTAATAAATGATACAGGATATGACATTTAAGTTATTGAATAAACAGCATGAAAATAACATCAGTTGCCCTTTCAGCAAACTAACTCAATGATTCAGAAGTTCTATCAAAGAACGGGATTCAACACCAATCTTACAAAAGTACAATTTTTATCTACTTAATCATTTTTTTAACCTAATCAATGACCATATAATTATTGATCTTCATAACCGAAGATCTCAAAGTACATATACAGTGCTTATGTCTTGTCAATATTCACACCTGGATTTCTTAGGATACTTTCACACATCCACCATTTTCACTGTCTGATCCTTGCAAAGCAGTTTTGTCATGCCCATGTTGGAATCTGATTCAGAGGGGGAGGTTGAACAGCTGACAGGGAGTGGGAGTGTGGCTCCGATGGCTGTGGAAGAAACTGGGGAAGGGCACAGTATGGCTGGGTAGAGCAGGGAAGAGGTAAAGCAAGGGAGAGGACATTCAGAGGAAGACCCAGGCCCACCCCCTCTTCATCCTTGGGCACGCATGGAGGAATGGAGAAGGCAGCAACGTGAGTTATGTGTGAGAAAAGGGCCCTGATTCCCTTCATTGGCTGCAGCTGGAAAAACAGGATTTAAAAAGGGCGTTTGCGCACAGCACCTTGCTGGAAGCAGAGCATGAATTACCTTTGTTTGCCAAGGCTTAACTGGGTTCTGGTATCCTCCCAACTATGTGTATTTCATCAGCTTTTGAAGTCTGCAATTCTTTATCCTGCCCTGTCCTGTTAATTGCTAAAGCATGGTTTGTATTTAGTTTTATTTATAATTATATGTACTTTGGGTTTGGAATGAATTTCCACCCCTTCTCCCACTGTTCCTGGGAGAGTTTTCTTCTCCAGCTGAAGATAACTGGATGTTAAGGGCCAAGTTGGAAGTATTAAAGGGATTTTACCTACATTTGTGACTTTGTTGCTTTTGTGCTACACCCTGGGCCATCACAAGTTTGAAATCAACCTAGTTTCTCCTCAGTGCTATCAGTCCAGTGGTGACCCAGCAGTTAGAATGCAACACTGTATTGCAGGCAAATTCTGCCCACAGCTTGAAGCTGGATCCTCACATGGTTTAAAGTTGACTCAACCTTCCATCCTTCTGAGGTCAGTAAAATGAGGACCCAGATCGTTGGGGGCAATATGTGACTCTGTAAACCGCTTAAGCCCATGTCACACTGAACCAACGAATGCAAAGAGGATGTAAAACGGACAAAAACCCTTGCCATCCGTTCGAAAACGCGATGTACTCACTGCCTCCGTTTGGCTTCCTCTCTATCCGTCCAGCATCCGTTTATGGATGTTTCATCCGCTCCAAAAGTTTTGGGCTGCCCAAAACTTTTGCGCGGAAAATGTATCCAGTTCGTCCGTTCTGCATCCGCTACGCATCCGCTATGCATCCGCGCAACTTGCATCCGCCCGGACGCAGGGAGGAAGCGGAACAGATGCAGAACGGATGCCTAGCGGATGCAGAATGGAAACAAAGCATTTAAAATGGAAAAAACGTTCGCAGAGGGGACCTATCTCGGATATTAAGGATGTCTAGAGGATGCCTAGAATATGCAAAGGGACACCTATACTGCCCATAAAAAGGGGGAGCAACTCGTCTGCATCTCACTTTCAGAACAGCAGCCTAGCTGTGCAGACCTCTGCAGCCTTCATCTGGCTCTTGCTCTTCCACAGCATCCAGTCATGTTCACCGTGGATTGTGACAAAGTCCTTTTGGCAGCCACCATCCTTCTGCAACAGTGTGAAACCATCTACAGGCTCTGTGAACTTTACTACGGGAAGAAAAGGAGCCACCCAAAAAAAGTCTGGGTCCAAAGATGGTTCGCCAGAAGAGCAGAGGACGGACTGTACAACAAGCTGATGGTGGAGCTCAGGAGCGAAGACACTCGGGTGTTCCAGAACTTCATGAGGATGCCTCCAGCCATGTTTGACGAAGTTGTGCAGCACCTGACACCCAGGTTGACCAAGACAAACACCAACTTCCCGCCCAGCCTGGAACCTGGGCTCAAGGTGGCACTCACTCTGCGCCACCTGGCCTCAGGCACCACCTACAGGAGCATGCAGTACGGCTGGAGGGTGCCACCCAGCACCATCAGCTTTGTTGTCAGAGAAGTGGTGCAGGCCATCATCGAAGAATACAAGGAAGAGCTCCTCCAGTGCCCCTCAACTGAAGAAGGATGGAAGAAAGTTGCAGTATCAGAAGTGGAACTTCCCCCACACCGTTGGAGCCATAGATGGCAAGCACGTGGCCTGCAAAGCTCCAGCCAAGTCGGGGTCCACTTATCACAACTACAAGGGCTTCTTCAGCATCATTCTCTTTGCCATGGTCGATGCTGACTACAAGTTCATGTACATCGATGCTTCAAGCAACGGCTCATCTTCAGATGCCCAGGTATACAACGCCAGTCACCTCAAGGAGGGGCTGGAAGGCAACCTCATGGTGGGCTTCCCAGATCCAGACCCGCTGCCCAACGACAAGCAAGATGTGCCCTACTTCATCGTGGGGGATGACGCCTTCTCCCTCACAACCTACCTAATGAAGCCCTACACCTCCAAATACCTCACCCGTGAAGAGAGGATCTTCAACTACAGGCTGTCCAGGGCAAGGCGGGTGGTGGAGAACACCTTTGGCATCCTGGCCAACAGGTTCCAGGTACTTCTCACCACCATGCAGCATCACCCAGAGACCATGAGGAGGATCGTGGAAGCTTGCTGCATCCTGCACAATCTCATGCGCACCCGCTACACAGTCTTGCAGAACAGGCTTGTGGACTGTCAACAAGGCAATGGGGACATGGAGGTTGGGGAATGGAGGCAAGGGCAAAACCTGATCGACACTGAGGATACCGCTGTATCCGTTCCGCGTCCGCTTCGCTGAGGCCCCCCGGAAGCCCTGTGGTTGCACCATCCGCTCCCATCCGCTTCCATCCGCTGGGCTTCCGTTCCACATCCGCTTTCCATCCCCCCTGCGTCCTCCCGGCGTCCGTGTTATCCGCTCCGGTTATGCAAATTTTTGCCCCTTTTGAGAGTGGATAACAACAGATGGAACATTTTGCTCGTCCGCTGTGTCCTTTTTGCATCCGTTGGCCAGTGTGACATGGGCTTTAGAGGGGGTTGTAAGGCACTATGAAGTGGTATATACAGTAAGTCAAAGTACTATTGCCATTGCTATATACTATGATAGTCCTCATTTAGCAACCACAACTGGGACTCGTAAACCGCTTAGAGAGGGTTGTAAAGCACTATGAAGTGGTATATACAGTAAGTCAAAGTACTATTGCCATTGCTATATACTATGATAGTCCTCATTTAGCAACCACAACTGGGACTCGCAACTCAATTGCTAAAATGAAGCAGTTGCTAAGTGAAACTGCAATAGTGCTCAAGATCTTGCATTAGATTTCTTTAGTTTTGCAGACCTTTCAAGGTTGCAAATGGGAAAACTGATTTTAAAGTTACTTCCCAATCACTGTTGTAACATTATTAAATGAGGCAGTTACTACATAAGGACTGCCTGTGATCAGTTCTCTTCCAAGCTGTGCAAAAATGTTATTCAGTGCCCCACCCTCACAGCTGTTGCAGATTTCAGAGAAAAATCTTCTCTGAAAGAAAGGAAGGAAAGGAAATAAATAAATTAGTATTTTTCCTTTGCATCTGGGTTGTTAGTCTGGACAATTACATGAGAGATGGCAGAAAGAAAGAAAGAAAGAAAGAAAGAAAGAAAGAAAGAAAGAAAGAGCCATCATATAAAAGCACAAACACTTAGCTTTATCCTACCAACAGCCTAGCAACCAATTGGTTTTCCCAGCCTTTCTAATCAGTTCTATTCAGAAACTGCAGGAATTCCATTTTAAAATATAACTGGCCTTCTCCAGCTAGTTTGACTATTTCTTTCTTTATTCATTATTGGCCAAGTGTGATAGGACACACAAGGAATTTGCCTTCGGTGCATAAGCTCTCAGTGTACATACAAGCGATAAGTGATAAATCATGATCAGAGTCACCATAAAAATTAACTCATCATAAATCACAAAATAAAACACTTAGTGATAATCATAGGATACTAAATAAGCAATCAACATAAATCATATTAGGAAACTAAATAAAACAGTATAAACCATAAAGATACAAGCAACAAAATTACTGTCATAAGTAGAAAAGGAGATTGGTAATAGGAAAGATGAGAATAATAATACAGCCTTACTAAATAATTTGACAGCATTGTGGAGATTAGTTGTTAGCAGAGTGATGGCACATGAGGGAACCTGTGTCTAGTTCTGGTGTGCAATGCCCTATAGCGCCATTTTGAGGGTAGATGTTGAAACAATTTTTTGTTTAAATTTCTACCCTCAAAACTATTTTTATAAAATATTTTCAGATTCTTGCAACTTTTCTCCTCACGTAGCAGGTCAGGCAAAGAGATGTAATTCTACCCATTTTCCCTTTTGCCAGGAGGGGTCAGTTGACTTATAAACAGCTATATTGCTTGGGAGGTTCCAAGTGACTGCTTTGCACCAAGGAAGACTCATCTAAGGTCAGGAGCTGGAACCTAGGAGAGATGAAGGCTTCTACCAATAGGGAAATGGATGGCCCAAAAGTTCCAGCATTGCAAAAGAGCTCAGATTTTCTCCAGTTTGCAATAAATCAGTACAGAGAAGAGCTAACTCAGCCCTTGAAATGACCCAACTTCATCTACACAGGCAGAACTATTTCGAACTGGCAGAAATTCTTTGTGTGGAAATGATCTGGGGGCTATTTTTTTTCCCTTATCCAAAATTCAGAGTTCCAGTTCCAAGGGTCTCTGGTGATCTTTCAGGCAAATACTGATTAGATCTGAGTCTGCTTAGTGTTTAAGATCAGTTAAGGTCAGCAATGTGCTGTTGTTCTGTTCTGTCTCGAGCTTTTAATTTTACTTATTTAAAGGAACAGTGTGGTTTGGCATGGAAAAAGCATCAAGAAAAACTGACCTTGTATGTACATGTTGTTATATATACACATGCAGAGCTTCTATTGGAAATGCTCTTAGGAAATGATGATTTTCCAAAAACCAGAAAATTTAACTGAACATCTAGTCAGGTACAAATTTGATTAGTGTAACTATCCATACAAATAATATAATATTTGGGACTCTCTCTCTCTCTGTGTGTGTGTATGCATACTAATACACATGGACTTTTTAAGCAGTCATAACACATTTTTTTCACCCACATATCCTTGCCATCTTCCTTTTCCATGTAAATTTCTCCAATTCATATTTTAGAAAGCTAAATTTCCCTTAGGACTGCTTTTAAAATACCCTTCAAGTGCATTTTACTCCCCCCTCCCCCCATTTTTGTGTGTAATTTTCAGGAGTAAACTATTTTTCACAAATATTTTTATGCAAACATTTTTTTTTAGCTGAAGATAGACAAACAATAGTGAGCTCCATCTGTGTTGCTGTCTGTGCATAGTGTGGTTCATTTTGACGGATACTATGTTTGACAACTGCCCATTTGCTAAAGTTACACCCAATATTTCTTCAAACAGCTCAGGGAGGCAATGCAGCAAAAGGTAGACCTAATCTCCTTCCCTAGCTTAAAGCAGGGACAAGCAAAACTGATGCTCTCCAAATGCTCTGGACCAGCTATCATTCACTGCAGTCACCTTGGCTAATGGCAAGGGATGGTTGAATCTAAAACAGGGATATCAAACTCATGGGGTCACGGTGGTGTCATGTGATGCATCAGAACTTTTCCGCCCTTCGTTAAACTGGGCATGAGTGTGGCCAGTGCGAGACACATCCAGCCCACAGGATGGGAGTTTGACAGCCTTGGTCTAAAACATCTGGGGAGCAAGAAGATGCCTCTTTTAGAGTTGACAATTGTTTCAGTCAGTGGTGGGTTTCAAAAAAATTTTTCTAACAGTTTGGTAGCGTTTGCAACTCATCTTCTGCTGCAAGCTCTGTGTGTAAAACAGCTGATGCATGGCAATCAGCTGTGCCATGTGAAGCAGCTGAAGTTGAAAAGCAGGAAATAAAGGTCAATATAAAGCCGGGGCAGGTGGGAGGACCCAGCAGCTGATCATCGGAGAGAACTGGTTTGCTCACAGATGATCCTTGGAGCTACTTGGCCAAACCAGTAGAAAATGCCACTAGTTTCTGTGTGCAATCATATGGCATCAGGGTCAAAATGATGGAAAATTTAAAACCATTAGAAGAATTGAAATCTTTTGATATCACTATATGTGATAAAGTTTTGGCAATTTTACCCTCAAGCTCTCACCCAAGCATACTAAAAACTCAAAAGATTGCACAATATTGAAAATTCCAGCCTTTAAAAATATTTCATGTAGGGACTGGGCGGGAATCATTTTAAGTTTGTTGGCTTTAAATCAGAAATATCCATGATGCCAGCCTCTAATTTAAAGAATCCAGGGACAGATCAAACCAAATATAATAGTAGGACCGGGCTTGTTTTTACATAAAAAAGCAATGTTCTTATGTATTCATGAAAAAAAGTCTGTTAAAAAAAAAAGGTCCCTATCCCCTCCTGATTAGCAGATTATTCTTGTCTTAAAAAGCATGTGTTGTAGATTCTTAATTTAAATTTCAATCCCTTCAGTGGTGGAAATATAGCTCCCTCTAGTGCATAATTACTGCAAGTAACTCTGAGAAATTTACAAAGTGCTAAACAATTTCAAAGATAAAAGACTTATAGGAAAAATTCACTAGTGCAGGGGTCTCCAACCTTTTCAACTTTAAGTCTGGAGGACTTCAACTCTCAGAATTCCCCAGCCAGCAAAGCTAGCTGGAGAATTCTGGGAATTGGAGTCCTCCAAGCTTAAAGTTGCCAAGGTTGAAGACCCCTGTACTAGGAAACACACTTTTGTAGTTCATTCCTCATGTAACCTACCTTGGTTCACATTATGTGTTGATTAATGAAACAGCAGTTTCAGGGGGCAGGAGGCCAACAAGATAAAATTCAGTTTTTAAAGTGAATAACATTATAAACTGTTATCTAGGTGGTCCTCATTCATTCAGCAACCATTTGAATTTATGATAGATCTAAAGGGAGATACAACCCAAGTCTGAAGTTATGGCTATTGCAGTCCCTCCCCGGTCATGTGATCAAAACTTGGATTCTTGGCAGCTAACCCAAACTTATAACTTCACTCACATGCATCCCTCCTCCTCCAACATCCCTTTTGGTTGCTCTCCACAGCAGTATTAATTGACAGCACTGGAGTTGAGGCTAAAGCAGAAGCCAGAGGCCTTCAGAAGTTTCAGGCAGTTTCTCCTGCCCTCAAGCCTCTACTTCAACCCCTGTTGCCTCTGAGAAATGCTGCCTTAAGCTACACTTGGGCCAGCCCATTCCTAGTATCACTGTGCAAAGCCCAGTTTCTCCCACCAACCTGCCTACCAGAGTCCAGCTGCACTCACCTTTACTGTTTTCCTCCCACTGTTGACAAGGGGTGCCCAGCCTATTCCATATAATCTAGCAGTTGGCTACACCAGGCTGCCCTGAGTCTGCTCACACCATTCTCCCAATTGTGCACCCCATTCTCATGATGCTTTGGGAAGCTTTTTAAATCTAAGTCCACGAACAGGGTGCCTAACGTTCTCCAAATAGTTTGCCAGTTCTTGTGAGAAGTTTGAATGCTTGGCTTGCTTTTCTGCAGTTAAAGAGAAGCTTCTTGATGTTTTGATGGAAAGAGTGGATGGGTTCAGCTCATAGGACATGCTTTCTGATCTAAAAACTAATTTAGAAGCAACCAGTGCTTTCCTAGCACAGTGCAACTAGTTGAGGTTGCCTTTGTCAACCAAAAATGTAATTGCCTTTTACACACAAAAAAATGTAATTGCCTTGTAACACAAACAGATTTATAACAGATTGAAATTTTAAAATATCCAAAAAAAAATCAAACAATAACCCGAGAATGGGGTGAAGTAATTTACCAGATAATCATGAAAAGTGAATGAATAAGCAAGGCTATAGTTGTGTCAGCAAGATCATATCGGCATTTCCAGAAACTAATCCAGTCCCAGATTTACAGTTGTGCTCATAAGTTTACATACCCTGACAGAATTTATGATTTCTTGGTCATTTTACAGAGAATATGAATGGTAACACAAAAATTTTTCTTTCACTCATGGTTAGTGGTTGGCTGAAGCCATTTATTGTCAATCAGTTGTATTTACTCTTTTTATATCATAATGACAACAGAAACTACGCAAATGACCCTGATCAAAAGTTTACATACCCTGGTGATTTTGGCCTGATAACATGCACACAGGTTGACACAAAAGGGTTTGAATGGCTATTAAAGGTAACTATCCTCACCTGTGATCTGTTTGCTTGTAATTAGCATGTGTGTATAAAAGGTCAATGAGTTCCTGGACTCCTGACAGACCCTTGCATCTTTCATCCAGTGATGCACTGACATTTCTGGCTTCTGAGTCATGGGGAAAGCAAAATAATTGTCAAAGGATCTGTGGGAAAAGGTAGTTGAACTGTATAAAACAGGAAAGGGATATAAAAAGACATCCAAGGAATTGAGAATGCCATTCAGCAGTGTTCAAACACTACTCAAGAAGTGGAAAATGAGGGGTTCTGTTGAAACCAAACCATAGTCAGGTAAAGCAACTAAAATTTCAGCCACAACTGCCAGGAAAATTGTTCGGGATGCAAAGAAAAACGCACAAATAACTTCAGGTGAAATACAAGACTCTCTGAAAATATGTGGTGTGGCTGTTTCAAGATGCACAATAAGGTGGCACTGGAAGAAAGATGGGCTGCAAAGTCGAGTCACCAGAAGAAAGCCATTACTATGCAAATACAACAACGTATCCCACTTACAATATGCCAAACACCACAGAGACAAACCTCAAACCATCTGGCACAAAGTCATTTGGAGTGATGAGACCAAAATTGAGCTTTTTGGCCACAACCATAAACGCTACATTTGGAGACGAGTCAAGTACACTATTCCTACTGTGAAACATGATGGTGGATTGCTGATGTTTTGGGGGGGTGTGAGCTACAAAGGCACAGGAAATTTGGTCAGAATTGATGGCAAGATGAATGCAGTATGTTATCAAAAGATACTGGAGGAAAATTTGCATTCATCAGCCCGGAAGCTGCGCATGGGATGTACTTGGACATTCTTGTACACAAGGCCAAATTGACCTGTCATTGGCTATAGCAGAATAAAGTGAAGGTTCTGGAGTGGCCATCTCAGTCTCCTGACCTCAATATCATTAAGCCACTCTGGGGAGATGTCAAATGTGCAGTTCATGCAAGACAGCCCAAGAATTTACAGCAACTGGAGGCTTTCTGCCAGGAAGAATGGGCAGTTTTACCATCTGAAAAGATAAAGAGCCTCATCCACACATACCACAAAAGACCTCAAACTGTCATTGATGTTAAATGGGGCAATAAACCGTATTAAGAACTGGGGTATGTAAACTTTTGATCAGGGTCATTTGGGTAGTTTCTGTTGTCATTATGATAAAGAAAGAGTAAACTCAGTTGATTGATAATAAATGGCTTCAGCCAACCACTAACCATGAGTGACAGAAAAGTTTTTGTATTATCATTCATATTCTCTGAAAAATGGCCAAGAAATCATAAATTCTGCCAGGATATGTAAACTTATGAGCACAACTGTGTATAGGCTTCAGTTAAAAGCTCCATTCTTTGCTTAAAGCTATGGAGCATCTGCAAATGTGTGTCATTCTTTCAAAGCCCAAACTTTGTCAACCTGTACTGTACATTTTTGAAATGCACCTAGCAATCTATATAGGTAAAAGATAAAATGATAATAATGCAGTCAGTTGCAAATTATTGGCATCATAGTTATAAAGGAAACACATACACACCTACACACAAAATACAGCAGAAAGCCATATTGGCTGTACCGTCATGCAAACAAATGTAACTGTTTCTACTTTGTTATTTCTGCATCCCCCATAGGAGAAGTATGTGGTTTAAAGACTAACATGCAGGGTATTTTATTTTCAACTAACTTTGCAATTCAATGTTCTTTGTGTGTTGATCAATTCACATTAATCTGTGTCACTTAAAACATATTGTGCAGCTGCAGTTGTTTTCAATACAGCAGAGAAGTCTCAAGTGAAATGGGTGTCAAAGGCAAAAAGATTTTTCTGAGTCCTGAATACTTCTAGGATTCAAAAACATTCTACTGCAAGAAAATGAAGATGTTCTAGCTACTTAAATGCTATCCCCAGAAAGCCAAACCAAACATTTTTTTTATTTTTTAGGTGTCAAGTTTGGTGAATGCTTTACAATCATCTGTATTTGCATTTGCTTATCATTTGGGTGCTAAAGCTATTATAGTTTTGTTTTGAATTAAACCTAGTTCCTAAATCCATTTTACTGTCCTTGGCATTTTGATTTTTTAAAAAATTATATTTGGCTTTAGTCAGGATCAAATCTGTATTTGATTTTTTAGACTGTCTATTTTATAAAAAAATAATGATATTTTTATTAACTGTGACATAGGTTTTATTTTTAGTTTGCCAGCAACCAAAATACATTGCAATTATCTTATTTTCAAATTAACTACAGTTATGTACTATACTACAAACCAACCTCATATCACAATGGCAGTTGGCTCCAGTTAGAACATTTAGTGGAATCTCACATTTCACTACAACATCATAATAGGAATTAGTTCCAAGTATGAAATATCTTGCCAGCTATGTCCTTAATCATGGTCATTAAACACATTTTGACAGGTGAATTTTGTAAGTTACCATCATCAGAAATTCTTAACTGCGAAAGCAAGTATAAAACAGACTTCACACATTCTAATTAATCAATCATGAGATTTTTTTCCCTTTTAAAACATTTCAGACTATATAGTTAGTCCTTGAGTTACAACTGTAATGGATTCCAGCCTATTACAGTCATAAATTGCAACAATAATAAAATGGGACAGTCATGACCCAATTTTACAAAGTTTCATGAGGCTGTTGTTAAGCTACTACATGGTTGCAAATGCAAACCCACTGTTTGCTATGAACATTGTTTGCCAAAACCTAGCAGAGCCAAAAAGCATAACTAAGTATATCAATTAAGCATATAAACATGCAATATACTTTTGAAGATATTCCCTACTTAGAAGAACCTCTAGTATTAGAAGATTACATTAGATCACTACTCTGGTCATAACTAAATCGGTCGTCTGGTCACTCACTTGCCCCGGTTGCTTTCCTAGCTTTCCATATCATGTGGCGGCTGCAGCGCAGCTTGGGCGGATGTCCTGAGGCTGCTGCACATGCACACTGCATGTGCAGCCGCTACATATATAGTGTGCATGTGCAGCATGCCTGCCTGCCTGCCCACCCTCCCAGAGCATGCTTTCTTCCTTCTCCCGGCGGACGCACTTCTTCCAGTTCAGCCTGTCCCAGCCAGCCAGCCAGCCGGTGGGTGGGCAGATGTCCCAGGGCTTCTTGCTCCCCTTATCACAAGATGCCTGCAGCTGCTGCATGCTTTTTTGGGTGGGGCTGGACTCCAGCCCCACCCAAAAAAGCATGCCCTGTTCTATGTGCTGGGCCCGGCAACTCAAAGCAGCCGGCACATAGAATAGGTGGCACCGGACCATTGGAGAAGTGGAGTGAAGGTGGAGATCGGGAATTTTTGCTGCAAGAAGCCTGCCGTGTGTTCTCCAGCCCCACCAAAAAAAGCACAACATGTGCTGGCCCATTGGAGAAGTGGAATGGCAGCTACAGGGTTTTTGCACTGAAAAAGGGGTGACAGGAGGAGATTCTTTTTTGATTTCCAGCCGCCTCTTTCGCAGCACAAGAAGCCTCCCCCAACTGGCTGGCTGCTCTTCTCCTCCTCGGCCATACAGAACAAACAGGCAGAGAAGGAGGAGAGCAGCCGTCTGGTTGTGGGAGGTTTCTTGCGCTGAAAGAGGTGGCTGGAGAGCGAAAAAAAGTCACCTCCAACCACCTCTTTCACAGCACAAGAAGTCTTCCTCAACCAGTTGGCTACTTTCCTCCTCCTCCTTGGCCATACAGAACAAACAGGCAGAGAGGGAGGAGAGCAGGCAGACTTGGCAGGCAGTCGTGATCTTTAGTTGGGCCTTTTTTTTTTTGTCAGCCGAAGGGTGGAGGGGGGGGAAGGTACGTAGGAAATCACCCTGTCTCTGCAGCATCGGTCCTGTGACTGAGTGGGCATGGCCAATTCGACATCACTCGCAGCAAGGTGCCACACCACCTTGCCAAGTTGGCAATGCCCACCCAGTCACATGACCACCAAGCCATGCCCCTCAAACAAGCCACGCCCACAGAACCGGTAGTACAAATTTTTGAATCCCAACACTCAGACACACATAAACACACACACACACACACACACACACACACATGCACGCACATACACACAAGCAAAAGATTAAAGATAAGTAAAGGTCTAGAAAATCTGGAGAACACAGCAAAAAAAGGTTGAAAGAGGTCAATCTACATTCCAATACCAAAAAAGAGACTTAACAAAGTGTACAAATTGTTGTACAATATCCTTAATTTCATTTCTTATTAAAATGTTTGGAATCACCCAATGAAGGTTAGAGCCTTATATTGGAAGAAATACATGAGGTGTCAAAGCTGACTTTAGAAAAGGCTGAGGAACAAGACACATTATTCTTGATGCATGCTGGAAAACTGAGAAAGACTGAAGAGCAGAGCTGGGAAGAGATCTTCATACAGCAAATTTATCTAAGTAGTTGCTAAGAGTTTTCCCCAACTTGATAGCATATAATCAATTTCTCGGTCTATCAACCAATTAATCCATGTTTATAAACTAAACAGGATTGTACTCAATAACTTGCTACTCTGCTTCATCAAGATATACATCTTGCCTTGATTACATGTGTTCCGTCCGGAAAAACGCGAGGTAGACCGGGTTCCAAACAGCAATGTCTTTATTTAACTATATACAGCAAACGGAACGGAACGGTTCAGCTCAAGCTGTGGCAGCCTTTATATACAGCCTGCCTGCCGGCTTATAGCCAATGGCAGTTACTTGATTTTGCCGCCTTTCGGCAGTTCTCCTGGATTGGTTCCTAGTGAACCAATCCCATGCAGGCCCTTCTGGCCAATCACATTTGAGACATTTGGAGTATACCATTTTATACAGAACACCCCTCCCCCCTTAGTTTAGTCCTACGTGGGTGACGTAGTCGCGCAGGTAGGTGGGGCTTCTTCTGACTCCACTGGACATGTGCGGTTCATTTTCGCTGGAGATTTCAACCGGTTCAGTTGGGGTTGCTGTCTCTCCAGCTCTTCTCCATGGAACCGCCTGGAAGGGTGAGTCAGCCATTTTGCTACTGCTTGAGTTGCTCAGGCCGGTGGTTTTGCCGCTCCCTCCTGGCTTTCCCGGGCAGGTCGAGCTAGCTTGGCTGGCCCCTTCCAGGATGAGTTTCTCTTTGTCTGGATTTTTCCCGCAAGTCTCATCTAACCGTAAGTTTTCTTTTTGCTCTTTTTGATTGGTTAGATGTGCTGGATTTATTTTAAAAAGTTCTTTATTATTATTTTCTTGTATTTCCCCCCCCTCTTTGGTTTTGTTTTTGCCGATTTTTATTATTTGGGGTTGTGTATTTGTGTTTCGTTCAATATTTCGGGAATGAAGCTGGTCTATGTGCTGCTTCCATTCCCTGCCATCGTCTACGGTTAGGCGGTAGGACCGGGGGCCTGTTATTTGTGTAATTGTGGCTGGAAGCCAAAGAGGGTCCCCGGTGAAATTTTTTGCGTAGACTAGGTCGCCGATTTCAAACGTGCGGAAACGGCTGGAGGAATCGGGGGGGTCTTTCCAAAGTTTAATTTAGATGTAACCTATCTAAATGTGACCTAAGTTTTCTCCCCATTAACAATTCCACTGGGCTTTTTTTAGTTACAGTGCTGGGGGTGATATGTTGGAGGGTGAGTAGACGGTGAATTTTATCCTGGACATCCCCGAGGTCCATTTGTTCTAAACCCTCTTTAGTAAACCTGACCATTCTCTCAGCCCTGCCATTTGCTGCCGGGTGGGTCAGCGCAGTTAGTGCATGGTGGATACCTAGGGAGGCTAGGTACTGCTCAAATTGTATGGCGGTTAATTGAGGCCCGCTGTCGGACACTAATAGTTGCGAATAGTTTGTTGAGTTGTTTAATGACCGCATTGGTTGTCGTAGATGACATTACTACAACTTCCAACCAATTTGAGTATGCATCTACGACAATAAAAAGGCCCCCTAGTAGGCCCCCTAGTAGGACCCACGAAGTCAATATGGATCCGAGACCAGGGGCCTCGTGCGGTCTCCCAGTCCCTTATGGGTGCTTGTGGTGGGGAAGGTCTGGTTTTCTGGCATTTAGTGCAAGTAGCAACCCAGTATTCAATATCTTTATCTAAACCAGGCCACCAGACATAGCTCCTAGCTAGGCTTTTCATTTTTACAATACCAGGGTGGCCCTTGTGAAGCATGCCCAACACTCTAGTTTGTAGTCTAGCAGGAATTACCACCCGATCACCCCACAATAAACAGCCTTTTTGAATTGAAAGTTCAATCTGTCTGGTCCGGAAGGGTTTAAAGTTTTTAGGTTTTTGGTTTTCCGGCCAGCCTTTACCTACCCAGTTTAAAATGCGGGCAGTCACTGGGTCTTTGGCGGTGGCTCTGGCGACATTGTTTGCAGATATTGGCAGTTCGGGGCATGTTTCTATTTGCAGGGTGGTCATTGTTGGCGCCGGGTCTTCCTCTGTCGTTGGCTTAATGCGTCTGCATGGGAGATTTGTTTCCCGGGTTGGTGTGTCAATGTGTAAGAGTATGCTGCTAGGAATTCTGACCATCTAGTCATCCGTGGGGACAAAATGTTCGGTGTAGGTTTCATTCCCACCAGAATTCCTAGTAACGGTTTATGGTCAGTTACAATGGAAAATGTTCTTCCATAGAGGTACTTGTGAAAACGTTTCACTCCGGCGAAAATTGCCAGGGCTTCTCTGTCTAGTTGACTATAGTTATGTTCTGCTTTAGAAAGAGTCTTTGAGTAATAGGCAACGGGTGCCTCTCTCCCATCTGGCAATTGGTGGCCCAGGATGGCACCGACTCCAAACGGTGAGGCGTCGCAGGTGACCGTCAATGGAAGGGTGTTACTAAACTGGATAAGAACGGTGTCTGAGGTTAATAAATTTTTTATTCTCTGGAATGCCTTTTGTTCTCTATGACCCCAAGTCCAATTAGTTTTCTTATCCAGCAAACGGTGTAATGGTTCTGCTATCGTTGCTTTGTGGGGGAGGAATACGTTACAGAAATTTCTTAGACCCCAAAATGCCTGCAATTCCGTTTTGTTTTTTGGTTGTGGTGTGTCTCTAATAGCCTTGACCTTTTTTTCTGTAGGGTGTATACTCTCCCCGTCAATTAAGTAGGCCAGAAATTCGATGCGATCAGTCATTAAACAGCATTTTTTCTTTTTAACTTTCAGGCCGGATTCTCCAAATATTGTTAGCACTTCTCTTAGTCTTTTTTCTAGTTGGGTCGTATCTTTAGCTGAGGACGTCGTCAAAATATGGTTCGACCCCTTTTATTCCATTTAATAGGTGTTCCATGAGGCTTTGGAAAACGCCTAGGGCAACGTTTACTCCAAATTGAAGTCTGTTACACTTGAATGCCCCTCTGTGAGTTACTACTGTCTGTGCCTCGGCCGTTAATGGGTCTACTGGAAGCTGTTGGTATGCTTGTGCTAAATCAAGTTTGGGAAAAAATTTTCCTCCCCCGAGTGAGTGTAACAGATGTTGTACGACTGGCACAGGGTATGCGTTTTGTTGGAGAGCATGGTTCAGGGTAGCCTTGTAGTCTCCACAGATGCGTACCGACCCGTCAGGTTTAACCGGTGTTACTATTGGCGTCTCCCACCTAGCATGGTCAATAGGTTCTAAGACCCCTTGGTCAATTAGTTTATTCAATTGTTCCTCCATTTTTGCTTTTAACGCAAAGGGAAATCGTCTGGCTTTTAATCTTCTAGGGGCCACCTGGGGGTCTAAACTAAAGGAAATTGGGTCCCCCGGTACCTGCCTAGGGTGCCATTGAAAACATCCTGGAACTCGTGAATCAGGCTTTCTTCCCAGTCGGTTGTGGCTACTCAGCTCACCCCGGTCATTCTGATGCTCAATGGTGTGAACCATTCGATGCCCAGGAGGCTGGGTCGGTCTCTGTCGACTATTGTTAGAGGCAGGACTTCGACATGCTGCTTGTAGGCGACTCGGAAATGTCCTAGACCTACCACAGGGATTCGATTCCCTTGGTAGTCCTTTAGAATTAATTTTTATTTCTGGAGTTCTTTTAATTTGATATTTGGGACCAGTCGTCTGATTGTGTCCCAAGACACCATTGACAGGAATGATCCTGAATTGACTTCCATCTCACAGGGGCTTCCTTCAATTTTTCCGATGATTTTGACTTTTCTCCCGCTTTCCGTCTGAGCGCTTCTGATAGTGACAGTTTGATGGGTCTTTTCTCGGTTACTGGCTTGTTTGTTGCGCTCCCACTTTCTCTCGGCTTGCTTCGATTCAGCTTGTGGTGGAGAGTTACTGCGTCTGTTAGGGCTGTTATTTTTGCAATTCCTACAGACTTTCTTGATGTGTCCCCTTTTCTTGCAAGCTCGGCAGATGGCATCAAGGAATCTGCAATCGGCTTGAGGGTGGTTTCCTCCGCAGCCGGCGCATTCCCGACAGTTCCTTTTTTCACGCCTTTTTTTGTTGGCGTACAGGCGGTGGATCTCATCGTCATCATCTTCTGATTCTGATGTTTCGTCAAAATCTTCGTGATGTGTGGTGGCGGGAACTTGCTTCTTTCCTCTGGCTAGGATCATTTCGTCGTTATTTGCATTCATTTGCTTCATAGTGGCCGCTGACTTTTTTGCGGCTTGTGAGGCTGTGGCTTCTGCAATTGCTTCAGCCACTGTTATAATGGGTTTATTTAGCAATTTGCTTTGTAAATTAAGAGTCTTTTAGGCCTAGGACCACTCGATCTCGCATGGCTTCATCTAAGTTCAGGAACTCGCACGCTCCCCCCAGTTGTCGGAGGACTGCCACAAAGTCAGCGATGGTCTTGCCTTCTTTTTGGTCCCTTCGGTAGAACTTGTGCCGTTTGATGAGATTTGACACTACTGGTGCGTAGTGGGCCTTTAGCATCCGCTGGAGTTCAGGCCAGGTCATTTGTTTTACGTCTCTGGGCTTCGCCAATGCTTTGGCCATCTTGAACACGGTTGGTCCACAACGCGTTAGGAAGACAGCCCTCTTACTCTGGTCTGAGATCTCCTCCATCTCGTTGCTTTCTAAATACATTTGAAAACGGTCTACATAGGATTCCCAATCCTCTTCATTGGGATTGAAGGGCGTGGGCGGTGCATTATATCCAGCCATCGCTTCTAGCCTAGCCAATTCTAGCCAATTCGCCGCATGCACAGTCTCACGTTTTAGGATGATCCCATCTCGTCGCCAGTGTTCCGTCTGGAAAAACGCAAGGTAGACCGGGTTCCAAACAGCAATGTCTTTATTTAATTATATACAGCAAACAGAACGGAACGGTTTGTCTCAAGCCGCGGCAGCCTTTATATACGGCTTGCCTGCCGGCTTGTAGCTAATGGCAGTTACTTGATTTTGCCGCCTTTCAGCAGTTCTCCTGGATTGGTTCCTAGTGAACCAATCCCATGCAGGCCCTTCTGGCCAATCACATTTGAGACATTTGGAGTATACCATTTTATACAGAACAACATCCACTCAAATACATAGATCAAGTTGTTGTAACTAAAATGACCCATTCTCTTACAATGAAATTTGGATCAAGTTGTGTGCATCCCTATAACTTCATTAGGAAGCTATGAACAAATCATACGGCAATATGTTCTTCTGGACCAACCTTTTGTATATTACTTATGTATGTCTTGTTCCAATGATCCATCCCATCCACCCAGTCAAGTAGGATCAATTTCAGATCTTGCTGGTTAAATAATTCTGACTGTGGAATCCAGAAAGAGAACCTTCTTTGCCCTATGGAACATCTTGCCCCCAGAGGTGAGCAGGTCTCCACTCTTTTGGCCTTATAGAAAAGATCTAGCTCTGCTAATTGGTATGGGGATCTAAGAATGATAGGCAATCCTGGGGATGGTTAGTGGCTTGAGGATGCTCTCTTCACCTTTTCAACTTTTATATTTTAATTTGAATAATGTCTATGGAGATTCTCAGTCATGCAGATCATGGTTGTCCCAAAGGTGCTTTTTCAAGAGGCAACTTGCAAACCACAGGAATCACTCGCATTTTACATTTTATGGAAATCTGTCCCATCCCCCACCATCCAGTCAGAGCTGATGAAGCTTCTCGGATGAGAAGCAAAACATCTTCAAAGAAAAAACAGAAAGTCCAGTTGCCTCTTGAAAAAGCACCTTTGGAACAATGTTTTTAATTCTTCTTTTACCTTTGTTTTTTATTTTATTTTTTAAAATTTGTTTTTACATTGCTGTATGTCTTTTATTTGTAAACTGCCTAAAGTGACCCAGATGAGATGGAAAGAGTAGAAATTTAATAAATAAAAATGGGATCAGATTTGTCCTATACTGTTTAAATTAGACAACTGGATTTACATTGGTCAATAATCCAAGTTGCTTCATGTTCTGATCCATCTGCACCTAACAGTTAGTCCCTCGCAACACAAATCAAGTTCCCAAAACAAAACCCAGCATGGCTGGGATATGGAAAGACTTGAGCAAAGGAAGACCACACACAAACACACCAACGGGGGGGGGGGGGGATTGATTTGTGAACTACGGATTAGGAGGCTGTATTCAAATTTATCAAGACATTCTTAATCATAGCCTCTTGCAGTATTTCTATTTCTTTGAGAGCACCAATTTTCACACTTTAGTGCCTTTTTCAAGCAAACTGAAATCATAAGAAAGCAAGACAGGCAGAGAATGGTCATGTAATAAAATATTTCCCAACTTAAAGGGAGAAACTCTTCTGATCTCAAGTTTATGGTTGCGCAATTCATTTAGGATGAAGCGAGGAACAGAAGAGATATATTTACCAACTCCTCATAGAGAAAATAGAGTGTAGTAGCAATATATACATTTCCATAAGAAATAGACAGGACATCTTTCATCTGCATAATTTTTAACTGTGGTCCCTCTTGAACTTAACTAATTGGTTGCTCAAGTTGCTCTACTACCAAATACATTTTAATAAAATTATGCAATCACCATGTGTGATAAGCACTAATAACACTTATGACTTCTGCATCCTGGAGAAATTGCGTAGGCTAATGAACCTTGCTGTTGATTTATATCACATGGGTTAAATCCAAAACTTAGCCACTAGGAATTGATTACTGCTTAATGAATGCAACACAGCACAAAGGTATTATTGGTGATAAAAATGTAGCAAATTGCATGTCACCAAGAATTTATGTTTTTTTTTTTCATTTATGTAAGATTCAGGAAAATTAAACTTAATGCAGAAAGAGCATGTAACTTATTATGAATCTATGCAGGATTTTAATCATTTAACATCCTAAAAACCATTTCATAAGCACTGTTTAATTAATGCTCTCTAAACACCAATGTTTTTGATGAGAAAATAGGCCAAGGGTTTAATTACTTGCTCAGGGTTACTAAGAACTGCCAATAAGTATGTGCAATGGATCTCTTCCAGGATTTTCATTATTTTATTCAAACAACAGAAGTTTTGTGAAGTATTGTACCTTCTGATCTTGAATTAATTCTCTCATACAGTTTTTATTTCATAATATGAACATAACAATTGGACTTTCTTAAAAGGTAATAAATTATATTATTGAACACCAAGCTAATTACAAATCAACTTATTTTTATATGACTGTACTCGTCAAATTTTTAGGCTACCTAACTTCCAAAGGGGTTGGATAGTTTCACTAACTAAAAATGCAATTAAAAAAACAAAGCCCTCAGCATGGCATAAAATACAGCTGACAAATGGAGGAAGGCCACAAAAACCACAGCATACCACCATTAAATCACCATAAAAGGACTCACCTAAATCATCTAGCCTCAAGCCTGGGGAAACAACCAGATTTTTTAAAGATAGCCCAATGGCGGACAAGGTTGGAACCATGCCAATCACCAGAAGATGCTATTCTAGAGTCTGTGCCCTGGCTCTCTTGAGAGGACTTTGAGCAGGCCAATCCTGTTGGAGTGGATAGATGAGCAGATGCTATAGAAGACAAGTGGTCCCTCAAATAGCTAGAACGCATGCCATTTAGGCTTTATAGGTGATAACCATCACCTTGAATTGTTTCTGGAAGCCAAATGGCAATCCTGGAAACCAACTGGGAACCAAATAGCAGGGGTGTTACATGGGTTAGTGAGGCTTGATCATCACTACTTATATCACTGCATTCTGCACCATCTTGTCTTCAAAATCTTCCCTATGTAGATTTTATTGGAACAGTTCAATCACAGAGACAAGGTATGAATGACAGTGAGGAGGGCCTCTCTATTCATCAATGAGCAGAATCTACCCAAAGGTTTTCTGGGTTACAGAGGCCTCCTGCTTCTCGAGCAGAGCTGAGAGTTCAGGAAGATCCCCAAGTTGTACATAAGTCCTGAGCAGGGCAGTTTGATTATGATAATTTTATAAAAGCTGCAGTGGTGTAGTGGTTAGAATGCAGTACTGCAGACTACTTCTGCTGACTGCCGGCTGCCAGCAGTTCGGCAGTTTGATTCCCACCAGCTCAAGGTTGACTCAGCCTTCTATCCTTCCAAGGACAATAAAATGAGGATCCAGATTGTAGAGGGCAATATGCTGACTCTATAAACCACTTAGACAGATCTATAAAAAACACCATGAAACGGTATATAAGTCTAAGTGCTATTCCTATGGCTATAAAAGAACAAACAACGTACAGTACATTCAGAAGGTATTCAGATTCCCTTCACTTTTGTCAATTTTGTTATGCTGCAGTCTGATTCTACAGCTGTTGAAATTTATTTTTTTTCTCATTGACATTCAGTACCCCATAATGACAAAGTGAAAACAGAATTTTAGAAATGTTACAGTATGTATTGTCAGCTGTGGCACCTTCTATACAGAGGTATGTGCCTTTCTGAATCATGTCCAATCAATTTAATTTACCACAGGTAATTTACCACTCCATTCTAGGTGTAGAAACATGTCAGTAATGATCAAGAGAAATGGGAGGCACCAGAGCTAAATTTCACGTGTTGTTATAAAGGGTGTAAATCCTTACACCAATGTGATAAATCAATTTTTTTCATTTTAGACTTTGTTTTAGACTTTGTCATTTTAAATGTACAATCAGCATACATTAAAATGAAATTTCATTGCATACAGCACTCCCCCTCCTATACACTACATAAACATGACAAGCATATACCCACATATATTATATGAAACAGAAAAACAACACAGTCTAGTCCAGATGTATAAATGTACATGTCAAGAAAAATGAATCTTGTGAGTTTACCAGACAGATGGCATAGGAAACAAAGCTAATAAATTAATAAATTAACAATATTTCTAAAATTCTCTTTTCACTTTGTCATTATGGGATACTGAATGCAGATTAATGAGAAAAAAAGAATTTCAACAACTATAAAATCAGGCTGAAGCATAACAAAATCAACAAAACTGAAGCGGGTCTGAATGCAGTGTATGCTGGATCTAGACTTATCAATCACTGAAACATTTGCCTTGGAACAGGAAATTTTTTCCCTAGTCTTTATATGGTGTCCTTTGTTTTTAACAAAAGATTATTCACATTTTCCATGCTTCATGATTTGCCATCAAGGGTTCTGGAAGTGAGGTGCAGTAACTTTTCTTTGTAATACTAAATTTGTCCCTGTATGACAAGGTGAGCTGCTGCAGGTTTGGATGGGTTTTCCTGAACCCCTTGTTCTCCATGGTTCGGAGAACCAGAAAATTGGACCACTAGCTGGCCGTGCCCCCACCTGTTTTTGGTCCGTTTCCAGCCATTTTTTGGGATAAAAACAGCAAGAAAAAGGCCATGAAAATAGCCTGAAAACAGCCCCCCAAACAGGCCATTTTTAGGCCATTTTTCCAGCAAAAATCGGCCTGAAATCAGCTCCCCAAACAGCCTGAAAATTTCCCCCAAATGGCCTGAAAATGCCCCCAAAACAGGCCAAAAAATGGGCAAATGGGGGTCAGCCAATGATGGAATTAGCCCCAACTAGCTGAATCCAACCTGTTCCTTTGAGGCGTGTGGCCGGGAGGCGGGGCTGGGTGTGATGAGTGACATCACCCATCCCATCACATGACCAACTGGCCACACCTACCCAACCAGAGAACCGGTTGTTAAAAAAAATTGCAGCCCACCATGGCTGTATGATGTCATTGGATCAACATCCCATGTTCTGCTGCGATGCCCATTATATCATATACAGTGCTTGAATAAATATTGACTCTCCTTGTAGATGGATCTAGCTATTCTATGGAATATTACATTTCCCCTGTGAGCTGTAAACAAGCTCTCCTGTGAACTTTCATTGATTAAGTACCATCAACTCCAATTGTTAGAATTCTCACAACAGGTAGAAAAATATTGTTATGTCCTGATTGCTGTAGGGAAAAAAATGAGATATAAAAATGATCCGATAGTTTTCAGTGTTAGAAGGAAACTCTCTATGCATTTTACCTTTTAATATTTTAGCTATTTTAAGTTCTGTCATTTGATGTGTTATCTAGAATTATGGTCTAGGATATTAAATAAAATGTGAACATCATAGCAAAGGGCAGATTAACTTGGCCCTTTGAGATAGCAGAACGGAGGTTGGCAGGAGTCTCACATTGCCTTTTTTTGCCAGAAAGAACTATCACTTTCCACAGACTTGCCTTGAAGCTACAGAACTGAAGGGCATCACATTTTCATATTATCCATTATCCAAAGACCTCTAAGAGAACTTTAGTCCAAATCTGGAAAAATAAATGGAAACTAAAGAGACAAATCTGGCACCACCCAGTGGATAAAGAGCTCCTATTTTTCTATGCTCGCCATATTTTTATTTTTCCCTCTTGAATTGTAGCTTTGCAAACTCAGAAACTGCCTTAACCTTTAATTCTAGTGCATCAATTGAGAAATGTTGCTTGCTTTTAAAATCTTAACAAATTAGGTTAACCTATGCATTGTTCTGGCAACTGTACATGAAGGGGAAAAATGGAGAAAAAGGAGCAGAAACTAAAGTATATATTGGACCTGGAATTATTTTTTAATTTTCCAAACATCTGTAATCAAAGTGTATATCTAAAACCAATAGCAGATCACACATGTGTGTGAAGAAGAGAGACAAATGTTTGGGAAATTATATAAAGCAGTTTGATGAAACCTGCTTCTTCAGATATCAAGCAGATCATACCTTGCAATCTATGTAGGCTGAAGGGTAGGTGATCATGTTGAGGGTATAGAGATTAATTAGATTTAAAAAGAATTTGTTTGGAGACAGAAATATAAATAAAAAACCCATTATATATATTTAATATGCTTGTACTCTTAAGTCTCTCTTCTATCAAATAGATCACTCAATGCTTAAAATTAATATACAGTACCAAAAGTTATAATCAATATCCTGAACTTTCTGTATTACAAACTTATGTTCCAGTGGAAGTGTAATTATACTCTACTTTCTGCTCAGAATTGATTCCCAAGCTTATTATTGCTATGTAGTATTGATATTTCTTAAAATACTTGAAAGTCAACAAAGAACTGAAAGAAACTTTTCTCCTTGTTTTACATTGTTAGAATTTGTGTGGCTTTTATTGCATTATAATTACAACTGATAACTAGAACTTAAATCAAATTCTAGCCCAATATTTTAGCTACTATACCAAACTGCTCCTCCAGAGTGACCAGTCATTATGCCATTAGAGTTTCAATTTCAACTTTGATCTTTTTTTATTCTTGTTTCAAAGTATCCATGGATAAAGAATCACTGTTTCTCATCAGCTCGGTGGTGAAATTGAAAATATTATTCTACTTCTTCAGTTAGAAACTATACATAATTTAAAATGTAAACACTTTTTGAGGGCGCAGATTTTAAAGTGATATAAAGCTGTGATAAACTTACTGTATGGAATTTAATTTCCAAAAATCTTTTCAAATTCAATTTCTAGAAATGATAAAACGGTCTGAATCTGAAATAGGAGTGATGGCTTTGTGATCAGATTAGTTTCCCTTTGCAACTTTTGGTTTCAAGCATATGAAGTTTTGATACTTCTTAGAGAAAAATCATCTTTCCAGAATAAGAAAGGATAATAAGGAAGGTATCAGGGGTTCTTTGGGGGATTAAGCATACATAAAACAGGACTTTGATCCTGAGAATGCATGTTCATCTGCAATGTGATCAAAATATCAAAATGGCAACCATGGTGGTGCCATTGAAGCTGCATCAATTTTTTTAATGTTGTGACACACATAAAAATACAGTACAGTTGTGACTGCATCCTTATGGCCACCCTCTTCACTTTTCTGACTACATCCTACTTCATTATAAATTGTATTTTTCTCAGCAAAGCCTGATTGTTCATCCATTGCTTGACTCCAATTATAATATATAATAATAATATTTTAATTAGTCAACAATTAAATTATACCTGCACATTGTTCACTGGCAAAACTGCCTCTATATTCACACCATGAACCAGAATAGCAATGAACCCTGCGTACCTTAATGGTTTCAAATTACATTTAATGTTTCTGGAATTCTTAAAATACAGAGTCCTCCATTAGTAGGCTAATAAATTATTGATCATCACCACTCTAACCTAATATGAATTTTTTAGACTACTGCATATATCAAAACAAGTTGTGAAATGATACCCCTTCAGCCATCAAGTCCTTGACACAATATTCTACATCACTTGACTTTCAGCACCTGTCTCAAATCAATTCACAGGAAGTAAAAGAAATCTTGGAATTTTCTTAGGAACTTTCCCCAGTATTCTAACTATGGACTATTCACACAATTTACTCAGTGGTGGGATTCATTTTTTTTTACTATCAGTTCTGTGGGTGTGGCTTGGTAGGTGTGGCTTGGCAGGTGTGGCTTGGTGGGCACATGGCAGGGGAAGGATACTTAAAATCCCAATTCCCTCCCCACCCCACTAACCTGCTTTCCAGCTCTCTTCTCCTGTGCAGGGCAACCAAAGAAGACCCAGCCGATTAGCTGGGACTTGGGAGGCAGAGAATAGATGGACACGGGGTCAGTCAGAGGTGGCATTTGCCAGTTCTCCGAACTATTCAAAATTTCTGCTACCAATTCTCCAGAACTGGTCAGAACCTGCTGAATAGCACCTCTGAATTACTTTTAGCATTGAATTTCTCTCATGTATCACCAAGTCCCTCTGCATTTTTTTTAACTAGTTGGTTTTTTACTTCCAGGGACATGATATTATGAGTCCTGCTCTCAATAAAAAATGTAAATTAAGTACAGGCTATTCAGAACTTCTGTAACATGGTTGATTTTGCCTTTCAGTTTCAGAATATCAGATTGAAATATACTCATGAACGATAGCAAAGAGGTTTCTAGGAACTCATACATGGAAAAAAATGGCTTAATCACAGTGGGCCATTTGCCCTGTGATGAAAATGAGCTCATGGGCAGAAACAGTTTTGCAATGCTTGGGAATAAGGACAGCCATCAAGTCCTGCTGGGTGGATTATTGTATCTGATAGCCACAAATTCACACTTCCCCTGCAACTGCTCATTGTGGACAATGAAAACTGAAAAATGAACAAACCTTAAAAAGAATGCTCTTAATATTGACATTCATTGTTTCAGCTGCATGATACTGTTCAATATAAAGATAACTCACATTGATTAATCTCCCATTTTGAACAAATTTCTGAAATTTGCAAGCATTTTCAATATTTTCTTCTTTGTGCTGAGCTTATACACACTATACTGCAAACATACAGTATATTGCACTCACAAACATAACACAGTTATAAAACATGTCCCTCTTTTGAAGAATGTCTGTTCTAAGTAATCATAGTAACAGCTTATATTATAACATATATTCTGGACCTCACTTAATTTTGATTACAGATCACTGTTTTCTCAGTCAAAATAGAAAATGATCACCAGAAATCACTTCACTGGACCTGTTTATTTCTCTCAGTAACCAATAATTTATGCAATTCTTTGTCAAAAATTTGTATTTTAGGGCAGCATCACTAATCTACAGTACAAGTGTAGAAATAATAATTGCTTCATTTTTGGTCTAAGCATTGAACATGTTTTTAAAAAATCTAAAAATCAAAGATGTCTTTGATGGGGAATCCATTATCTGAAATTATTACTTTTTTAATAACATTTTTTTTATTTCAATCTACACATACATAACAATATATTAACAGTGTAGTATCAATATATCATACATTTTAGTATAGGCAAATTAGTAATATCAATCATATATCTCAATGATTGACATTAGTTCATAATCCTTCACTGCTTGTTTTCAGTCTTTCAATACTCTCTCCAAATGCCTACCACCTTATCAATTAAACATACCTAGTAATTCCATTATTCAATTTTCTCCCTGCTTTTATTTTTACTTTTTTAATAAAAAAAATTCTCATTTGGCAAGCAATGTGGTTCCAGGTTTCACATCTGAATACAAACATGACTAGTTACCTATTCATTTTATTTGTTTAATTTCATATTGCATCATCCTTATTATTATTAAATATTAAGCTTATCTTATCCAGTTCCAATTCATGTTATATTAGAATATTTTCAGATCTTATTTTACAATGTTATCTAAAATTCTTATCACCTTTCTATGTTCATTTTTACCATGCTATCTAAAATTCTCATCTCATTTCTATATTCATTTCTCTTATTATTTTTTTCTGTCACATTTGTCATTTTATCGATCCTTATCTATAAATATAACTGTCCCCTCTAATTAATAATTTGAGCTAACCACCTTCATTCTATCTTAATATCAATCTCCCTACCTAGATTATAACTAACACACACACACACACACACACACACTTCTCAGATTCCGCATTACATTTTCTCAAACACCTTATAAATCATCTATACATTACAAAATACTATTCTCGGGGTATTCTTATACATCACAATATATTACCTTGCGGATTCTGCTTCCTTATTTTTTTTCACCCATTATCTTTCACTCTTTGGACAATGTAATTTCTTTTCATCTTTGTTTCCTGTTCCTCTTTATTTTCTGGTCCGTTCTCTTAATTCCCCCCTTTTCCCCATTCTTATTCCCCTCCCTTTCTCATTCCAATTGTTGAGCTTTTGTCTCTCGCTCTTTCGATTTTTCTTTTGCCCTTCCTTTCTCTGCTTTTTCCCTCTCCCTTTATCCATTTTCCAAACCATTCTCCCTTTTACCATCCTATCAGACCTCAAATTTTTAATTCTAATTCCTTTTTCCCCATTTAAGTAATTGTTGTTCTATTTGTCCTTCAAAGTTAGCTTCTTCTTTGTTGAACTCCTCCCCCTCTGGTTTACTTTGTTCTTGTGTATGCTGACTCACCATTTCTAATTTCAGTAATATCTAATTACAGATTTCAAGTTTAATTTTTATCATATCCCTTATATCTTTCAAGTCCAATCTTGTAAGTCCAGTCTTATATCAACAAAAAGTTCCTCCATTATATCTTCTCCTTTTTTTCTTTTTCTTTCCTCTTCCTTAATAGCTAAAATCTTCTGCTTTAATAGATATATTCAACCCCAGAGTCCAATATATTATTTCAGCCAATTTATTTTCAACAATCCATACTCTTCAGTCTTTGTTCCAGGTCTTCTAATTGGCCCCAACTATTTCCCAAGTAACCGGGTGGTTGTATGATAATAATGAAGTTTCTTTTACTTTCTTTTAAGTTCCAAACTCTTGAGAAGACCAGACACTTTTTAAAACGTACTGAAATTTTCCTGTACCATCAGGTGGTGCTCTTGAGTCTTTTTGCCTTTAACTTTCTTTATTAAATGTAATACTTTTATTAAGTTTGCTAATTTCAATCATTAGCTGTTATTTCTTTTCTTTTCAACACACTCAATTTTAGCATTAGTAGTTCAATAGTTATCCAGTTTAATTTCTAAACCTTTGTTGTGTTAAAGTATTTTCCTTTAAATTTCTCTTCCAAATTAATCCAATACAGTAATTTAATCCAAATTTTATAAAATACAATTTCCTTCTCACTTTCTCTGGTCACCACTTCCACACACTTTACTCCAAGATAGCCTTTTATTTTAATTCTGGGGTACCTCAAAAATGATGTCTTTTGCCTGGTTCACACTCTGCTTGCGACTCTCTTCTCCAGCACAAAACTTATTTATCCGGAGTGTTCTTCGTGTCCATGGTGGCCATTTTAGGAGCACCACTGCAGCTTGCCTTTGGGAGGGGTTTTCCTTGTTAGGAAGGGGAGTTGTGGTTCCCCTTGACCCTCCAAGTGGTTCCCCCCTTCTTCACCACCCCTACAGGGTGCTTCTGGTCCCAATTGGGACCCTCCAGCAAGTGAGCTTGGGTGAAACTGCACACAATCACGGATTATGTGTGGACTCTGACGACGAGCAAACCGGAAGTCTATCTAAAATTATTATTGTGTGATGCTTAATCATATGAAATGTAAAAACATCCTCTGCTGTAGCAACTGTGTCTTTTGATTTGTCTAGTTTTGTAAATATAAAGTTCTTTATGAGTTCTCTCTCTTACAGTCTCTACATGAGCTGTAAATCAATAGGACAATTTCTGTCACAGAGACATTTATTCCAGCTCTACACACTAACCATTTGGCTTCTTTATGACATTTTAAAAAATGAAGGAATTTCATCTTCAAGCCTACAGTGACTTTGCAAGTCTTATTTGGCACCAAAAACAAAAGTTTTCACCACTTAGAAACCAACATTTGATATAAAAATGACAAGCTACCTGCCTTTTAAATCAATATTCATTCTATGAAATCCCAGCCCATGAGCTAAGCAAGTGTAGTGGTATGAACCACTGTATAAGGTTTCCTTGCGCAAGGAAGATGATACAAAGATAGTATCTTTGTTGTAGATACAAAGATAAATAAGATACCAAGAGAAGGTAATAGAAAAGATGAGAAGGATAATAGTAATACAGGCATACTACATGGTTAAATATCCTTAGATATAAGACAATACTGTAGTAATTAGTTATTCAGTAGAGTGATGACACAAGGAAAAAACCTGTCTTTGTGTCTAGTTGTTTTGGCATGCAATGCCCTATAGCAGCATCCTAAGGGGTTGGAAATAATTTATGTCCAGGATGTGAGATGTCTGTAGATATTTTCTCAGGCCTGTTTCTGACCTGTGTTTGATATGGCCCAAAATCACCCAATGGCTGTTCTTTCTGTAGTTAAGAATATAGTCTCTTCTGGGTGCTCTGAAGAAGAAACCTATCAGAATTTAGATAACTTAGGTTGGCATAGGTTCTCTATGTTGTGTATCAGAGCAAGAATCCTCTTGTGTGTCAGAGAAAAAAAAGGTTTTAACTTCTAAAGGACATAGAGAAGTACAGGTCAGTCTCTTTGAAGATACCATATGGAGCAGTAACTTTGTTGAATGCAAATATTTTGTGCTGTTTGGCCTCATTTATACTTCTCAACAAACTGCCTACTGTTTTCAGTGAGAGAATAAAATTTGTTCCAATTTGCACATGCTTTTTTTTGGCACTCATAGTTAATTTTGTGTGCCATGTAAGCTATAAATAAGGATTTTTTTTGAGACTTATACACTATCATAGGATTACAAAACAGATCATCCTTGGGAAGAGAAGGAATGTGTCTAGGCAGATATATAAGAGGTACAACTTTCCCAATCATTTTATAGAAATGTTCTCACAACATTGTGCCTAGCACATCTTCTTTCACAGCACTGAGTTCAATGAAGCAGCAGCAACAGCAGAGAAAAGTGGCCAACTATATATATATACACACACACTGATTGCTTCTACTAGGATCCAAAAGGAGCCAAATTTAGCAAGAAAATCATGGATCTAATGGAGGAAAAGCATGAGTGAAAGACTCAGGTGGGGACTATACTATGTCAAGGTGAGTTTGCAAATGTAGACCAAATCTATGAAGCCATGGAGATGGAGATGGACAGACAACAAAAATGGCAGATAGAAGCAGAACAACTACAGTAGATATTCTCTTGCATGTGTCCTCTTCATCCAGCTCCTGTTTTTCTCCTTTATGACTGGAAAAACAGACACCGGTTATTGAACCCTTTACTTTTAAGAAATGGCTTTGGATTGGGAAGCAGTCAGCCAGGGAACCAATAAGGAGGCAGCAGAACAAATCACAAAAAAAACCCCTTCAAGGTGAGATTTACAAGGGTCATGTTGATGTTTCACTCTTTACATTTTATATTCGCAAAACAATGTAGCTGAGATTACTTTGTCATTTTTTAAACAAAAGCAAGTGGATGCCAGATTGCCTGCCATGGGGGATAGGAAAGAATTTTTAAATTGCCCTTTTTTTTTCACCAGCCATGAGCCACTTTTTACTAAGTTTGGGGTGTTTTGAGGTTTACTGAGTTTTGTATATGCATGGAGTTTCGGGAATTTGAGATATGTAATTTTTATTTTATTAACAACTGAAAAGGAAACCATCGAGGAAAACAATGATACAAAGCAAAAACTTCATTACTATGCTACTGCAGCTTTCTAATGAACCAAAAAGCCAATGTCTATTTATCCATCCATTTATTGTCTTTGTCTCTCTAACTCATAATTCTTCAATAAAATAAAAAAGCCAGACTCGACTTCTATTAAATTCATGGCCATGTTTCTGTACTTCCAGGATATTTTCCTAGATTATTATATAGCTTTGATATTTCTTAGCTCATTCAAATGTTTACCTGGCCAACCTGTCTTAGCTTTCAAGCCCAAACAAAATCTGCCACTTGCTAATTCATCAGCAATCTCCCTTAAATAGAAACTAAATCTACCCAAGTACTTACCTCTACCCACCAATCCACATATGTGTGTGCATATATATATGTGTATATATATGATTCATGTTATGATATGATAGCCTTCCCTCTCTGCTTTTTGTCCTTCTGGTTGTAAGGCAAGACTTAAAGGACTCAAGATTGATCTGCAGTATCACAAGAGTGTTCTTTCCATTGTTAAAGAATAGGCTCTGCATACATTGTGCAATGTAAGTAAATATAGAAAAAGATAAAGAACGGAAATGGGGTAAAAAAGGAAGAATAGAGGAAGGGGAGGACAATATGGGAATAAGGGGAAAAAAGTAGGAACAGAGAATAAACCTGCAATCTCAATTATCATTAAAGTACTTATGGGCAAATTTATCCCTGATCTGTATTCATGACAATTTAGGCTTGTATATTTTCATCTGCATAATTCCTGGTGATCAAGCTTCACAGACTGATAAACATAATCTTCATAATGAATCGGGGCAAAGATGAAATCAAGCAGCACATGCTCACAAATAATTATTTGAGGGAAAAAACCTAGAAGACTTCCTTTTCCAAGGCCGAGAAGTTTCCCAAGGTTTTTTGAAAAATTTCTCTGTAGCACAATGGCAAAATCTGCACAACCAAGTACTATGCATGGTACCAATATATAACTTTTTTTCTAAATATCTACAAAGCATTTCAAATAGGCATGATGGAAACTGGCAGATTAGCCTATTTTTAAAATTTAGAATAGAATATTATGATAAAATAGATAAAATTCTATATACTGTAAACACAAGCTGGCTTCTTCTGTTTCAACTTTTTAAAGGAAATGTTTCACCCCACTTTATTATTTTTATGAATAACTCAAGGTGGAAAACAAGGAAATGACCCATCTGAGCCCAAGGGAGGCGTCAAACACATCAGTTGCCTGGAATCCCTCCGTGCCCACAAGAGATCTAAGTCCAGCCCACCCTGAATTCCTGTGACTCTTATCGACCATCAATTTCCTTGGGCCGTTAATCATTCATATTCTTACAGAGAGCTTAAGCTTGTAGTAAATCTTTATATCCATTTGAACTGCCAGGATCTCCTGATTCCCCTGGCACTTGACACAAACATTTATATGCCAAAGTGTTTGTAACTCCGTTTCTTTTAATAATTGCAGAGGAATGCAAGTGGGCGGTGGAAGAAGGGCTGCAGAAGAAGAGAAAAATGACCTCATATGGCCTGCCCAATTAATTTCTCCTATAATTTCTGTTTACAAAATGTGCAAGCATGACTGAATGGTTAAATTACAATAGAAGACAGCTTTAAATTACTTGCCTGAGTAATTCTGAACATAAATTACAGAGAAAAGATACTGATATACAACTGAGACTTATATATGGCCATGAGGGATAATAGAGAGAAAAGCTAAAATGGCAAAATCAGATCATGCCAATAAAATCTATAGGATGAACATTTGAATAGTTATATTGAAATACAATCCAACCAACTCTCTGAAATGCCCATTAACCATGGCATTCCACATTAATCTTTACATATGTCATGGACACAGACTGTGAACTTTAAAAACAAAACAGTTCCACAATACAAATAGTCCTCATTTACTACTAATTCAGTTGCTGTTCAAATTTGACAGGGTTGAAAAATTGTTTTACAGCCAATTTATGACCATATATGACTTTTGCAGCAACCCTTGGCCATTACAGTAAGTACATATTGTCCTGTGCCTAACCTGTGCTTTTTTTTTTTCTCCACGCTTACAGAGCAGAAGGATCTAATTACATTTTTTACTCTCCTCAGATGAAATAGGAACAAAGTTTGAACATTCCTCAGAACTTAAACTAGATGTGCACAATTTGTGACTTGCCAACTTGAATCCAACAGAATCAACCATCCATATGGTGACTGCTAAATGCTGAAGAACATCCTCATTTTATACCTCTGGTCAGATAATAGAGCACACAGCTTATCAAATCCTTGATGGGCTTTCATATGTGGCTTGTTAGTTTCAGTCAGTTTTGCAAACACATCGAACCCAGTCCAGTACATGCAGTTGCTGCATGAGCTCAGAATATATTAAACACAAAACAATCACAATCACTGACTGAAGGGAATCTCCAGTTACTCATCTTGATATCTGATGGATGACAGTGTTCCAGCTGAGAATAAAAAGACTAAGCAGATCAGACATTTTAAAAGGAAGCGTACCATGTCCAGGGCAGAAACACACACACACCACCTACAATGTCTTAAAATATGGTCAATAAACAGTTTAAAGGAAATATATTATTATTTATTGTGTGTGTGTGTATACACATACTAATAAATAATAATTAAAAACTTGTTTTCACTTGTTTTTTTTGGCCATTTTTTTTAGACCTCTCTTCCCACAATGACTTAACAAAAAAAAAGCAATACCAAAAGACAAATATATTAAAGATAAACAATTTAAAATAAAATCAGTTCCAATAAAATACCATTTGCAAGTATACATTGGCAAAAAGATACTGTTCACATTTTCCATTAAAAGCCGGGAAGAATATTTTAATCCCATCCTCCTGAAAAGCTGCCACTGATGAGGACAACTATATGCCTTTCTTAACACCTACCAACTTCACCAATTTGGTGGTTGGACCACAGATAGGGGACATACATTTCTTCAGGCTAAATATATCTTTCCCCATAGACAATGACTTTATCATCTTATAATAAGATTGCCATAGATCAAATTGTAATCGGCAGAAATGTTTCACTTTGGAATACAATTAATATTCCTGGAATAGACTTTATTGTGTAATGTGTTGCCAACCCTTATTTTTATTTCCCCAATAGTCACATCTTCAGATTTGTGGATCTTATTATAATGCTGACAGTGGCATTTGTGTGATTAGTGTTGAAAATTACAGATTCATTCCAATTTAGCATGGGCTTTATTGCTCTTAATTAAGGAGAGAAACATGAAAACTGTGATGACATTTTAATTATCAAAATGCAATACTATTTGCATATTTTCTTTAAAAAATTATACATCTGCTGGATTCAGTCTCTGGATCCATTACAAGCAACTGATTAATGCTGAATGCTAAGTTTTCTTGGCTTCAGCCCTGAAATCCATTAACTCTAGTTAACTATCAAATATAACAGTTACAAGAATATTCTAGACCCTAGGTTATAGAATTGTATCAGCTACTGTGACAAAAATCTAGGTTATTTTTACTTTGCTATTTATTAATTATCATTATGATAGAAACATATACTTGCACAAAAGCCAAAGAAATGAATACACTTGCTTTTACAATAAGCAATTATTTTAAGGTACTTAAATAATTCTTCTTAAGGTATGCAGACAATAGAAATCATGGAATGTGTAATTGCAACACTGCTATTCAACAGCTTGTACTTGTGCAAACAGCAAAGAAATCAGACATGTCAAGACATGTTAAAAATAGAAGCTGCATTGAACAGCCCTCCATACATACATACATAAATAGAAAAAAAAACCAGATATAATCCTTTGTATATACTGTGGGAAAGGAATCAAACCTTCCCTGCCATTCAATCTTCCCTTGTTCTTCACTTCCCAACTTCACATTTCCAGGGCAAAATGTGAGAAATTACACTAAAACAAAAAAATAGCAAACTTGACAGAGTTTGAAATTGGCTAAAGGCAGCAGCTCATTGTGGGAGCCTGGATGTGGGACAACAGGTATCGACTCCCAAGATCCAGGACTTTAACATTTTTAGTTTTGGGTTGGGTGGCACTACCTGGTACTTTATCTGTATTGTGTTCTCAGAAATAAATTTCACCTCTTCTTCAAGAAGCTGCTGATGTTCTATATTCTTTTTCTTGTTCCGGCTCAGAACAAACCAGATTTCTTTCTAACAATATTCCATACAGACTGGCATACAGAAATGCCACATTTATTTACATGTCTCAGAATCCTGGAAGAAATCAATTAGATCAATGGGAAAAAGGTATGCAAAAGTAATAGAACATTCCTTTAAAGTAGGGATGACAAACACATACCAATCTTTCTTAATTTTTTTAAAGCAAAAATTAAGGGAATGGTGAGTCTCAAATATATGTTCGTAAGTCACTCAAGCTAGAAAAGTAGACTTCTGAGAGCATATTCCCTGTCCTTAAAAACATTTTATATCACTGAGCCTAGAACCAGAAAATGGCTCTGTACAGGCTCATATAGGCAGACAATATCTAACTCTTTCTTACTGTTGGGCTTTCATCTGCTCTGATTACATCTTAAGAGAAGGAAGCTGAGGTGAGGATGGGAAAAATTAGGACCAAAGCAGAATTTTTCTACTCTCAGACCAGCATTCCAAGATTATCAAGAAGACTGTGAATTCACTTCTGTCACTCTTGTAGTATAGATAGTTCTGGACTTACACGATTGAGCTTCTGGTGACAATGAATTTCCCCAGGGGTACTTAGGACACAATTCCAATGTTCCAACAGCTGCCCCCCCCCCGAAGCCATGTGACTACTTGTAAGGTGCTTAGCAACTGGCCCACGTTTATGGCCATTTGCAGCATCCTGTAGTCACATAGTTTTACATTTCTGATGAAATATTTCTGTTTTTCAGCAAAACTGGCCCATAGCAAACAGTTGGTTCATTAAATGCTGCATATATTTAACAAATGCTGCAAAAAAAAAAAGTCATAAAATTAGGTTGGTCATGTAGGTGACCTGCTTTACACCTGTCATGACTTATGATTTTGATGTGCAGGTTCCATTGCAGTAATAACTTAAGGACTGTGTCAATACACAGTGTACTGGTAATGTGTTTGGTCAATCAAAAAAATGGTGCTTTTATGGATAATGCTGTATTCCAAGTTGCACTTCTAACCATTTTGAAATATTTTAACTATCTGGAAAGTTCTGTTCTGAAATTCTAATCACTAATAGAAAAAAAATGATTGACTGACTCACATCTGTGTATATACTTGCAAACTGAGCCAACCAATTCCAAGTTGCTGAGAGCCCTTAAAAATCTGGAACAAACTCTGAATGTTGATTATGAATAGATATGTCTAACATAACAGCATCGATTTCAGCCCAGTTTTAAAGGCTTCAAGCAAAGTGGAGAATGGCTTGAGCACGTATAAGAAATTCTGTTCCATTGTCTTGAATAATTCCTTGTTTTATTGAGCAGCTCTTGGTTTGCCATGATAGCCTTATATGCATTATTAAAAAGAGAAAACCTTTTATCTAAATGAAAAACATGGGAAACAAATTTGCATTTGCTTATTTATGGATGGATGGAAATACATGCAGACATATTTGTCTTGAATGAGAAATGCAAAACATTTCATACAATAAAGAAAAATAAACAAGTTACCCATGGGTCGAATCAAGTCAGGGTTCAGAGGCTTACTGTTGATGGGAATCTATAAGGATCCATGTTCTTCCTTCAAATAATTCCATCTTTAAGAATGGACTAGACAGGCTTTCAGATTCAGTGCAACTTCAAACAGAAATTTATAGTCTGCAAAGTAGAATAAGTGTGCTATTTGACTTTACCATTACACTGCATACCAGCCATACCAACTCATCTGAGGTTTGATCTAAGGGGGGAGGGGGGATGGTATTTGGAAGTCACCTGAATTTTAAAAAGGATTGCTCACAAGTAAACTACCTGGCTCTATTTAGAGTTACTCTAAAGTTCAAATGTTAATTTTGTTAACATTACCATGAAAATTAAGATAGCATTGTTAACCTTGGCATTTCTTGAATTTCATTTGTTCACTTAAAACTAAAATGTAAGAAACTCCTTCCTCCCAAGTATGTTCAAAAAACTTTACATATTGAGAAATTAAAGCTTTCCTTCTTAGCTATTTTTTTGCTTCCGTGTTGTGATCTGTACCAGGCTCCCAAGAGTTTCCTTTTGATTAAGTTGTTGTTTTTTTAAAGTAGTAATTTGACATTTGAATGATGTATAACTTATTCTTAGCAACAATCATGCGGCATCAGAAGAACATTCTTTGCACCCATGATAGTTGTGGACCATTTATGTGTAGAGAGCAAATTATAAATGCTTCAACAATTGGTCCGATGCACTGAATTCATTTATTGCATAAGCCTAGGGAAGGAGGAATTACGTAATAAATCTATTTATATTTTATACAATAGGATGCTTGAACACTCCCTTATCATAGGTAGCCCTCAGCTTACAAACATTTGCTTAATAACTGTTTAAAGTTACCACTGAAAAAGTGACTTGTGACCATTTTTCACACTTATCACCATTGCAACACCTCCATGGTACAGGGAAAAACATCAAAATTCAGATACTTGGCAATTGGCTCATATTTATGACAGTTCCTGGGATCACGTAATCACCTTTTGCATCCTTCTGACAAGCAAGTAAAGTCAATGGGGAAGCCAGATTTACTTAACAAGCATGTTACTAATCTAATAACTAGAGTGATTCATTTAACAATTGTAGCAAGAAAGGTTGTAAAATGGGATAGTTAAATCGTACTTAAGCAGGAGGTCACTGAAAAAGGTAACCACTCTTTGCCCTGAACACCAATTAAACTCTATCCAAGAAAAAAGAACAATCTCTCTCTTATACGCATCTATCTTCAAGATGAAACCCAGAGACTGTTATCATTCTCTCAGGGTTTTTCTTTTAACAATTAAACAAATGGATATATTAAGTATAGATTTTTGGAGGCCCTTTTTCTGTTAAAAATTGTCCTTTTTATTAGTTTATAATATAAAATACATAAATACACAAAAACAAATAATAGAAAAAATAGAGGAGAGAAAAGAGAAGGGAAAAGTGTAGAAAAGAAAGAAAAGAAAAAAAGAAAGAAAAGGTATTGACATCTAACTCCCTTTGATGCAGTAGAATAAAATAATAACATCAAATCTCAACTTTTTACTTTTACATAACAGTATGAATTAGCCATTTCTATATCAACTAATCTACCTAACAACAAATCAAACCTACCTTGTCTACCTAAAACCCAAAATCAAAGTTTTTTTCCACCTCAAGCACAAGTGGTTTTTCAGTGGAAATAAAAGTAATTGTGATTTTTTTTCTTTTATCAAACCACTCAATTTAGCCATCTCTGGAAACTCCATCAACTTTTGTAGTCATTTGTCCATAGTGGGGATTGAAGTATCCTTCATTTTTGTGCGTAATCTTGCGGCCTGCCAACATATACCATGTTTCTCACATTATAAGGCCGGGCCTTATATTTTTTTGACCCCCCAAAACATGGCTAGGCCGTCTTTTCGGGGGTGACTTAATTTTCCTCCTTGCATCCTCGAGTGGACGGGCGGTGACATCTTGGGGTTCGGGAGACCTTTTCCTTCTCCCTTGCTGCTGCGGCATTAGAAGAACGCCACGGCGTTTGGAGCAGCCATGTGCGGCCAGTCAGGGCTCCTCCCTGAAACCAGAGCCCTGAGGAGACACTTGGCTTCAGGCGCTCCCGTCGCCACATTCCGAGGGAAGGCGTTCGCCCGAGCGGATCTCTCCCTCTCTCTCTCCCCGCAAGATCTGCGCTGCGGCTGGGGAGGAGGAGGCTGCAGCCAGTTCCTTCTGCTTGCTGAGAGGTGAGGAAGCCGTGGCTTTGCACAGCAAGCAAAGCACTTCTCGCCCGGATGAGATTTGGGAACGAGGGGCAGGAGGCATGCACGCACCCGCAGCTTGCCTTCCTGGCTCTGCCCAGCCCGCACGGCTCTGGTGCGGCCCTGGCGGGATGAGTGGAGGGTCCAGTGGGGAGGCGCTCGCTGCCTTGGTGAGAGCTCTGCCGCCGGGAAGGAGGGCCAGCCTGTCAGCTGCGCTGGGTGCCCCATTTCGCATGTTTAATAAGGGCCTTAATTTCATCCCACCTTCCCTATTTCGCATGTTTAATATGGGCCTTAATTTGGGGGGAGGGGCTTAATTCAATTTTATAAATCTAATGCCTATAAAACATGGTGGGGCTTCCTATTGGTGGAGGCCGTATTGTTGGAGAAACACGGTATAACATCAAAGGGTAGAATTTTTTAAAGGGTGTGTCTGTTCTCTTTCATGCCTATTATACTTACCATCTCCTTTTAACGACTGCATAATTCCCTTTGGGGTGGATACTGGGCAACTGAATGGAGCTTGCGGAGTGTTTTAATGGCCAGATGCCCTTCCTGTCACCAATGCGGAGTTTTGTTCAGCAGATATATTCTCAGTGTGTCCAGAGAGAGAAATATCTGCCTTTGGCTAGGATCAAACTCACAGCCTCCTATGAAAGCTTCAACTCTAGGCCACCGCACGACTCCTTTCATGCCTATTATATTGGTTTTCAATAAACTTTGGACTTTCTATTCAAGCTTTCACTTTCTAGGCAGCAGGCATTTGTTCAACATTTATCTAAATGTAGTACGTTATCATTTGTAGGAAGAAGCACCCAATGTTTCATTAAAATATAAGAATGCCAATCAATTTTGAATAATCTTAAAAGACTTTTTTTTTCAGATAAACTTGAAAGTATGTAAACTTTCCTTCAAACTGAGCTCATCTCCTGGTTGTTTAATGGATGCATCCATGTAGTTTTCTTGGCAATTATAGTTGTTTTCAGAAACCTTGCCTAGTACATTCTCTTTCTCCTTCAAAGTCTGTCTAGAATAGTATTTCCTTTAGGCTAGAAGCTGCCTTTTAGCTGGGCTTGAGAATTATTATTTCTTTTAAAACAGTATCAATATGAAATGCGTTAGTTTTGAAACTCAGCCGAACTACAGCAAACCTGTTTGTTTACATGGTATAGACCATTCCTCCAGTCACTCCCCTACTGTTAACAGAATTGTTTTTATGATTAAAAACAAATGAAAAATACTACACTAATAAGAATATAATCAGAGTAACTCTGGAAACAATAGAGATGCTTCTTAATCCAGATCAATTATTTTTAATATATACAAAAGAACAAATCAGCTGCCTAATCTCATCCATTTTACACTAATTTGCATATCAGTTAAAACTTCTGCAGGAAATGACTAAATTTGTGACACTTCTCCTTTTTCTAACGCATATCGATTAAGGAATCAAGAGTTAAGACTTTATTGATAGGCCAATTAAGAGATGAAAAAAATTCTTTTAGAATGAATAATGATAAGGATGCTTTAACTTTCTAGAAAATTGGCCCTGGCAAAGAGATACTGAATTGTTTCTCCATTTCTATCAACCCAGTTCCAAACACAGGACTTAAAGGAATTTGTTATTTTAAGAGTTCGTAATAATGTAGTTTATCACAAAAAAGAGTTTAATAGAGTAGTTAGAGGGAAAGGAAATAAATCCTTCCCATTGGCCACACACTTATGAATTAAAACATGAGTGATAAAAATCAAAATAGCAATAACAATAGCACTTAAGCCTTATATACCACTTCAAAGTGCTTTACAGATCTCTCTAAGCGATTTACAGAGTCAGCATATTGCCTCCAACCATCTGGGTCCTCATTTCACTGACCTCATAAGGATGGAAGGCTGAGTCAACCTTGAGCCAGTCAGGATCAAACTCCTGGCAGTTGCCAGAATTAGGCTGCAATACTGCATTCTAACCACTGTGTTATCATGCACTGTGGTTAAAAATGAAAATGGAATTAACTTTGGTATCTCATGGAAGAAGTGTGAGAAGACAGAACAAGGGTTACTGGAAAATCTAATGCTGTTTTGTACTAAGTCCCTTGTTCTCCTCATACAATACATGGCCATTACTATTCTTGAGGTGTCTGAATAGGGAAGAAAGGGATTTAACAGACAGAAATGGCTGTGTTGGGCAAGAAGAAAGCAGCTAACGTCTGTACTCAATTGCTGCATCAAGATATTCCAAGGTCCATAGAGCCAGAAGAACTTCATGTTGAGTATTGAAACAGAGAATGGAAGAGAGAATTTAAAAATCAAATGAAGAAGTAGAAGATTTAGAAGGAAGGAAGGAAGAAGTTCAGAAATAATAGCAGGAAAAATTCATCTGGAACATTAATAGGAAAAGTATTTTTGCTACTTTTTTTCAGTTTAGTTCCTTCTGTATAATATGTCCTCCTGTAATTCTTGAGTAACGTAAGCCAAATAGAGTTATTCTTGTGATTGAGTCATCAAACAAACTGTTAGATAAATGAAAGCAAATCATTTTATGTCAAGACTTGGAATAGTATTACTGATCATAATTTGTGTTCTGGAGTTCTGTTTTACCATCTACTGTAGACAACTAAAAATTATTTTTATTAAACTTGTATGTTGCTCATTTTGCTAGTTGCAATTCTAGAGGCACAAACTAAAACATAAAGAGATACATTTTCCCATCAAAACAGAGATCATGTAAGTATGAAAATTCAAAGTCTTATTTGAATTTTGTGTTATTAGGTTTTTTAAATAGAAAAAGTAGATCAACCATACATGGAAATTTATTCCAGGAAGTAAGAGATGCTAAGATGTAAACTGCTTTTTTCCATGTTAGCATATTAAGGCCCGGTCTCACTGGCTGATGGATGCAAAACGTATGCATAAAGGACATAGCAGAAGAGCAAAATTTCGGGGGTGGCTCCATCCATTTTCATCCGCTCCCAAAATTGGCGAAAATTTGCATAAACAGAATGGAAAACGGAAAAGAACGGATGTGGGTAGTATGTAGCGGGGATGTTAAACAGATGTTCATCGGAAGCCTAGAGGATGAAAGCAGATGGAAGTGGATGACACCTCCGAAGTACTTCCAGGGGAGAATTTCGAAGCGGACACATAGTGGAAGGGGCGGATGCATAACGTACGCCTATAGGAAACAAAAGGGATGCCGCACGGATGTATATCAGATGCAAAGCATTCACTGAGCATGCGGGGGGTATGAATTGCATTTGCTCCACGTGCTGCATCCTTTTATATCCGTGGAGCAGATGCAATTCATACCCCCCGCATACAGGGGAAAGACATGCTGCCAGATACATTTTGCAGGAACACCATGGTTCGTCAGTCACGTAAGAAGAGGAAGTCTGTGCCTACTCGTTCAAGCCCTGGCAAGGTGAAGAAGGGCAGAACCAGCATCCCACCCCCGGCACTGACTCTGAAGCTGCTGCTGCTGCTACTGTGGTGGACCAGCCCCAACGCCCTCAAAGCCCTCCTGCTGAAGACCCTGCTGCTCAAGCCCCTGAAGGCCCTGCTGCTCAAGCCCGAAGGCCCTGAACAATCTCCAGAAGGCCCTGATGCTGAAGGCCCTGCTGAAGCCCCTGCCAGAGGGAGGAAGAGGCAAGGGAAGGAGAAGGGAGAGAGGAAACAGTATACCGTTTCCGAGGAGCATGAGGATGAGGTGCTGGAATGGCTAAGGGAGAATGAGTACCTGTGGAGAAAGGGCCACAGACTGTATCGGGACATCAAGAAGAAGCAGGCAGCTTGGAGAGACAAGGCAGAGAGCCTGGAGTACACTGCAGAAGTATTCCTTGGATGGTGGAAACACATGCACACCTGGTATGGCAAGCTACACCTCAAGAAATCCAGGCAGGCCACTGTCAAGCTCACTGACCGGGAGAAGTACGTCATGGCCAAGTGCAGTTTCCTGGAGGGTGAGATCCGCCACCGAGGAGCAGCCCCTCGAAGACCCCTCTCCCTCAGACAGCCAAAAGACAGCCAGTCCTCTTCCAGCCAGGAGCCAGCTACCCTGTCCAGGCAGGTGTCTTCAGAGGGCCTCACAGCAGAGACCCCCTCGACAGCTGCACTCCCAATGCCAGCGGACTTGGAGGATCCTATGGAGGATGACGCCCTGCTGTCACAAATGGAGGAAGAAGCAGCATCCACCAGAGGCCAACCCATCCCCACCCCCAGCTCCAGAGGATGCAGGCAGAGAGGCAGACTGGAGGGCCAGGACCACAGTGTGCTGTTGGAGATCAGGGACACAATGAAGACCAGCACAGAACTTCTCTCTCAGCTTGGTCAACATCCTCGGCCCAGAAGCCTTTCATCACCTACGCGAGCCAGACCCTGAGGGACCTGCCCAAGGCCAAGTACCAGGTGATGAAGCAGAAGATCGCAGCACTTCTGCACAACCCTCAAGGCCCAGCTGAAGCTGCTCCTACTTGGTCCAGGTCTGCTCCTCCACCCCAGGCGACATCACAACCCTTCCACTGTGGAGAACAATTGATGATGTTGAAGACCAAAACCAAGGGTGATGAGGTCTGTACACCATGGCTGCTGGACTCATACTGAGATCCAGATGATTTTCTCCCCCTTTTTATAGAAAATATTGGTTGTCCGCTAGGTGTCCTTCTACATACTCTAGACATACTCCAGACATCCTAAATATACAAGATACATCCCAGATACAAACGTTTTTTCCGTTTTTAATACTTTATATACGAGATGCATATGCTTACATCCTTTCTATTTCCGTGCTACTAATGCTGTGTAGACGTTCCATCTACCTTTTGTTTCCTCCCTCTTTCCATTTTCAGCTGCAGCGGATGTGAGTTGAGGGGATGGCCAGAGGATGCAGAGAGGATACAGCGGACATTTAACGGATAACCGACATAGAACTTTTGTTGCCCGTATATGTCACGGATGTACATCGTACGCAGCAGAAAGTTCATCCGTTCACAAAGTTTTGTGCAGCTCAAAACTTTTTGCGCAGATGAAATCACAGTGGATGGATGCTCGACAGATAGAGTGTATGAAACACGTATGCAGTGAGTTCACAATGGATGCATAGCATTTTCCAACAGATGGCAAGCTTTTTTTAACATTTTACATCCTCTTTGCATCGGTAAGTGCAGTGGGACCGGGCCTTTAGGTATATTAGAAATATACCTATTTATTCTATCCCATAAACTGGTAATCTAGAAACAATAAGGCACCTAGCTGTTGTATTCTTTAAAATATTTTATTTCATAGTAGTACTATTTATTAAGCTATACATAGATTGAGATTTGTAAATATTGATAATCAGGTGCATAAAGTACTGATTACTTTATTCCTCTTTCTTTTACCACATCGCCAGGTGGATGTAAAAATGCAATTTCAATCAGTAGTGGATTTCTAGCTTGAATTTTAATGTAAAATAAGGAATGCAATTTTAAAAAACCTCCTTGCTACACAGAAATCAAAGTTTGAAATAAAATTTTAAAGCAACTAAGTTTATTTTAATTTACAACTCTTGGTTAACACATACTGAGATACATAAAAAAGAGACAAAGACCATAAGATCCACAAGTATGGCAAATTTCCAATTTGCTTTTGTTATTCCTCTACTACAAAACTGGCCTCATTGTTTTGATCATCTTGCAGCTAGTGAAACAGTTTTTGTTTTTAATGATACTACCTGGATAATTACTGGATCTATTGATTAGAAATAAAGATTGCAGAAAATACTGAAGGAGAAAGAAAATCATTAAACCTTCATGTTCATTGCATGGTATCTCTGCTGACTATAACAAGCAAATATGAATGTTTTCCCTTGAAAATAGAAAAAAATATATGAAACAAGTATCTGTGATACCAAGATAAAGAGTTACAATAAAATTCTAAAATATCTCCTTGTTCCCCAGTGTAGCACCTGAAAAAAGCAATGTGCCCATGGTGAATTCTTAGCAATATCTGTGTTCTATATAATTCTATTTTTAATTTTATATTCTTTGCTTGCTGGTATAAAGATGTTTTGTGACTGACTGCCTCTTAAAGCCGCTGTCACACTGCACCAACGAATGCAAAGAGGATGTAAAACGGACAAAAAACCTTGCCATCCATTTGAAAACGCAATGTACTCACTGCCTCCGTTTAGCTTCCTCTCTATCCGTCCAGCATCCATTTATGGAAGTTTCATCCGCTCAAAAAGTTTTAGGCTGCTTAAAACTTTTGCGCGGAAAATGTATCCAGTTCATCCGTTCTGCATCTGCCTACGCTTCCGCTATATCCGCTAGGCATCCGCTGCGCATCCGCGCAACGCGCATCTGCCCGGACGCAGGGAGGAAGCGGAACGGACGCGGAAAGGATGCAGAACGGATGCCTAGCGGATGCAACACGGAAACAAAGTGTTTAAAACGGAAAAAACGTTCGCAGAGGGGACCTATCTCGGATATTAAGGATGTCTAGAGGATGCCTAGAGGATGCCTAGCGGAAAACCTATACTGCCTATAAAAAGGGGGAGCAACTCGTCTGCATCGCACTTTCAGACAAGCAGCCCAGCGGTGCAGACCTCTGCAGCCTTCATCTAACTCTTCCTCTTCCACAGCATCCAGTAATGTCCACCGTGGATTGCGACAAAATCCTTTCGGCAGCCAACATCCTTCTGCAACACTGCGAAACCATCTACAGTCTATGTGAACAGTACTACGGGAAGAAAAGGAGGCACCCCAAAAAAGTCTGGCTCCGAAGATGGTTCGCCAGAAGAGCACAGTACGTACTTTACGACAAGCTGATGGTGGAGCTCAGGAGCGAAGATCCAGAACTTCATGAGGATGCCTCCAGCTATGTTTGACGAAGTTGTGCAGCGCCTGACACCCAGGTTGACCAAGACAAACACCAACTTCCCGCCCAGCCTGGAACCTGGGCTCAAGGTGGCACTCACTCTGCGCCACCTGGCCTCAGGGACCACCTACAAAAGCATGCAGTACGGCTGGAGGGTGCCACCCAACACCATCAGCATTGTGGTCAGAGAAGTGGTGCAGGCAATCATCGAAGAATACAAGGAGGAGCTCCTCCAGTGCCCCTCCATTGAAGAAGGATGGAAGAAAGTTGCAGAGCAGTGGTATCAGAAGTGGAACTTCCCCCACACCGTTGGAGCCATCAATGGCAAGCATGTGGCCTGCAAAGCTCCAGCCAAGTCGGGGTCCACTTATCAGAACTACAAGGGTTTCTTCAGCATCATCCTCTTCGCCATGGTCGATGCTGACTACAAGTCATGTACATCGATGTTTCAGGCAACGGCTCATCTTCAGATGCCCAGGTATACAACGACAGTCACCTCAAGGAGGGGCTGGAATGCAACCTCATCGTGAGCTTCCCAGATCCAGACCTGCTGCCCAACGACACTCAAGATGTGCCCTACATCATCGTGGGGGATGACGCCTTCTCCCTCACAACCTACCTCATGAAGCCCTACACCTCCAGATGCCTCACCCATGAAGAGAGGATCTTCAATTATAGGCTGTCCAGGGCAAGGCGGGTGGTGGAGAACGCCTTTGGCATCCTGGCCAACAGGTTCCAGGTACTTCTCACCAACATGCAGCATTGCCCAGAGACCATGGGGAGGATCGTGGAAGCTTGCTGCATCCTGCACAATCTCATGTGCACCCGCTACCCAGTCTTGCAGAACAGGCTCATGGACCTCCAGCAAGGCAATGGGGACATGGAGCCTGGGGAATGGAGGCAAGGGCAAAACCTGATCGACACTGAGGATGTGCAAGGGCCCAACAGAGCCTCACATGAGGCGAAGAAGCAGCGCAACCTTCTGAAAGACTGGTGCAACTCCCCAGCTGGAGCAGTGGAGTGGCAAGACAGGATGGTAGATGCTTAATGGATGCTTCCTTCAGCCTGTCTCATCACACGGATGAGATTGGGCCATGTATGTTTGGTTGGCCTACAATGAACAGGGCGTTTAATAAAGAGTTGTGTTTATGTTGACATGTGTGGATCAATGCTTACATTGTAATTGATAATGAAGGGCCATAGGGGTGGCACCTGGGAGGGTGGACTATACAGTCCCACTATGCTTGCACTGGAGGTTTATCTAGCCCACAACTATTACCCATCCCATAGGTATCCCTGCCCATCCCACAGGTATCCCTTCCCATCCCACAGGTATCCCTTCCCATCCCACAGCTATCTTAACCCATCCCACAGGTATCCCTTCCCATCCCACAGGTATCCCTTCCCATCCCACAGCTATCTTAACCCATCCCAAAGGTATCCCTGCCCATCCCACTGCTATCTTAACCCATCCCACAAGCATGCAAAGGCTAAACCATTTCTAAAAGTTTCCACCCAGACTTTAAAGAAAAAAAATAATGAAGCAAGTGTGTGAAACAAAGATAAACTTTATTAATAACAAGCTGTAAAATAAACATGACCCAAGTCAAGTGTCCAAATAAAGTCCACAATGCTGGCAGACAGACTGGCTGGCAGGGAGGCTGGAAGGCAGGCTGGCAGGCAGGCTGGCAGCAAGGCTGGCAGGGAGGCTGGAAGGCAGGCTGACAGCAAGGCTGGAAGGGAGGCTGGAAGGCAGGCTGGCAGCAAGGCTGGCAGGGAGGCTGCCCAGGAGGCTGGGAGGCAGGCTGGGAGGCAGGCTGGCAGCAAGGCTTGCAGGCAGACATGCAGGCAGACATGCAGGCCAGAACTCGAGGTATCCAGCAGCAGGTCTTTCCTCGGAATGCTGGCCACGTGTGAGCTGCTTCCCTTTATATCAGGGGGGCTTGCGCAATGCATCCCCCCCGCATGCGCAATTAACGCTCGGCATCCGTTCGGCTTCCGCTGTGCATCTGCTAGGCTTCCGCTCTGCATCCGTTTCATCTGCTGTGTATTCGTTCTGCATCCGCTTTTTCCGTTCCACGTCCGCTTTGCTGAGGCCCCCCGGAAGCCTAGCGGACGCGCCATCCGCTTCCATCCGCTGGGCTTCCGTTCCGCATCCGCTTTGCAGCCGCCCCGCGTCCTCCCCGCGTCCGTGTTGTCCGCTCCAATTATGCAAATTTTTGTCCCTTTTGAGCGCAGATACAATGGATGTAACATTTTTCTGTTCCGTTGTGTCCTTTTTGCATCCGTTGGGCAGTGTGACACGGCCTTAACATGTCAACCATTATGGAGAGTACTCACAGAATTCCAAGTGTTCCCATTCCTCTAAAAAGTTTCAGAAATCCTGATTGAGCAGTACCAAGCAAAATCACTTCCAAAACCAAAGATTACAACCTTCAGCATGATATCAATAGTTCCTATATCAATATATCAATAATGTCAATAGTTCCTTTTAGCGCCCTTGGAAATTTCTACCCTCTGGTTAGTTAGGAAGTTTATTAGATTTCTGGAATATAGTTCTGAATTTCAAGAATTGCACCACCAAACAAAAGATGAGGTGTTCAAATAAATCATAAAGAAAATGGGCTCTTGGAAGCTTATCTATTGCAACAGGTAAGAAAACAGAAATCTATTAGTATGTCAATTATGTGGACATTTATCCAATTCTCAGCTAACACATATGAAAAATTAATCTTAGTAACACAGAAACTGTACAGCTCTTAGATGATCTCCTCCAAAAGAAATTGAATCCGTAAAGTTATTACCACGCGGAAGCAGCATAGGTAATGAAAGAGTATTAAGTTGGAAATACACATATTTGTAACTCGGTGGCATTCATGTCCTAATAGTTTTTAAAGTTTCAGAAAGACAGGATAATACCAAGTCAAATTTTTGGGTTTTGAATTTTTTAGACAAAGGTTTTGGTAAACATATACTAACAAAAGTAAAAGTAAGAAACATACTGAGTTATTGGTGCACATGAATTTAGTTTTATTTTCTCTCTTCAAAAGTATAGTGCCTATAAGAATTAATTAATAAATTGAATTAATTTAAAAAGAACATATATTTTGATTTTACCATGGTCAGGTTTGTAGCAAAACACAGAGAAAGGAGTTCTTTTGTCAGAGGAAATAGTCCTTTAAGCATACCTTTTTGGTAATTTTTTTTTGTTTCTAATCCCTAGAACCGAAGATCAGCTGGCCCTAAATGAATAAACATTACAGGGCATAGACAATTAGTATAATGAATTCTTCTGAATAAATTCCAATTATATCAAATTGTGAATGTGCTTAATTATAAAGGCTCCTGTATTTTTAAAATTACAATTATACTTATTGATGTGGCAATTAAACATGTGAGATTGAGGCATTGTTTATCATTAGAAATGATAGAAATTAAGACACAAAAAGAAAATGGTGCAATCAAATTCAGAGCAACTCAGGATAAATGGGCAAGCACACACACAGAAGAAACAGCAACTAAAGTTAAGTGCTCTGAATTTCATGTTGAACATTTTATTTTCCTTTAAAGGTGGGATGAAAGTTCCCATATATTGAATGGATAGACCTCAGAAAACAAGAATAATTCAGAAGAAGATGCAAAAAAATAATCAATTTGGCTGAAACTTAAAAAAAGGTTTCAAGATAACTGTCTAGGTAGATGTTTAATCACTATATGGAGGAAGATTTCTCCTGACTAACATATATCTAGTTAGTATATATATATAAACTTATTAACTGAATATTAAATGAAATGCAATTTAGATTCCTTAGTTTATAGTTGGCGCTCTCATAAGTATATGCTGCCAAGAAACAGAAAAGAGAAGACAAGGCTATTTACAAAATCCCTTTGTGGGCTTAGTTAAAAGATAATTTAGAAACAACCCAAGAATATAGCTTGTTGGCACATGCTGGGTTGCCCTACATAATTCTATTGAAAACAATATCCATTCTTCATTGTTGCAAAGAAAAATAGGGAATCTATCACACCATTAGTTTACATGTGGGAATAAGCTATTATCATACATCTTAATATACCCTACCTTTATATATCAGTTTTATTTCCTTCCTTCTTTCCTTCCTCATCTATCTATCTATCTATCTATCTATCTATCTATCTATCTATCTATCTATCTATCTATCTATCTATCTATCTATCTA
>BLBF01000054.1:9253110-9266218 GCA_015471245.1 Laticauda colubrina | reverse complement strand
ATCTATCTATCTATCTATCTATCTATCTATCTATCTATCTATCTATCTATTTGTCAAATCATCAAATTCAGAATATAAATTAAGCAAATGGAAATTATAAAAATCTGAACAATTAACTCATGGAAGCAAAAATTCATTTATCTGTGTAATGGATTACTCAAATACATTGCTAGGTCAACTCATTGGGCTAAAAAAGTATGCACAATGACGCTGAACTATAAATAGGCCTGAATGACATTTTTCAGTGAGGTCAATATGTCACAAAGAATAAGATACCAACACAAATAATTTTATTTCTGCTTGAGTTTAATATTTCAACATTAATTCCAAGAGCCAGTCATTTATGGTGCAGTTAGTATTAAGAGACAACCCTTTCCTACTAAAGTTCAGCCATAAATTAACAGCAATCTTTCACTGAGAGTTTCACTTGCACCCATTAGTCTTCACAATTGTTCTTTGGCATTTGTAACAATTTAAATTGCAAAAACTGTATCAAATGAAGAGTGACAGTTATATTACACGCACCTAAACTCCTAGAATAAAATCAGATTTATTTCTCCAAACTTAACATGTACCCACTATAAATATATTGTCATTACTTTGGAGTGGAGGGTAAAAAGAATATACTTTCCATGAATCATGTCTTTGTGTATTATATTATTTTACACAAATTATAGAATAATGGCATTCTTGTAATGTGGTGCAACTCTCCTCAGCCAAGCAAAATATATGGAATGTAAGTAATTCTTCCTTACCTGTTCTGTTATAAATTATGCTAACTAAAATATAAATATAACTATGCCACATTCTATTTTACGTAGATTGAAGAGACAAGCTATTTTCAGTAATGCTCAATACATGAATCACAAAAATGAGGAAACTTTAGAGTTCTGCTCTGTGTATGATTCAGTTTGGCTCAATCTTGCTCCAGGTGATCATTTAAACAGCAAATGGCTTCATGTACTTTTTCTCTGACCTTAAATGTCTAGAATCCCTTTAAGTCAACAACAATAAAGAGTTGTCTAGTCAAGTAAAGGAATGTGACCTGTAAAGGGATTGACAAGGCAGTCTTTAATGGGATTTCTAAAGATTTGCTGGACATAACATCATCTATGGAGATTCATAAAAGCCCTGTCACACTGGCCAACGGATGCAAAACGTTTGTAAAAAGGACACAGCAGACGAGAAAAATGTTCCATCCATTGTTATCCGCTCTCAAAAGTGCCCCGAATTTGCATATCCAGAGCGGACAACACGGAAAGGAACGGACGGGGGGAGGACGTAGGGCGGATGGAAAGCGGATGATCCACGGAAGCCTAGCGGATAGAAGCGGATGGGAGCGGATGGTACATCCGCAAGGCTTCCTGGGGAGCACAGCAAAGCGGACGCGCAACGGAAAGAGCGGATGCCTAGCGGATGAAGCGGATGCAGAGTGGATGCCGAGCAGATGAAGCGGATGCAGAGCGGAAGCCTAGCGGATGCCTAGCGTTCACTGCGCATGCGGGGAGGATACATTGCGTCAGCCCCGCAGATATAAAGGAAGCAGCTCCCAAGCAGGTCACCATTCAGAGGAAAGACCTGCTTCCAGACACAGCTTGCCAGCCAGCCAGCCAGCAACCCAACAACCATGGGGAAGAAATGGAAGCCTCTGCCATCTGCTGCCAGCCCTGGCAAGAAGGACAGGGCCACCCTCCCACCCCCTGGCCCTGACTCTGCTTCTGTTGGGGCTTCTGCTGCCCGGGCTCGATCTTCTGGTGCTGGGGCTTCTGCTGATGCTGCTTCTGGAGGTGGTGCTTCTGCTGATGCTACTTCTGGTGGTGGTGCTTCTGCTGGTGCTTACTCTGCTGATGCTGCTTCTGGTGGTGGTGCTTCTGCTGATGCTGCTTCTGGTGCTGGTGCTTCTGCTGGTGCTTACTCGGTTGGCACTGCTCCTGGTGCTGGTGCTTCTGCTGGTGCTTACTCTGTTGGCGCTGCTCCTGGTGCTGGTGCTTCTGCTGGTGCTTACTCTGCTGGCACTGCTCCTGGTGCTTCTGCTGGTGCTTACTCTGCTGGCGCTGCTCCTGCTGGTCCTGCTGGTCCTGCTGGTGCTCCTGGTCCTGCTGGTGCTCCTGGTCCTGCTTTTGTTGCTACTGCAACCTCAAACTGCAACCTCAAAGCCCCTCTGATGAGGGCCCATATGGCCCTGTCAAAGGGAGGAAGAGGCAGACACGTGAACGGGAGAGGAGGCAATACAACATAGAAGAGGAACATGAGGAGGAGGTGCTGGAGTGGCTGAGGGAGAACAAGTATCTATGGCGGAAGGGACACAGGCTCTATCGAGACACCAAAAGGAAGCAGGCTGTTGGAGAGAGAAGGCGGAGAGCCTGGGCTACACTTCGGAGGTGCTCCTTGGCTGGTGGAAGCACATGTACACCTGGTACGGGAAGCTGCATCTCAAGAAATCTGGCCAGGCCGCAGTCAAGCTGACGGACAAGAGACCTACGTGATGCCAAAGTGCAGCTTCTTGGAGGGTGAGATCCGCCACCGAGGGACAGCCCCTCTCACAACCCTCTCTCTCAGGCAATCTGCTGAGAGCCAGTCCTCTTCTGGCAATGAGTCAGCTCCTGTGTCTGGGCAGGTATCTGTGGAGTGTGCCACAACGGAGACCCCCCCGACAGCTGTAATACCCATGGCGGAGTGCGTGGAGGACCCCCTGACGCAGTGGGAGAAAGGAGAAGGCACTTCCACCACAGCCCAACCCGCATCCACCCCCAGCTCCACCTCCACAGAAAGGCAGAGAGGCAGACCAGAGGGGCAGAGCCACACTGTTCTGCTAGAGATAAGAGACACCATCAGGAGCAGCGTAGATCTCCTCTCTCAGCTGGTACACACCGACGCCCCATCCTCCAACCGCAAGCCCTTCCTCACCTATGTCAACCAGACCCTCATGAACATGTCGGAACCCCAGTACCAGGTGGTGAAGGACAGGATCACCGATCTTCTTCACAACCCTCTACACCAAGATGAACCTGCTCCCACCCAGTCCAGGCCTGCTCCTCCACCCCAGGTGATGTCACTGCCCTTCCAAGGCTTTCCACAGGCCCTCACCTACCAAGGCTATGGCTACCAGGAGGTCCAGCAGCACAGGCAGCGCTTCCCAGTCCAGACACAGGTACATCAGATGCCACCGGTGTCAGCGATGCCACACACGCTACCAATGCCAGCCACGCCACCGATGCCGACGCCAGTCCTCACCCAGCTGCAGACCAGACAGCCCCACTAAACTGCTCCTTCCGCCACCCCAAAGCCAAGCCTGGCCTCAGAACATCTGTCATCGGTATTGGGGCTGACACCCCATGTCATGGAGGAAGGGGCTCTCAACATCACGGGGCTGAGCCAGCTGTCTGAGAGCTTCCTCAACACTCCGTCCCCTGTTGTCCTCTCGGGGCCAGGCACCACAGTGGCGCTTCAGACCAGCACTCCACCAGTAGACACCTCCACAGCACCTGGACCCTTCACCCCTGAGACTGGCAATGCCTCTGAGTGACTAAGAAGAGTGCCAGAGATTGGGTGGATACCTATTGACTTTATTTTTGCTTTGGACACTTGACTTGGGTCATTTTTCTTTTACAGCTTGTTATTAATAAAGATTATCTTTGCTTCACACACTTGCTTCATTTATTTTATTAAATAAAGTCTTGGTGGAAACTTTTAGAAATGGTTTAAGTCTTTCCATGCTTGTGGGATGGGTTGAGATAGCAGTGGGATGGGCAGGGATACCTTTGGTATGGGTAATAGCTGTGGGATAGATAAGCCTCCAGTGCAAGCATAGTGGGACTGTATGGTCCACCCTCCCAGGTGCCACACCTATGGCCCTTTATTATCAATAATAATGTTATCATTCATCCACACATGTCAACATAAACACAACTCTTCATTAAATGCACTGTTCATTGTAGGGCCACCCAACAAACATGGCCCAATCTCATCAGTGTGATGAAACAGGCTGAAGGAAGCATCCATTAAGCATCTATCATCCTGTCTTGCCACTCCACTGCTCCAGCTGGGGAGTTGCACCAGTGTCTCAGGAGGTTGCGCTGCATCTTCCCTTCACATGAAGCTCTGTTGGGGCCTTGCACATCCTTAGTGTCTATCAGGTTTCGCCCTTGCCTCCATTCCCCAGGCTCCATGTCCCCATTGCCTTTTTGGAGGTCCACGAGCCTGTTCTGCAACACTGGGTAGCGGGTGCGCATGAGATTGTGCAGGATGAAGCAAGCTTCCACCATCCTCCTCACGGTCTGTGGACGATGCTGCATGGTGGTAAGAAGTACCTGGAACCTGTTGGCCAGGATGCCAAAGGCGTTCTCCACCACCCGCCTTGTCGTGGACAGCCTGTAGTTGAAGATCCTCTCTTCACGGGTGAGACATCTGGAAGTGTAGGGCTTCATGAGGTAGGTTCTGAGGGAGAAGGCGTCATCCCACACGATGAAGTAGGGCACATGTTGCATGTCGTTGGGCAGGGGGTCTGGATCTGGGAAGCCCATGATGAGGTTGCGTTCCAGCCCTTCCTTGAGGTCACTGGCGTTGTATACCTGGGCATCTGAAGATGACCCGTTGCCTGAAGCATCGATGTACATGAACTTGTAGTCAGCATTGACCATGGCGAAGAGGATGATGCTAAAGAAGCCCTTGGAGTTGTGAAAAGTGGACCCTGACTTGGTTGGAGCTTTGCAGGCCACGTGCTTGCAATATATGGCTCCAACGGTGTGGGGTAAGTTCCACTTCTGATACCACTGCTCTGCAACTTTCCTCCAGCCTTTTTCAGTGGAGGAGCTCCTCCAGGTATTCTTTGATGATGGCCTGCACCACTTCTCTGACAACAATGCTGATGCTGTTGTGTGGCACCCTCCAGCCGTACTGCATGCTCCTGTAGGTGGTCCCTGAGGCCAGGTGGCGCAGAGTCAGTGCCACCTTGAACCCGGGGTCCAGGCTGGGCCAAAAGTTGGTGTTTGCCTTGGTCAACCTGGGTGTCAGGCGCTCCACAACTTCGTCAAACATGGCTGGCGGCATCCTCATGAAGTTCTGGAATGCACGAGGGTCTTCGTTCCTCAGCTCCACCATCAGCTTGTTGTACAGTCCGTACTCTGCTCTTCTCCCGATCCATCTTCGGACCCAGACACTTCTTGGCCGCCTCCTTTTCTTCCCGTAGAACAGTTGAAAGAGCCTGTAGATGGCTTCGCACTGTTGCAGAATGATGGTGGCTACCAAAAGGACTGTGTTACGATCCATGGTAGAGATGACTGGATGCTGTGGAAGAGCAAGAGCCAGATGAAGGCTGCAGATGTCTGCACAGCAGGGCTGCTGGACTGAAAGTGAAATCCAGGTGAGTTCCTCCCCCTTTTTATAGGCAATATAGGTTTTCCACAAGGTGTCCTTTTGCATCCTCTAGGCATCCTCTGGACATCCTTAATATCCAAGATAGGTCCCCTCTGCGAACGTTTTTTCCATTTTAAATGCTTTGTATCCATTCTGCCTCCGCTTTCATCCTTTCTCCGTCCGTGGTACTCACGCTGCACATCTGTTCCGCGTCTGTTTCACTTCCTCCCTGTGTCTGTTTTACGCTGGAGCGGATTTGAGTTGCGCGGATGCACAGTGGATGCCTAGCGGATATAGCGGACGCGTAACGGATGACAATGGATGTGGAACGGATGTTCCCCGTATGCATTGCGGATGCAGAATGGACGTGTTGGATACATTTTCCGCTCAAAAAGTTTTGAGCAGCTCCAAACTTTTTGAGCGGATGGAACCTCAGTGGTCGGATGCTCGACAGATAGAGAAGATGGAAAACGGAGGCAGTGAGTACAGAATGGATGAATCGCGTTTACCAACGGATGGCAAGTGTTTCTCTCCGTTTTACATTCTCTTTCCATCCATTGGTGCAGTGTGACATGGGCTTTAAGACCCAAGATTCCTGAAGGAGGGCAGCCCTCTGTAATGCTTGCAAGCAGGAGATGGAAATGTACCCCTTTCATTGTTTCCTGAAACTACAATATACCGGAGGCATATCAAAAATAATACTGTATCCCCAAAAATAATGATGTTTGATTAAACTGTCCTCATTTATCAAATTTCCTTTGAGAGAAGGGGTGTCAAACTGGATTTCTTCAAGGTCCAGATCAGCACTGTAGTTCTTAGACTTAAGCATCTGGCATGCTGGATCAAGTCTGTAGGCCTTGACTTTGGCACCCCTGTTTTAGAATCATCCAAGTTAATGGCCATCAGCAAGTGTTGTGGTTAACAAAGTCCATTATTTATGTGCTGAGAAATATTAATCTTCCATTTAGTTAATTAAATAACCTCACCACTCCACCTCACCCCACTCCTGGAGTTTTGAGAAAGAAAAAGGGTGTTGGTACTTACCTGGTACACCCGTTCTCTTTGAGCTGTGAAGAGCATCCAGTAGTGGGAGGTGCTTTAGTCTCTGCATTCGTAGGCTGAGCTTGATTTGTGGAACGCTCCTCTTCCTCCACATGACTCCTCCTCAGCGTTCCCCAATTTTGGCAAAGACGAGAGAAATAAGCGCTCTCATCCTCACATTCTAAAAAGTTCATTGGCCGAAACAGGACCCCATCAGATGGAAAAAAGGGTGGGGCTGGATGCTCTTCACAGCTCAAAGAGAATGGGTATGTCAGGTAAGTACCAACGCCCTTTCTCCAATGAGCTGTTCAGAGCATCCAGCAGTGGGACATACCAAAGCCTGTCCTGTCCTATAGGAGGGATTCCGTCTGGTCTGGAATCTCCTCCTGGTCTCTGGGACCCATTGCATAACTCTTCTGCCAAAGGAAGCCTCAGCAGAAGCAAACACATCAATTTTGTAGTGTCTAATGAAGGGCAATGGGGAAAGCCAAGCCGCGGCCTGACAGATTTCAGTTATTAATGCCTGTGTGGCCCATGCTGCCGAAGTTGCTGCACTCCTTGTTGAATGAGCTGTTATGCCCCTAGGCACCTGCAGAGATTGAATCTGATATGTTTTTGCTATTGCAGCCCATATCCAACGGCCTATTGTAGATGGTGAGACCTATGTAACCCTGAGTATTGGGCTGAAGGGACACAAATAAAGCCTCCAATTTCCTAAAAGCCGCTGTACGCTTGATATACATTCGCAATGCATGCCTCACATCAAGCTTATGCCATTGTCTTTCCATCCCCTGTGATGGTCTGGGGCAAAAATTTGAAAGAATAAGCTCCTGTGCTCAATGAAAGGCCGAATTGACCTTGGGCATAAATGTGAGATCAGGGCGAAGAACCACTCGATCAGCATGAAAATGCAGAGATCTTGTCTGATGGACAAGTTTGCAATTTCCGAAACACAATGAGCAGAAGTGATCGCAACAAGGGAAACTACTTTGTATATCTGAAGTAGAGACTTGCCGTTATCAAAGGTTCAAAAGGTCCCTTATTGAAAGCCACAAGGAACTTGTTAAGGTCCCAGGTGGGATAATGGTGCACTGCTAGAGGGTGTAAAATTGGAGGCTCCTCGAAGGAAAGACCTTATCTGTGGATGATGTGAAAGATAACTGAGGCCCCCGCAAGTGAGAACTGATGCCAAGGCCGCCACCTGCCTTTTTAACGTATTAAGTGACAACCCCTTATCAGGTTCCTCCTCTAAAAACTAGAGTCTGAGCAACAGAGGGAGAGTCAGGATCAATTTGAAACTTACTACACCATTTGCAGAAAGTGGACCATGTGACCTTGTAAATGCGAATTGTTGAGGGACGTCTGGTGGCTAAGATAGTGTCGATAACTCTATTGGAGAGCTTTTCGCCCTTCAAACCACTCCGCTCAACCTCCAGACGGTCAATTGTAACCACTGAGTGTCCGGATGTTGAAGGGGCCTCTGAGTTAATGAGATTCTGTCTGACGGAATTCTCCAGCGGGGAGCTACTGAGAGACTGTGGAGTTCTGTGAACCATGGCTGTCTGACCAGTAAGGTGCTACTAGAAGTAACTCTGCTCTCTCGTCTAGTAACTTCTGGATGACCTTGGGAACCAGCAGAAGTGGAGGGAATGCATACAGGAGACCCGGGGCCAACCACAGCGGAGCGAGTTTAAATTCTCCGCCCCTTGGGATGGGTACCTGGAAAAAAATCTTGGGAGCTGAGTGTTGAGAGGGAAAGCAAATAGGTCCACCACTGGCTGACCAAATGTCCATGCTGCTTCTTGAAACAGGGATGGGTGGAAGCACCACTCCGATTGATCTATGGTGGCCCTGCTTAGCCAGACTGCCTGTGCATTTGACAGACCCGAAATGTGTTCTGCCTTGATGGAAAGTATGTTGTTCTCTGCCCAGCAACACAGGCGCTCCGCTTCCTGCATTAGCTGCTTCGATTGAGTACGCCCCTGTTTGTTTATGTGAGCTTTGGCTGTTACATTGTCTGTCAGTATCAGTATGTGCTGACCGCGTACCTGGGGGAAGAAGTTGCAAAGGGCCAGGTATATTGTGCAAAGTTCCAGCCAGTTTATGCTGTACGACTGTTCTATGTCGGACCATCTGCCTTGGGTTGTGAGCGACTGAACGTGAGCTCCCCATCCAAACAGACTGGCATCTGTGGTGATGGTGAGCCTTAGTGGCTCCTTGAAGAGACAGCCTCTGTTGATAACCGGTTTGGACCACCAGAGGAGAGATATGAGAACCTTGGGTGGAACCCTGACTTTGTGTTTGGAGTTGCTTCGGCCGGATCGCTGGTATGGTAGCAGGAACCACTGGAGGGATCTAGTGTGAAGGCGGCCCCAAGGAATAATAGAAATACATGAGACCATTTTGCCCAACAATTTTGATAGGTCCATTTAGGACACCTTCTAAAGCAACCTGATTTCCTTAACCAATTTTTGAATGCTATTTAGTCTATCTGGTGACAGATAAACAATGCCTTCCACCATATCTAATATCGCTCTCCACCCCCACTGCATTTTTTGGCATAACGAAAAGATGTGAATAAAAACTTTGTCCTCGTTGATTGGTCACTACTGGTTGGATGGCTCATATATCCAGTAGATGTTGAATAGTGGAATCCATGAGATTACGCTTGACTGGGTCTCTGGAAGGAGGGTGTGTCTCTGGAAGGAATCTGGGGGAGTGGATCTAAACTCCAGCGCGAAGCCAAATCTAACCATATCTCTGACCAGGTGTCAGAGGTAGAGGAGTCCCATTGGTCAGCAAATAACTTAAGGCATCTGCCAATGGAAATTGGGTCCCGGGAGTTATCTTGGTCGCTGGAAGGGCCTGCTCCCTGCTCCCTGCTCGGATCTTTTAGATTGACCACCCCTTCTACCTCTGTCCACTGAGTTGGACCTATCTGGTTGTTGTCCTGATCTAATTGCTGGGGGTCTCTGGTATCTGGAAGAGAAGGATCCCTGATAGAAAGATCAAAAAGGATCCCCTCCGAAAGGACTGGGGGCTTCTAGGATCTGACTTCTGAAAAAAGGAAGGGAGAATTTTCTTTTTGTTGCGTGTTTCAATTAGTAGTGGATCCAAGGAAGGGCCAAACAATCTATCTCCCACAATGGGGGATGAGGCCGGCTTGGATTTGTGTTTGAAGTCGGCTTGCCAGTGTCTTAACCATAGCAAGCGACGCGCTGTGACATGTGAGGTAATGACCTTTGCTGAAACTTGACTGCGTGATAGGTAGCATCAGCAGAAAATTCAGCAGCTGCTGTAAGTTTGGCGAAATCTTGGTGCGCCCTAATGTTAGAAGAAGGAATGTGTTGTTTCAAAAGACGAAGCCGTCTAAGAGACAACCGCGTGAAGAAGGAGGTGGCCGTGGCTGACCTGATAGCCCACGCATCAGACTGATGAGCTCTGCGTAGGGCTAGCTCAACCCGTATTTCCTCCAGATTTAAAGCCTTCAGTGCCTCACTGGGAATAGAGGGGGATGCTAAAGCCACTAGGCTCGTCTACCTCGGGGGTACCCAGTAACTTTGCAAAATCAGGGTCCAAGTTGAAATATTTCCTATCACGTCCAGTTGGGGAGGTGTATACCGCTGCAGAAGCACACTGCTTCTGCACCAGGTCCGAAAATATGGGTGGAACTGGAATTACATCTGCTTCAACTACCGGTTGGTTGAAGATCATGTCCTCTGGTCCCTCCCTGAAGGGTCAGGTGTGTCAGATGGTTTTGGCTTGATTCGGCCTGCAATGTTCTTTGCCTTAAACAAGAGAGATTTGAAAAGCTGTGGCCGGAATAAGCCTATAAAAGCAGGCTGGTCAGGAATAAGACCTTCATTCTCAGACATTTCCCCTTCTAAGGGGTCTGCCACTGACAGGGGCTCGCTATCGTACATTGATCCCACTTCAGACTCGGCCATTTGAATGATTTGATCTACTTCCTCCTCCACCTCCTCCAGCCCTTGGAGGGGGGTCTCCCCCTGTAAATATACCTGGGTCTGGTGTTGCTCTGACCTGGTCAGTGACCTCAGCGGTTGGGGCACTTGGTCGGTAGCCACAGGATAAGGTGTGGACATCACAACGTGTTGGATCCCTGCTGCAATCCCTTGGCGAATAGCCAGCTCCATCCAGGCTTTCATCCTTTTTGGGACCTCCTCAATGAAACTGTCACCCTGGCGAGGACCAGCGACTGTTGGAGTGAATGTGGCTTCAGGAGCCCGTCAGGTCGGTGCTCCAGACACTTGGACCTGTTGTCCTTGTGGAGTCAAGCTGCGCCTGGATGAAAGGGAGAGATCTAGGGGAGGAAGAGGGTGTGAAGAAACTGACAGACTGGGAAGGGAGGCACCTTGTGATACAGTGTGGGCCTCTCGAGAATGCTTATTTGCTTTTGTAAGGCCTTATGGCACCTTAAGGCGTCCCATTCTGAGGCTTTAGAATTTCTACTGTGTTTTGATATGGCTTTGCCTTCAAGCAAGGGGCCTGAGAGGTGCTACCATCTGCCATTTTGATTAAAAATAGAATAACAGTAATTAAATATAAAACGTAGACAAGGCGGTTGGCACGCCCAGGGTCCGATCTGAGTCAAGAACGGTTGCCCTGATCAAGTTCTTATTGCCCCCTTTTATTTTCTTATTTTTTTTTTACTGGTGTCTATATATATATATAATGAGTCATATTTCAGTGATAATATTTTATTGAAATTAAAATATTATACTGTCAAATAGTTTATTACCATGAGTGATTATTATAATTGTAATAATTATTATAATATTGCTATAATTGCTTTGCAATTGCTCCTGTGAGCAGTGATATATATATGTTCCAATATTAATAAGAGAACAATCAAGATTAATATAATCCAGTTAGCCAAATAGCGAACGCCTAAGACCCAGTTTGATGATTGTAAGGGCCTTCAGCAGCTTCCATACACAGGCGGACACTGGCCTAGGTGCTTGCTGCTGTGCCGCTGAGAATAAGGCTGCGAGGGTTAAGCCAACAATTTTTTTACAACGAAGTAATTATCCTCGAATGCAGGTAGCCAAAACGAAGATAATATTGCTCCAGAATTCTGAAGGGATCCTGCTGCTTCGAGCAGAAAATACCTCACACAGCTCAGGAATAGCAGACAAGGCATGCAGCCACGAGGTGGCACTCAAAATGGCCTCCAGCAGTTAAAAGTTTTTTTGTGTGCTTCTCAGCGGCAGCTTCCCGCCTTGCAAGCAAAGCTGGAGCTTGCAAATTAACAGAATGGCGGAGAAGAAGGGGGAATTAACTGTAATTAACTTCCCCACTGAAGGAACGGTGTTTGGAGGGGGGGTAAAGGCGATACGACTCAGTTTAACCTCTTCTTTTAAAAAAAAAAATGAAATCCAAGCCACTAGCAAAGAAACGGAGTTAAAGGCACAGCGACAATCAAACTGGCAGAAGTAAAAGAAATTTGGCTGTGGGGAGGTGGTGCAGAGCAGCCAAAAGCCTCCCATCTTTTTTTGAGGGGGCGCTTCCCTTGAATAGGACTTTCAGACTAGTCGGAAAGAAGGCTAAAACCAACAAACCGAAGTGCAATCAAACCTGCTGTGACACGAGATAAGATTTCTGTTTTGTTCAATGAATCATCGAAAGCACTGCCTGTCTCGCACAAGGCTGAGCAAAAAACTGGGGAACGCTGAGGAGTCACGTGGAGGAGGAGGAGCGTTCCACAAATCAAGCTCAGCCTATGAATGCGGAGACTGAAGCACCTCCCTCTACTGGATGCTCTGAACAGCTCATAGGAGAAATATGCCTATCCACTTCCTTTATGTGGTACATAATTTAATATGTTCCAATCATGGCTCTCCTCAATAACCTTTTTTTATAAGTCAGTGCCTTTTATTATTTTAACCTAGTTCCCTAGCTGATTAGACTCTAGTTACATCCTGTCTAGTCTACCATGAATTCTGTACAGATGGTACTAGAAAGCTAAGTACCAATTATATTGGATGCTTTTACATCTCATGATAATTTAGGGCTAGTTTATTATAAAGTTCACTTGTATCTTGCCAAGGTTTTAAGTCTGTCTAGACCAGGAGTCCCCAAAAGTCTTCAGTTCATCAATCCTTTCATAAGGTTTCAGAAAGTTCATCAACCCCCATACTACTTTAATTAGTAGTACTAGAAATAAATAATAGTATCAGCCCCTGAGACTGCAGCCTATTACTGGGCCCCAGACCATTCAGATCTGGGCCGTGAAAAGTGTCATGTGAGTAGGCAGTTGTGCTGGGGTAAGAGGCAGGCACTTGCGCACAAAGGTCCCCTCGCACAAGTGGAAGATACTTGCACTTGTGCATGAAGCTCTCCTCACATGAGCAGAAGGTGCCTGTCACTTGCATGGAACTGTCTTCTCTCCCTCCCCCACACCAGGCCACCAAGCCAGAAAATTGGGGACCAGCTGCACAGTCTACACGTCTATAATCAAGGTTTGTAAGATGGGAAAACATAGGTTTTCTTCCAATAGTGGCACTATCTTAGTTTTGTTGATTTTAATTACAAACTCTGACTTGATTTCCATCAAAAAGTCACATCACAATTTTATAATATTTTGCTCTACAAACTCAAGTAAAATATCCTGCATTTTAGGATACATGAATTACATCTCTTTATAGACTGGTGTTAGGGATAACATTGTTCACCCTAACTGTTTTAGGTGAAA
>BLBF01000054.1:9201864-9239671 GCA_015471245.1 Laticauda colubrina | reverse complement strand
CCAGCCTTGGTGCCTGCCTCCCTGCCAGCCTTCCTGCCAGCCTTGGTGCCTGCCTCCCTGCCAGCCTTCCTGCCAGCCTTGGTTCCTGCAGCCTCCCTGCCAGCCAGCAGCCCCACAACCATGCAGAAGCACAGCAAGCCTCAGCCATCTGCTGCCAGCCCTTGCAAGAAGGACAGGGCTACCATCCCGCCCCCTGGCCCTCACTCTGGTTCTGCTGGGGCTTTTGCAGTACGGGCTCGCTCTTCTGGGGCTGGGGCTTCTGCTGGTTCTGCTTTTGGAGGAGCTGATGACAAGCACTCCAGCACCAGCCACCTACACAGCACCTGGACCCTTCACCCCTGAGACTGAGCGACCAAGAGGAGTGCTAGAGACTCATTTTTGTTTTATAGCTTCTTGTTAATAAACTCTATTTTTGATTCATACACTTGCTTCGTTTCTTTTTTTTAATAAAGTCTTGGTGGAAATTGTTAGAAATGGTTTAAGCCTTTGCATGCTTGTGGGATGGGTTAAGATAGCAGTGGGTTGGGCAGGGATACCTTTGGGATGGGTAATAGCTGTGGGATAGATAAACCTCCAGTGCAAGCATAGTGGGACTATATGGTCCACCCTCCCAGGTGCCACACCTATGGCCCTTTATTAACAATAATAATGTAATCAATCATCCACACATGTCAACATAAACACAACTCTTTATTAAATGCCCTGTTCATTGTAGGCCCACCCAACATACATGGCCCAATCTCATCCGTGTGATGAGACAAGCTGAAGGAAGCGTCCATTAATCATCTATCATCCTGTCTTGCCACACCACTGCTCCAGCTGGGGAGTTGCACCAGTGTTTCAGGCGGTTGCGCTGCTTCTTCGCCTCACGTGAGGCTCTGTTGGGGCCTTGCACATCCTGAGTGTCTATCAGGTTTCTCCCTTGCCTCCATTTCCCAGGCTCCACGTCCCCATTGCCTTGTTGGAGGTCCACGAGCCTGTTCTGCAAGACTGGGTAGCGGGTGCGCATGAGATTGTGCAGGATGCAGCAAGCTTCCATGATCCTCCTCACAGTCTCTGGGCGATGCTGCATGGTGGTGAGAAGTACCTGGAACCTGTTGGCCAGGATGCCAAAGGCATTCTCCACCACCCGCCTTGCCCTGGACAGCCTGTAGTTGAAGATCCTCTCTTCACGGGTGAGGAGTCTGGAAGTGTAGGGCTTCATGAGGTAGGTTGTGAGGGAGAAGGTGTCATCCCCCACGATGAAGTAGGGCACATCTTGTGTGTCGTTGGGCAGTGGTTCTGGATCTGGGAAGCCCACGATGAGGTTGCGTTCCAGCTCCTCCTTGAGGTGACTGGCGTTGTATACTAGGCATCTGATGAGCCGTTGCCTGAAGCATCGATGTACATGAACTTGTAGTCAGCATCGACCATGGCGAAGAGGATGATGCTGAAGAAGCCCTTGTAATTGAAATAAGTGGACCCTGACTTGGCTGGAGCTTTGCAGGCCACGTGCTTGCCATCTATGGCTACAACGGTGTGTGGGAAGTTCCATTTCTGATACCACTGCTCTGCAACTTTCTTCCATCCTTCTTCAGTGGAGGGGCACTGGAGGAGCTCCTCCTTGTATTCTTCGATGATGGCCTGCACCACTTCTCTGACCACAATGCTGATGGTGTTGGGTGGCACCCTCCATCCGTAGTGCATACTGCTGTAGGTGGTCCCTGAGGCCAGGTGGCGCAGAGTGAGTGCCATCTTGAGCCCAGGGTCCAGGCTGGGCTGGAAGTTGGTGTTTGCATTGGTCAACCTGGGTGTCAGCCGCTGCACAAGTTCGTCAAACATGGCTGGAGGCATCCTCATGAAGTTCTGGAATGCCCGAGTGTCTTCGTTCCTGAGCTCCACCATCAGCTTGTTGTACAGCCCGTCCTCTGCTCTTCTGGCAAACCATCTTCGTACCCAGAGGCTTCTTGGCCGCCTCTTTATCTTCCCGTAGTAGAGTTCACAGAGCCTGTAGATGGCTTCACACTGTTGCAGAAGGATGGTGGCTGCCAAAAGGACTGTGTTACGATCCACGGTGGACATGACTGGATGCTGTGGAAGAGCAAGAGGCAGATGAAGGCTGCAGAGGTCCGCACCGCAGGGCTGCTGTTCTGAAAGTGAGATCCAGATGTGTTGCTCCCCCTTTTTATAGGCAGTATAGGTGTCCCTTTGCATCCTCTAGGCATCCTCTAGGCATCCTCTAGGCAACCTGTAGACATCCTTAATATCCGAGATAGGTGCCCTCTGCGGACGTTTTTTCCATTTTAAATGCTTTGTTTCCGTGCTGCATCCGTTCTGCATCCGTTCTGCATCCGTTCCGCTTCCTCCCTGCGTCCGAGCGGATGCGAGTTGCGTGGATGCGGAACGGATGCCTAGCGGATATAGCGGATGCGCAACGGATGCAGAACAGATGCCTAGCGGATGCAGAACGGACGAATTGGATACATTTTCCACTCAAAAGTTTTGTGCAGCTCAAAACTTTCTGAGCGGATGAAATGTCAATAAACGGATGCTGGACGGATAGAGGAAGCAAAACGGAGCCAGTGAGTACATCGCGTTAACCAACGGATGGCAACCTTTTTTTCTGTTTTACATCCTCTTTGCATCCGTTGGTGCAGTGTGACATGGGCTTAAACTAGTAGTAGTGGAGATGTGTGATGAGTCCTTCCTACTAGAAATGTTAACACCCCGGTTGCAAGAGATGAGACAACTGTGACAATTAAACAGATTGTAACATTCAAAATACTTCTACTTGGAACAGCTTTTATCCATAAACCGTTTTGCAGTTTTCTAATAAATATACAGAATGTATTCTCCTGTTTATTATAGGTAATCTGATACCCATCCTCGATCGAAATATTCTTACTTTTCTTAGTTTACATTTGGTGGAAAAGCACCGCATGATATTTTAAAAGGTATAATATAGATGTCTTAAACTTTAAGATAACAATTTTGCTACTTAAAAAATCTCCCTAAAACACACAAAATAATTCATTTTATCAGTAGAATGATATCATATCACTACCAAACACTTTGTAATCTTTAAGCAATGCATAAAATTATAGTTTGGCCTCCAGATGAAATGTTTTCCTATCCATGAAACCTAAGTTTTAAAAGTATAAAGTAAACAATTCCAACAATAGAGTATAATTAAAAATTACCCAAATCCAACACTATTCTACAAATTGAGGTTTTCAGGTATCTTTAATAAGGCGCCAACTCAAAACGCTCAAACTGTCCAAGGAGCTGCTGATCCAGTTCTACAGAAGAATTATTGAGTCTTATCATCTGCACTTCTATAACTATTTGGTTTGGTTCTGCAACCCAACAGGACAGACCCAGACTTCAAATTAGGACTGCAGAAAAAACAATTACTACCCACCTGCCTTCAGTCAAGGACCTGTATACGCATGAGTCAAAAAGAAGGCTGTGAAAATATTTACAGACCCTTCACATTCTGGACATAATCTGTTTCAACTCCTTCCCTCAAAACAACGCTATAGAGCACTGCACACCAGAAGTAGACAAAAGAACAGTTTTTTCCCGAAAGCGATCACTCTGCTAAACAAGTAATTCCCTCAACCCTGTTCAACTATTACAAAGTCTGCACTACTATTACTGTTAATCTTCTCATCATTCCTTATCACCCATCCTCTCCCACTTGTGACTGTATGACTGTAACTTTGTCACTTGTATCCTTACAATCTATATTGACTGTTTCCTAGTGTGATTTGATTGCTTATTGTACCCTATGACTATCATTAAGTGTTGTAATTTATGATTCTTGACTCTTGATGAATGTATCTTTTCTTTAATGTATACTGAGAGCATTTGCACCAAGACAAATTCCTTGTGTGTCGAACCACACTTGGCCAATAAAGAATTCTATTCTATTCTATTCTATTCTATTCTATTCTATTCTATTCTATTCTATTCTATTCCTATTTCTGTAGTATACAATACTATACAATACTGTATGATACGATACTATACTATACTGTGTGAAAAGGGAATAGGATATTGCTGTATTAACAAATGCAACCCACTACTTGGGCTGGAATGGAATGGAAGACATTAATCTTCAGTAGTATCTCAGAATAGATAAGAAGCAGAAGTAAAGCAATTAGGAACAGCTAATTAAACCCAAGGTAGATTAAAGACAAGATAGTCTAGTTACCTCCTTGTTGGGCTGGGAGTTTGTATTGCAGATCAATATGAAACTAACCTGTGTCATAGAGCATTCATTTTCTAAGTATGCACCTTCAATTTCATGGTCCAGGATTGTAGTGTGGTATCTATTAATTCTGCAGGTACTTTTGAGCATTCAAAAAGAAGCCCATTTGCATTCATAAAAGTATGCTTCCCCCTGACCATACCACTCCATTTTCCGGGGGTCTTCCTACCACTATTGCTCATCTCCCTGACATTCCCAGCGGTTTTGTCCCATCCCCACTCTTTGCAGTGCCTTCCTGTTGCTGCAATACACTATTTAATATTCCCAGTGCCTTCCTGCTAGCAACTGCTTTTCCCCCAACCTCCTACCACCTTCTATCCTTCAATACTGCAGTTACCTTCACCTCATTGTTGCTTACTTCTCCCAAGCTTCCTTATATCTTCCATCAGCTCACAAATCTCCCCTAGTCTTCTTTCACCCCTCCAGAAAGAGTAAACGTAAGTAACTTGTTTGTTATTTCAGGGAGATGCCTGGACTTAAACTTTATCTGGTGCATCATCTGTACCAGATTAACAAATTGAAGTTTGTTAACCAAATTATACAGGGTTTACTGTATAAACATATGATAAAAAATGTTTTAAGGTGAATGCTGCTGCCCTCAAATTCCCGCTTCACAAATTGCAAAATTTCACTTAAAAAGGAAACTGTTTCTGTTAAATATAAATATTTTTAAAATAAATATTATACTTATACCTGTTATGTTATAATCACTTGACAAAATAAAAGAAAGAAAGAAAGAAAGAAAGAAAGAAAGAAAGAAAGAAAGAAAAATATCCTTATTCCATTAACCTATTTCAGAGGTCTCCAAACTTGACAACTTTAAGTCTTATGGACTTCAAATCCGAGAATTCTGGGGAAATGAAAGGTAAAATATGGTAAAAAAAGGTAAAATATGGAAACTAGATGAGAAGATAAGTACAATCCAACAAACAGTAGTAAAGACGGAACATAAAATGAAAGCAGTGGAGGCAAAGGTCAAACAAACAGATAAGAAAGTAGAATCAACAGAACAGAAATTAATGGGAGAGAACAAGAAATTAGAAGAGGCAATTGCATATTTGGAAATGGAAAAGGCTGATTTCTTCCTCAGATTTCAGAATGTAATAGAAGAAAAGACTTGACCAAATTAATGGCAGATCTCATAGCAGAAGCGTTACAAAAAGAGGGCCAAGAAGTTCGAAGGGAAATCGACAAGGTATATAGAATATGTAGCAACTATACAAGACATTTTAGACTTCCAAGAGAGGTCCATATACGATTCTCAAAGAAACAACTGAGAGATGAGATATACAAAGTGATAAGAGATGAACCGCTGATATTCAAGGAAACAAATTGTAACGATGAAACAAAGAAGAATAAGGGAACATAGAAAGAAATACAGATTCCTGGCCGCCCAACTGAATAAGAATAACATCCTGTTCAAATGGCTCATCCCAGAAGGAATGTTAATATCATGGTAGGATAAAAAATTTAAAATAGACACTATAGAAAAAGCGAGGGAATTCTTTGAACTGTATGTGGAGAAACTGTATTCAGGAGAAGACCAGAACAGCAAAGAGGAAGTGGAAAGTAGGAGCCAAGAAGAAGATCGGGTGGAGGAAAGAGAAACAGAACAAGAGGAAAGGGAGCAGGAAGAAGTGGAAAGGGAAGGCATAAGAATGAGATACCAAACGAGAGGAAATACGCTTCAACAAGAAACAACTACAGAGTAAGATGGCGCAAGAAATCAAATTAATTTCCATTAACATCAACAGTTTAAATTCACAAATTAAGAGGAATAAAACAATAACTAAATTACAGAAATTGAACTTAGATATTATATGCCTTCAAGAAATACATATCCAGAAACATCAAAGTAAACTGTTGGAAGCATCAAAGTTAGGAGATTTATATGTATCTCTTGCCCATCAAAAAAAGAGAGGGATAGCAATATATATTAGGATATTAATATATGCAGACAAGGAGGGTAGGATTTTGATGTTAGAAGTTTATATAAATTATAAGAAAATGTGCCAAACGAGAAACAAGAAAAATTTTATGCCAAACTATACAGAAAATTAGTAGAACAGGAATATGAGAATATATGCCTGTCAGGTGATTTCAATGCAATAGCAAATTTAGGAAAAGACTACAATAATGAAAATCTAGGGAAAAAAGGAAAAGGAAAAGGAAAACATTACCAAAAATATTCTATCAAATGGCAGAAGAATTAGGATTAAAAGATATATGGAGAAAAAGAAATCCAGACAAAAAACAGTATACTTATTATTCAGCACCACACGCATCATAGTCAAGATTGGATATGTTATGGACAAATGGGGAAATGGAACGTAATATAAAAGAAATAGAAATTGAATCTAACACATGGGCGGACCATAATCCCATTAAAAAAATTTGGAAAGGATTGAAAAAAAACAGAAGATGGATGCTAAACAAGAAGATCTTAAAAGAAAAAGAATGTGTCAAGATGATGGAAGAAGAATTGGAGTTCTTTTTGAAGGAAAACAAAAAAGAACAAACATCAATTCCAAAACTATGGGACACAACTAAAGCATATATTAGGGGGCTAGCAATTTCATTTAATACATGTAGACACAAGGAAAAAAAAAGAGAACAATCTAAACTACTAGATATTCTTAAAGAGTCAGAAAAAACACTAGAAAAAACACCACATAATAAGATAGCAAATATGGAGAGGATAACGATTAGACATAAAGTGAACATGTTAGCACAAGATGAATGGTTAACAGGACATGAAAAAGATGAAACAGAGTTACTTTGAACATGCGAATAAGCTGGGAAGTGGCGAGCTTATAGATTTAAGAAAGGAAAAGAAAAAAGAGCAATCCAACAATTGAAGGACACTGATGGCACACTACAACATCAAACTGAAAAGAAAAAGCATATTGTTAAAAGTTTTTTTGAGGAACTATATAGTAGGGAAGATGTACCAGAGGGAAATATCCAATATTACTTAGAAGGAAAAGGGCTACCTGTGATCCCGGAAAAGGATAAAGAAAAGATAAACAGGGAAATAACATTAAGAGAACTGCAAGAGGCAATCCTGAAACAGAAAAACAATAAGACACCGAGACTGGATAATCTCCCTGGGGAACAGTATAAAATACTCCAAGGAAAATTAGAAATGCAATTATTAGAACTCTATAATGAGGTACTGACAACAGCAAAATTACCTAAGTCATGGGGGGAGACATATATAACACCGATCACAAAAGAAGATTCAGACCATCAATTAATTCAAAATGACAGGCCCATATCCCTTTTAAATATTGATTATAAAATATTTATGTCCATAATGGCAGAAAGATTGAAAAAAACCCTTAATCAGATCATTCATAGTGACCAAAATGGATTCTTACCGAATAGACAAATTAAAAATAATACTAGAATGGTGTTGAATATAATAGAATATTATGAAGCAAACCCAGGAAAGCAATTAGCAATGGTCTTCCTCAATGCACAAAAGGCATTTGACAATGTTAATTGGCAGTTTATAATACAACAATTAAAAAGCATTCAATTTGGCAATAAATTTATTAAATTGATTTTGACAATTTATATGACACAGACGACCAGTGTACTAATGAATGGTGACAGAACGGAAACATTTAAGATCAACAAGGGAGTAAGGCAGGGATGCCTACTGTAACCCCTTCTTATTCCTACCTTAGAAAACTTATTGGAAAACGTTAGGAAAAATTTAGAAATCAAAGGAGCTTTAATTAAAAAGGAGCATTATAAGGTACAGGCATTTGCCAATGATATAGTATTTTTTCTGGAAGATCCAGAGGATACGGGAGTAAAATTAATAAAGGAAATAGAGGAATTTGGAAAGGTCGCTAGCCTTAAGATTAATAAAAACAAAACAAAATTATTGACTAAAAATTTAAAGATAAGTAAAAAAAAAATTAGAAGGAAAATTGGGAATGCAAAGTGTGAAAAAGGTAAAATATTTCAGCATTTGGTTAACAGCAAGATGCTCTTCAATTAAAAAAGATAATTATGACAAATTAATAATACAAATAAAAAAATAATTGGAAACGTGTCTACCCTTCCAAAAATACTGCATCTTTTTCAAACTGTTCCAATAAGATTGGATAAAACCGTTTTTAGAGAATTAGATCGAATAAGAAGTAAATTTGTTTGGGATGGGAAAAAGGTAGGATAAAAATGAAATTGTTACAGGACAAAAGAGAAAGGGGTGGCTTTGGACTCTCTGACTGGGAAATATATGATCAGACTACGGCTATGGTATGGATTAAAGATTGGATAAACCTGGAAAATTGAAGAGTATTGTCAATAGAGGGTCACAACTTGCAGAGAGGGTGGCACAGTTTCCTATGGGATGGGAAATGTAAACAGCATGCATATTTTCATATTTTCAGAGACATATGATTAGAGATTCATTAATTCGGACATGGAACAAGATTAAAAAGAATCATTATACTAAAATACCGAACTAGTTGTTAACTATGGAAGCACAAATATACCCAAATGCAATGGATCTGGGGAAAAAGAGGAGTTACAAAGACCTATTAGACCCACAAGGAAGATTAAAAATGAGACAAGAATTACAGCAACAAAATATAAAGATAGATTAGTGGCCATACATGCAAATCCAGGTGAGATATCAGAAGGACAAAGAACAATTTGGTTTCTGCATGGAAACACATCAATTAGATAAAATTCTACAAGAAATGGAAAAGAAAATGATTTCAAGAATATATAACTTTCTACTAGATTTTAAAATGGAAGAGGAGGTGGTCAAAGAGACAATGGTGGTATGTGCGAAAAATGTTGGCCATAATATAGACCTGGAAAATTGGGAGAGAATGTGGGGATCAAATTACAAACTAATTACATCCACAGCATACAAGGAAAATCAATACAAAATGGCACCTTCCTCCTGCTAGATTGGCAAAAATATTTAATTCAGATCCAAATTGCTGGAAATGTGGAAAAGGCACTTATTTTCATACCTGGTGGACATTGCAGGAAGTGAAAAAATAATGGAATACAATTAGACAATGGATAGAAGCAATCATGAATCAGAAAATTGAATTTAATCCAGAAACTTTTTTATTAGGTATAATAACACAAAAATGCAATAAAACAGATAGATATATTATGTTACATGTATTAACAGCTGCAAGGATTTCATACGGACAACTCTGGAAGGAAAAAAGGGTTCCACCAGAAGGCATGGTTATTAAAAAAATAATAGATTGTATAGAGATGGACAGGCTAATGATGAAAATAAAAGAGAAGATTCAATTTATTATAGAGCCTGGAACGCCTGGTATGAGTGGTTTAGAAATAAAAAGAAAATAAGATGGCAATTAGGAAAAGAATAAGGGAATATGTAAATATGTAAATATACCATGGAGATGATTGAGATGTAAAGATAAAAGATATTGGTTTATAGTAAGAGTAAAATGTAATGGTAAAGGAATAAATAAATACATATACTGAAAAATGTGAGGAAATGCAAAAGATGTCTTGATGTTGATAATGTATAAAGTTTTGTTTTATGTTTTTTTTAAATTTGGAAAATTAATAAAAAAATATTCATTAAAAAAAAGAATGTTGCAAGAGAACCAAGTCAAACTTTTACTAGGGGCAGAAGAGAACACCAATAAACACATCTCCCACATTGTTTTAAGAAAACTGGCAGCCTGTAGTTGACAAAATAGACTAAATCCTACACTGTTATTTGCAATCTATCCTAGTGCAAAAATCAATCTGAGCTCCTATTGCTTTTTTATGTTTGATTTTCTACTTTGATAGCGAGCAGAAAAGAAAATCTGAATTAGTTTCTCTCCCTATATCTAAGGTCAGATATTGCTGATAAGTTTTTTTTTTAAAAAGAAACTCCACTATCTTTAAAAAATGCTTAATTTTTATGCTTTTTTTCCTTTGCTCAAAATGTAATCCATTTTTATTGGGCTTGCATAAAAGAGCAGCACAGTAGAGAAGGTAGGATTTCTAAAATCTGTAAAAGTTCTTGCTTTCCTTCAAACTATGGGGTGATGATGGGGTAAAGGCTGGATTCTCAGTTTGTTTGAATATGTGGGTAGGTGCCCCAGGAAGGTTCTTCTTTATTAGTTTTTATTCTTTTATTCTTTTTTTTTTTTTTTATTACTGTCTGATAGCTACCCAGGATTATATTACCTAAAATGGCTGGTTATATAAGTCTTTAAAGTAAATATGTATAAAATATATAAAGGACTTTTCATTACACTAGATACCAAGTTACCACTAGCATTAAGATCTGTCTTACGAATTTATATCCAGAAAAATCCATCCATGATGTTGAATCTAAACATCTTTTCTGATTCTGTTTAGCCAAAATAAGAACATGGCTAATATCAATGAGGTTCTGTTCTTGATCACAGAATCTTTTTTATGCTTAAATTTATTGAAACTTTCCCCATAATCTAAATCAACAAATGGAAGAAAGCTTTTGGAGATGTAGGTTTTGACTTATGATCGATTTCTACCGATTAGTGTTATTGTAGCATATTTCAATTGTTATCATTTTGATGTTTTCATCCTTTATTGCTAGTGCTCGGGTCCATTTTGAAGCAGAGAAATAGCATAAGCAAAGAAATAGTACAAATAAATAAATCGCTTTGATGATTGCACTGATGCAATATATGTTTCTTACAGGGCAATTTAGAGCTCACTAGAGTAACCCTATCTCCTATCCAAAAGTGATGAACTATACCATCATGTGCACTCAGGTATAGCTTTTTATATTTCATATGTATTGTTAAATTTCAGAGGAATGATCTATGAGATAAACTGAGAAGTTATTAAAAGCTACACTTGACAGATGAAAGTCGAACTGAGATGTTGACATTCATGGGTCTTCTTAGCCATAACTAGTAAAATGCCTGTGCCTTTTTCATCAGACCATTTTTCATTTTCAGAACAGTTGTAGCAAACTTAGTTGGGACTCTTGAAAACTACCTGTGGGAGGAAATAACCATACATTGCTGCAGCAGCATAGTAAAAGGGTAACCTCACCTTGTTTGACAATCTATGGAAGCAGTCATAACACTAGGAGTAGGATCTGGATCAGACTTTTTAATCAGTCTACCTAGTTATGGAGATCCTCCATATGAGGAATATATTATTTTTTCCAAAGAAAATATTTTCTTCTCAGAGTCAGTTCAATAATACTTCAGACAATAGTTCCCCAAGCTTCCTCTATGGCAGGAGTGTCAAAACTTGATTTCATTGAGGGCCACATCAGGGTTGTGTTTGACCTTGAGAGTGTGGGGGCGTAGGGGGTATGGTCAGGAAGCATGGCCAGCTTGACATCATTCATGTCAAGTGGTGCCTGTGGTGGCCCAAGTGCTCTGCCAGTGAAAATGGGCTTTCGTGTTCCGTTTTCAGCCACAACGGCCTCCTGCCGCACTCTGCTAGTGAAAACAGAGCTCGGGAGGGTCACACATAGCCCCCCCCCAGCTCCATTTTCACTGCAGGAGGCCATTGCAGCCGAAAATGGAGTCTGGCAGGAACATGCGCAGCCCTCCTGAATTTCCATTTTGGCTGGCAGAGGCATCGTCAGAGGCTGGTTCTGGCCTGTGGGCTTTGAGTTTGACAGTCCTGCTCTATGGCAACTAGTAAATACTGCTAACTTCTACAGCTTTAGAAGGATGAAACTATGTTATAAAGAAAACAGTGATTCTTGGCATGCATAATTGTTTCTCTAACTGTACATACTGTACATTAGACAGGTCTGTATGCATTCCATAATCTCAAGGCAATACGGCCGCATTTGTGTGCATCTGGGTGTGATAGTCAGAATACAATGTGCTGATTTTCTCTGATCTTCTACAGATTGAGAAGCTAGAGGGCAGCAAGTTGCTCAAGACCATTCAGCAAAGTCCTTTCTTGAAAATGAATTTGAATCTCTTGTACCCGGACTTAGTATTGCATCTAGTCTATTCTCTGCTGGTGCCTAAAATTTGTGCTTACTAAACTTTCAGCATTCTGTGGGAAACTAATGAAACATTTTGCATTTCTTAGATAGCAAATGTATTGTTCAGTATCTCCACACTTGTTTTTCTTTTAAGACATTTTCCAACAATTTGATCTTGAATCTTATGATTGCTATCATATTACATACGCTCTTTCTTCAGACTTAAATCAAAACAGAAAACAAAGGAACCACTTTTTAGCCACTGGGATTAGATCATAACAGCAGTGTTTCACACAATGGTTCAGATGTATCTTCAATTTTTCACCAAAGAACTAATATTATTTTGCACTTTGTATGAATATTTTGTATGCCTTTTGCTTAAATCTACATACATTATCTTCCATCATTTTTAAAGGTTTGACCTATTTTGACTCTTAAATGATAATGGATAAGGATGAAGTAACACTAAATATGCCAATGAAAAGCAGTTTTCAACAGGAATTTATTAATGCTATGAATCTAACGTACTGTGTTACGTACTGTCAGATTGGAACTTAAAAAAAAATATCAGAGAATGTATGGATTTAATCTATATAGCTGTAGGTTGCATTTTCATTTTAGCCAACCAAAACCAGGTTCAAGACACTTGATGTAGTTTTTTTCTTTGGTGAGCAGCAAATACCTTGATTTAGCATCAATATAGAGTACCAGAGTCAGAATGGTAGACAAACATAAGCAAAAAAAACCACACACACACACACACACACACACACACACACACCAACAACAGCCAAGCCTCCTACAATCGGCCCCAATTCATTGGGTTCACAACCTTTAGTGACCACTGAAAAAGAAATGCAAGATCTATTACACAGACAAAAGCCAGGAAAAGTACCAGGGCCAGACAAGATAACTCCTTCTTGCTTAAAAGTCTATGCTGACCAATTGGCCCCCATCTTCACCCAAATCTTCAATAGATCACTAGAGATGTGAAATGTTCCTTCCTGCTTCAAACGCTCTACTATCATCCCAGTGCCAAAGAAGCCCTCCATCAAGGAACTGAATGACTATAGACCAGTTGCTCTAACATCTGTAGTTATGAAAATCTTTGAAAGGCTTGTGCTGTCCCACCTGAAAACCATCATGGATCCGCTGTTAGATCCCATGCAGTTTGCATATCGAGCAAATAGATCAACAGATGATGCTGTTAGCATGGCTCTGCATTACATCCTACAACACCTTGAATCTCCAAATACCTACGTCAGGATCCTCTTTGTAGACTTTTGTTCAGCATTCAATACCATCATTCCAGACACTCTTCTAAGTAAATTAAACCAACTAGCGGTATCTGAACATTCATTCGAGACAGCAAATCTGGAACTGAACACACTCAAAACCATAGAAATTGTGGTAGACTTTAGAAGAAACCCATCCATACTACTACCTCTTACAATACTAGACAACACCATATCAACAGTAGAGACCTTCAAATTTATCGGCTCTATTATATCACATAACATCAAAAATGTCATCAAAAGAGCACAACAAAGAATGTTCTTTCTGCACCAACTCAGAAAGCTCAAACTGCCGAAGGAGCTGCTGATCCAGTTCTACAGAGGAATAATTGAGTCTGTCATCTGCACCTCTATAACTGTCTGGTTTGGTTCTGCAACCCAACAGGACAGACACAGACTTCAGAAAGTAATTAGGACTGCAGAAAAAACAACTACTACCAACCTGCCTTCAACTGAGGACCTGTATACTGCACGAGTCAAAAATAGGGCTGTGAAATTTTTTTCCGGAACCCTCACATCCTGGACATAAACTGTTTCAACTCCTTCCCTCAAAGCAATGCTATAGAGCATTGCACACCAGAACAACTAGACACAAGAACTGGTTTTTTTCCCGAAAGCGATCACTCTGCTAAACAAATAATTCCCTCAACTCTGTTCAACTATTACAAAGTTTGCACTACTATGACTGTTAATTTTCTCATCACTCCTATCATCCATCCCCTCCCACTTGTGACTGTATGACTGTAACTTTGTCGCTTGTATACTTACGATTTATATTGACTGTTTTCTAGTATGATTGATTGCTTATTGTACCCCATGACTATCATTAAGTGTCGTACCTTATGATTCTCGACTCCTGATGAGAGTATTTACACCAAGACAAATTCCTTGTGTGTCCAATCACACTTGGCCAATAAAAGTATTCTATTCTAAAAAAAATCACAGGATTTGGTTCCACTAAACTTATACTTGAGATAGAGTGTCATATCTTGTCTGGGCTCAGAGATTCGGCAGAGTCAGCTTTCATTTGATGGCAGAATGCTGGAAATACTAAGGCTGTAGACTAAACTGGGAAACTAGAAGACAGTGACAAACCACTTCCATGTGAGAAAAATATATGGCTATGATTATGAAATTGCTCAGATTCAAATTTCACTCCAAGGAGATATAGACAGTTATAAATATGTTCAGTCTACTTCCTTGTGGGCTTGTATTTGTTATTCTGTTACTTTGCACAGTATTCGGTTACCTGGCTACTCTTTTTTGTTGTTGTTTTAAGCGCAGAGACCTAGCTGCCTGAAGCTAGCACACTGATGTATTTTTCACATTAAAGTATCATCGCAAAGCAATGATGCAAACTTATCTAAGTGACAGAAAAATGGTCATTATTCTAAACTGAGCATTCTTCTAAAATCTTTCTCAACAATGCTAAAGTATTTAGCCCCGGAGCTCACTATTAGTCCAGAACCTGAAATACTTATTAAGCAGTGATGCAGAGAGGGAAAGAAGTTTGTGCATTTGGATTCTCTTTTCCACAACAAAAGACCTCAATTCTGTCTTATTTGGACTTGCAATTTTTTATTATGACTTTAGGCAGTGTAAAACTGTGCTAAAATGTATACTCTTAAACAAACCAATCTAAAATAATAAAACCACCAGTATAATTGAGATAAAAACTGGCAATACAAATCTTTTCATAATTGCAAGAAAATAAAGTTTAAAAGAAGCACTTTGAATTGGGCCTGGAAATGAACAGCCAATTTAGAACATGAAGCATAAAATGACAACTAACTGGGACAGATATAGTGTATCAGTCCTATTTTTAGTTAGTCTGAGGAATTTTCAGAGGCATTCCCAAATATAATACATTGCAGCAATCCAATAGCAGTGATAGATTCTATGGAGTGGGATTAAATAACAATATATTAATGGTTATACTGGTCTTCAATGCTAAGGATTTAACAGCTTCCTCCCAACACACTCAAAATATTTAGTTTTACACACATGCATTTGAGACCAAAAAAGATGCACATGAAATTCCAGAAAATATTACTATGCACATTGAAACAATTCAGATTCTACAGAGTGTTGGGGAAATGTAAGAGGAAAGGGAAACAAGAATAATCGTTTGAAAGACTGCCCATTTTCTATTTAACATTCAAAATACATGAAAGCACTTTAAAACATCTATTATTTGATGCAATTATCCTAGATCTTGAACAGAATGCATTAACTTTATGAGAAATCTTTTTGTAATAATGACTAATGTCATAGAAGCAGCAAATTATTTCAGAGGGCTCATTTGCCTTTTTGAAGTAGGCTACAATTAGCAAGCAGAGACAATCTGCTTTAAAACTGAACTAAACAGATCAATATTTCTGCTTGGTTTTCTCATGTTAGGATGCTATATTTCCCCTATAGACTATGTGGCAGTACAAAAATAAGTAAGAGCTTAAGCAGTAAACAAGTATTTAAAAGGGTATAAATTATAATATAGATGAGCACATCAAGATGATATGCACGTTTATACAAAACATTTCCAAGCACAAGTTCTTGATATAGTACAAGTAATAATAAATAAGCTCTACATGGGGCTACCCTTGAAGAGTATCTGCTAGCTGAACTGGTGCAGTTTATGCAGTGGCATAAATAGTTCTAGGCACCCCTAAGATGCTGCATGTGACATTCTTCTACGTGAGTTGTGCCAGTTTGATTCTGAGTCCAAGGAAGCTCTTCGTTATCACATTTAAAGCTCTTCATGGCATGGGACCAGGGACCTAAGGAGCTGCTTCATCTCACTTACACTGATTCGTTCTCGCTAGTCAAACGGGGGATCATGCTGAAAATCCCACTGGCCAAAGAGTTTTGACTGACAGGATCAAGGAGGAGGGCCTTCTCTGTTGTTGTTCCCGCCCTTTGGAACATCTTGTCCCCAAAGGCAAAGTGAATCCTCATTCATTTGGTTTTCCAGAGGATGTTAAGACTTGGTTTTGCCAACTAGCATGAGAGTCTAAGATTGTGCAACTCTGGGAATGGCTGGTGACTTGAGAACACTTCCTCCACCTTGTTCACTTTTTAGTTTTCTGAATGTTGACTTTCGTTTTTTACCTGTACATTTTAACATGTTCTTAATTCTGTTTTTAACAGAGCTTTTAGTCATTTATATTGTTTCATTATGTTGCTGTAAACCACTCAGAGTCGCATAGATGAGATGGGCAATATAGAAATTTAATAACATTTAATGCGTATATAATGGATGTTGAATGCATCATGGTTAGCATCCACATAATGAGTGTCATTCTATTCTAAAAGCTGATATTCTACTTTCCATTTAAAATTATCACTGGCTTTGTCTTTTATTATTTTTCAGTATACCTGTAATTTTAAAATATTTTCCTTTGATTGGTAACCTGAAGGGATTTCATCTTAGCACAATCATATTTCATTTGTACTTCAGACTCAAGGCTAGTATTTTTCCCCACCAAGATGCTGAGTCAAACATTTTCATCCTGGAATGTAGTAAGAACATTTGTTTCACTACATCGAAAATTGGGCTTTCAGAAGCAATAAACTTTAATGCCTTGAATGAAACTAAAGACAAATACATCTGGGATTTCTTTGAAAGTACAATACTTACCCTGGCATAACACCAGGAGGAATGACAAGCATTAGTTGAAGTTGTGCCTCATGGAACGCTTCAGAGAAGTGAGTGAGCAAGTGAATCAGATCCCTGTGAAACAGATAAAACATTAGGTCTTTGAGTCAAGGAAAAAAAGAAAGAACATTCACTGATTTTTCAACCTCTTAGTTTTAAACCTGCATTTGAGTCAGAAAAAAATATAATTTTCCAAAACTAAATGTTTGGCCTTGCAATATCCTTATTCCTTTACAAGCTGATTCAAAAGAAGACACCAATAAAGGAGAATTCCAAAGGTGCTTTTTTAAAAGGCAACTGGCCTTTTTTTGTTTTTGCTTGAAGAAGTTAACTATAATAATAATTTTTTATTGGCCAAGTGTAACTGGACACACAAGGAATTTGTCTTGGTGCAACTGCTCTCAGTGTACATAAAAGAAAAGATACATTCATCAAAAGTCAAGAATTATAAGTTCTGAGGAAGTGAAGAACTAAAGAAGTTTCTTGGATGAGAGTGAAATGTCTTCAAGCAAAAACAAAGAAAATCCAATTGCCTTGAAAAAAAAAAAACACCTTTGGGACAATCGGGACCTGGATGATTGAGAATCTCCAGAGACACTAAAGGAGAATATTTGTAGCTCAGGGTTGAAATGAGTCTTGGTGCTCTCTGAGCTTGGTTGTTTTCTTGCAGACAATTCATTGCCCAAATTAGGTAAAGGCTAGGTCACATCGGCCGACGGATGCAAAACGTATGTAAAAAGGACACAGTGGACGAGAAAATGCTCCATCCATTGTTATCCGCTCTCAAAAGTGCCCCAAATTTGCATAAATAAAGTGGACAACAATGGAAAGGAATGGACAGGGACAGGACGTAGCGAGGATGTTAAGTAGATGCTCAATGGAAGCCTAGCGGATGGAGGCGGATGGCACATCCGGAGGGCTTCCGGGGGAGCACAGCAAAGCAGACGCGCAGCAGAAGGGGTGGATGCGTAGTGGATGCGTAGCGGATGATGCAGATGCAGAGCGGACGCCCAGCGGATGCCTAGCAGATGCAAAGCGTTCACTGCACATACGGGGAGGATGCATTGTGTCAGCCCCGCGGAAATAAAAGGATGCAGCTCGCAAGCAGGTCACCATTCAGAGGAAAGACCTGCTGCCAGACACATCTTCAGCCAACAACCATGGGGAAGAAGAGGAAGCCTGTGCCTACTCCTGCCAGCCCTGGCAAGAAGAACAGGACCACCATCCCACCCCCTGGCGCTGACTCTGTTTCTGCTGGGACTTCTGATGCTGGTGCTGACTCTGCTGGTGCTGGTGCTTCTGCTGGTGCTGCTCCTGGTGCTGGTGTTTCTGCTGGTGCTGCTCCTGGTGCTGGTGCTTCTGTTGGTGCTTACTCTGCTGGTGCTGCTCCTGGTGCTGGTGCTTCTGCTGGTGCTGACTCTGCTGGTGCTGCTCCTGGTCCTGCTGGTGCTGCTGCTGCTCGTGCTACTGCTGGTCCTGCTGGTGCTGCTGGTGCTCTTGGTGCTGCTGGTGCTGGTCTTGGTGCTGGTGCTGCTGCTGCTTCTGTGGTGGACCAGCCCCTAGAACCTCAAAGCCCTACTGATGAGGGCCCAGAAGGCCCTGCCAGAGGGAGGAAGAGGCATTCGCGAGATAGAGAAGGAGACAGTACTCCATTGAAGAGGAACATGAGGAGGAGGTGCTCAAATGGCTGAGGGAGAACGAGTACCTCTGGCGGAAGGGACACAGGCTCTATCGAGACACCAAGAGGAAGCAGGCGGCTTGGAGAGAGAAGGCAGAGAGCCTGGGCTACACTTCGGAGGTCCTCCTCGGGTGGTGGAAGCACATCCACACCTAGTACGGGAAGCTGCACCTCAAGAAGTCTGGCCAGGCCGTGGTCAAGCTCACCGACCAGGAGACCTACGTGATGAACAAGTGCAGCTTCTTGGAGGGTGAGGTCCGCCACCAAGGACCAGCCCCTCTGTCAACCCTCTCTCTCAGGCAGCCCACAGAGAGCCAGTCCTCTTCTTGCCAAGAGTCAGCTCCTGTGTCCAGGCAGGTATCTTTGGAGCGCCCCAAGATGGAGACCACCCCGACAGCTGCACTCCCCGTGGCGGAGCACGTGGAGGACCCCCTGACGCAGTTGGAGCAAGAAGAGGCCACTGCCACAAGAGACCAACCCACACCACACCCAGTTCCACCTCCACAGAAAGCAGGCAGAAAGCCAGACCGGAGGGATAGAGCCACACTGTCCTGCTGGAGATCAGGGACACCATCAAAAGCAGCGTAGATCTCCTCTCTTAGCTGGTACACTCCGACATACCATTCTCTAACAGAAAGCCCTTCCTCACCTACGTGAACCAGACCCTCCTGGACATGTCCGAATCCCAGTACCAGGTGATCAAGGAGAGGATCACAGGTCTTCTGCACCACCCTCCAGGCCCAGCTGAACCTGCTCCGACCCATTCCAGGTCTGCTCCTCCACCATAGGTGATGTCACAGCCCTTCCAAGGCTTTCAACAGCCCCTCACCAACCAAGGCTACGGCTACCAGGAGTTCCAGCAGCACAGGCAGCCCTTCCCAGTCCAGGCACTTGTACATTGCTCACCACAGGTGCCACTGATGACACAGACGCCACCAATGCCACCGATGCCATCGATGCCACCGATGACACAGATGCCACCGATGCCTCACCTCGCTCACCTGCAGACCAGACAGCCCCACTACACTCCTCCTTCCTCCACCCCACAGCCAAGCCCGGCCTCAGAACATCTGTCATCGGTCTTGGGACTGATACCCCTTGTCATGGAGGAAGGGGCTCTCAACATCACGGGACTGAGCCAGCTCTCTGAGAGCTTCCTCCACACACCATCCCATTGTCCTCTCGGGGCAGGCACCCCAATGGCGCCTCAGACCAGCACTCCAGCCATTGCCACCTCCACAGCACCTGGACCATTCATCCCTGAGACCATGGGCATGCCTCAGAGTGACTGAGAAGAATGCCAGAGACTGGGTTGCTACCTGTTGACTTTATCTTTCCTTGGGACACTTTACTTGGGTCATTTTGCTTTTACCGTTTGTTATTAATAAAGGTTATCTTTGCTTCACACACTTGGTTCAGTTCTTTTAGTAAATAAAGTCTTGGTGGAAACTTTTAGAAATGGTTTAAGCCTTTGCATGCTTGTGGGATGGGTAAGGATAGCAGTGGGATGGGCAGAGATACCTGTGGAATGGGTAATAGCTGTGGGATGGGTAAGGATAGCAGTGGGATGGGCAGGGATACCTGTGGAATGGGTAATAGCTGTGGGATGGGTAAGGATAGCAGTGGGATAGATAAACCTCCAGTGCAAGCATAGTGGGCCTGTATGGTCCAACCTCCCAGGTGCTACACCTATGGCCCTTTATTATCAATAACAATTTAATCATTCATCAACACATTTCAACATAAACACAACTCATTATTAAATGCCCTGTTCATTGTAGGGCCACCCAACATACATGGCACAATCTCATCAATGTGATGAGACAGGCTCAAGGAAGCATCCATTAAGCATCTACCATCCTGTCTTGCCACTCCACTGCTCCAGCTGGGGAGTTGCACCAGTGTCTCAGTAGGTTGCACTGCTTCTTCCCTTCATGTGAAGCTCTGTTGGGGCCTTGCACATCCACAGTGTCTATCACGTTTCGCCCTTGCCTCCATTCACCAGGCTCCATGTCCCCAATTCCCTTGTTGACGATCCACAAGCCTGTTCTGCAAAACTGGGTAGCGGGTGCGCATGAGATTGTGCAGGATGCAGCAAGCTTCCACGATGTTCCTCATGGTCTCTGGGCGATGATGCATGGTGGTGAGAAGTACCTGGAACCTGTTGGCCAGGATGCCAAAGGCGTTCTCCACCACCCGCCTTGCCCTGGACAGCCTGTAGTTGAAGATCCTCTCTTCACGGGTGAGGCATCTGGAAGTGTAGGGCTTCATGAGGTAGGTTCTGAGGAAGAAGGCGTCATCCCCCATGATGAAGTAGGGCACATCTTGTGTGTCGTTGGCCAGAGGGTCTGGATCTGGGAAGCCCATGATGAGGTTGCGTTCCAGCCCCTCCTTGAGGTCACTGGCGTTGTATATCTGGGCATCTGAAGCTGACCCGTTGCCTGAAGCATCAATGTACATGAACTTGTAGTCAGCATCGACCATGGCAAAGAGGATGATGCTGAAGAAGCCCTTGTAGTTGAAATAAGTGGACCCTGAGTTGGCTGGAGCTTTGCAGGCCACATGCTTCCCATCTATGGCTCCAACAGTGTGGGGGAAGTTCCACTTCTGATACCACTGCTCTGCAACTTTCTTCCAGCCTTTTTCAATGGAGGGGCACCGGAGGAGCTCCTCCAGGTATTCTTCGATGATGGCCTGCACCCCTTCTCTGCCCACAATGCTGATGGTGTTGTATGGCACCCTCCAGCCGTACTGCATGTTCCTGTACGTGGTCCTTGAGGCCAGGTGGCGCAGAGTCAGTGCCACCTTGAGCCCAGGGTCCAGGCTGGGCCGGAAGTTGGTGTTTGCCTTGGTCAACCTGGGTGTCAGCCGCTCCACAACTTCGTCAAACATGGCTGGTGGCATCCACATGAAGTTCTGGAATGCACGAGTGTCTTCGTTCCTCAACTCCACCATCAGCTTGTCATACTGTCCGTACTCGGCTCTTCTCGCGATCCATCTTCGGACCCAGACACTTCTTGGACGCCTCCTTTTCTTCCCGTAGAACAGGTGAAAGAGCCGGTAGAGGGCTTCGCACTGTTGTAGAATGATGGCGGCTACCAAAAGGAATGTGCGACGATCCATGGTGGAGATGACTGGATGCTGTGGAAGAGCAAGAGCAAGAGCAAGAGCAAGGCTGAAGAGGTCTGCACCCCACGTCTGCTGGACTGAAAGTGAGATCTAGGTGATTTCTCCCCCTTTTTATAGGAAATATCGGTTTTCCACTAGGTGTCCTTCTGCATCCTCTAGACATCCTGCAGACATCCTAAATATCCGAGATACGTCCCCTATACGAACGTTTTTTCTGTTTTAATGCTTTATACGCGAGCTGCATCCGCTTTCATCCTTTCTATGTCCATGCTACTAATGCTGCGTGTCCGTTCTGCTTGTCCGTTTCGCTTCCTCCCTGTGTCCGTTTTCCGCTGGAGTGGATGCGAGTTGCGCGGATGCGCAGCGGATGCCTAGCGGATATAGCGGATGTGTAACGGATGACGATGGACGTATAACAGATGTTCCCTGTATGCGTAGTGGATGTAGAACGGACGCGTTGAATACTTCATCCGCTCAAAACGTTTTGTACAGCTCAAAACTTTTTCAGCGGATGAAATCTCAGTAGACGGATGCTGGACAGAGAGAGAGCATGAAAAACGTATGCAGTGAGTACAGAACAGATGAATCGTGTTAACCAAAGGATGGCAAGTGTTTCTCTCCGTTTTACATCCTCTTTCCATCCGTTGGTGCAGTGTGACATGGGCTTAACATCATCAGTGTTAGTAAGGAGTGGGATTTGCTCACAGTTTATCTTCTAGTGGCTCGCCCTGTCAGTGTTGGCTGGGGTGCTTTTAGAGATTCTTTGGTTGGGCTGTTTACTGTTGGCTTGTTTGGCAGTTCCTATATTGGGGTATTGTTTACTTGATTGTTGGCCTGACCTTCATTTTGGGAATTAATCTATGCATGGATTAACTTCAAGATAAATATCAGACCAACAATCAAGTAAAAAAAGGTGTAGGGTCAGCTATTTGAAATTCACATTGTTTCTACATTCTGCATTGTTTATTTTCTGAACCAATACAGGAGCAAAGATCTAGCCTGTACACATATAATCCTAAACAGCAAGGGTGTCAAACTCAAGATCCTGGGGCCGGATATGACCTGTGGAATGCTTAGATCAGCCTGCGGGGCTACTCTGGAAACAATGAAGGACCAGTCCACGATGCCTCTGCCAGCGAAAACAGAACTCACGAGGGCCGTGTGCGATTCTCCCGAGCTCCATTTTCCCTGGCAGAAGGTTGCAGGAAGCCATCCCAGTTAAAAATGCACCTCGTGAGGGCTGTGTATGGCCCCCCAAGCTCCATTTTCACTGGAAGAGGATTGTAGGAGGCCATTGCAGCTGAAAACAGAGATCGGGAGCCCGTTTTCACTGGCAGAGTGCTCGGGTCACCATAGGCGCCCCTGACACAAGTGATGTCATGTTGGCCACACTCACCCTGGCACTCCAAGGTCAAACACAACCCTGATGCGGCCCTCAATGAAATCAAGCTTGACACCCTTGCTATGCAGTATTGAGAATTATGCACCAATATAAATATATTTTTTAGAAAATGTTAATTGCTTTTTTGGAAAACATACAAATAGAAGGATCTACTGGGCGTTTTCCTTGATTAATGGAAAAAATGATAGGGGTGACAGGTTGTTTGTTTTTAAGAAAAATAGCTGGGAAGACTTGGATATTGGTTGATTAACTTGTCAAACCACTTCTTTGTACTAGGGGTACTTCAAGGAATTAAAGGATAATGCTGAGATATTTACAGCGATTCTCAATTTTTCAGATTGTCAGTTGCCTGTTGGAAAAGCACCTTTGGGATAATGCTGAGATACAATTTTAGTTATTTCATTTGTCACTCAAAAGAAACTACATAAACCAGAAGTGTATATTTTCTACCCCAAGCAATTGCCATCGCTTGCCCATGTGAAAGCTCTCTAAAGGTTATGTTTCTGGTACTCTTAAGGCAGCTTTACTGTTTTAAGACCATATTTTCCCATGTTACTATTCTTTCCTGAAATAAGGAGAGTTAAACACACTGTACTACATTTTTAAAAGAATGAGGTAGGAGCAGACCATCCAACGTCAAAAAATAGTTAAATATTGATAATGTACTTTGCCATTGTCAAATATAACTTCAGAAGTTGCTCTATGCCATATGCCACATTGAAAAGCTATCTTGAACCAATTGAGCTCTTTCTTTAAAAAAAGGTTAGTTTTCTTAGGTGAAGACAGTTTTCTGAGTACACACTGCTGTCATAACACATCTTTGGCTCCTCATCACCTTCACATTGGGTGGATGCTGGAGATTGCTTGGTGGAGTTGTTTCTTTTCAATCTTATAAGCCACTCAGAGTCACTTATGTGAGATGGATGGATATATACATTAAATATTTCACTCACTAAAATTTATTCAAGACACTTCTGTCAACTACAATGATATAATAATAATAATAATAACTACTACTACTACTACTACTACTACTACTACTACAATGATCTAATACATATCGATTTTACAGAAGACAATGTTGAAAAAGCACTATGGAATCTAAAACCATCTCTGTCTATTGGACTGGACGCAATACGTGCCTACTTCTTAAAAAAGCTATGCACTGCCATAGCCGTACCTCTAAACATTATCTTTGAAAAACCTTTCAGGACCACCTCCTTGCCAAAACTATAGTCACAAGCCACGATCATCCCCATCTTCAAAAAAGGGAGACCCCAGCCTAGTTGAAAATTACAGACCAATATATTTATGCTGCATCACCTGTAAAACCATGGAATCAATTATTAACCAATCCTCCACTTAGAAACAAACAACCTGCTCTCTAATAAACAATTTGGTTTTAGGAAAAAACTATCATGTAATCTGCAACTCTTTACATTGCAAAAACATATGGACTACACAACTCAATCAGGGCAAAGCAAGAGATACAATCTACATAAACTTCTGTAAAGCCTTTGATTCAGTGGTACACAACAAACTACTCCTAAAACTAAAATCTTACAGTATCTCTCAACACCTGCATCACTGGATAGAAGCATTCCTGTCAAACAGATAACAAATGGTCAAAATTGGGAATGTCCTATCAAATTCTGTACCTGTCAATAGTGGTGTCCCCCAAGCCAGTGTTCTAGGACCAACTCTTTTCATACTCTGCATAAATGACCTCAGTGATCATATCAAGAACAACTGCGTTCTCTTCGCTGATGATGTAAAGCTATTCAACACGTCAGACAATACGGCTATCCTTCAAAAAGAATTTGACTATGTACCAGAATGGTTAAACAAATGGCAACTTCAAATCTCAACAAATAAATGCTCTGTCCTACATATTGGCAAAAAAGAAATCAGAAAATAAAATACAGGCTGAATAGTCAAGATCTTGTTGATGATCCAAACTCTGTCAAGGATCTTAGTACTCAACTCTAATGATCTAAGTGCTAGAGCCCACTGTAACTACATAGCCAAAAAGGCGTTAAGAATTGTTAACCTAATCTTACGTAGCTTTTTCTCTGGTAATATTACACTAGTAACTAGAGTATACAAAACATTTGCTAGACCAATATTTGAACACAGCTCATCAGTCTGAAACCCACACTATGTACCTGATATTAACATAGTTGAGAAAGTCCAGAAATATTTCACAAGAAGAGTTCTCCACTCCTCTACTCATTGTAGAATACCTTATGCCACCAGACTTGAAATTCTAGACCTAGAAAACCTGGAACTATGGCGCCTTCGGTCCAATCTAAATATAGTATATAAGATCATACATTGCAATGTCCTACCTGTCAATGAATACTTCAGCTTCAGCTATAACAACGCAAGAGCAAACAATAGATACAAACTCAAGGTTAACCGCACCAAACTTGATTGCAGGAAATATGACTTCAGCAACAGAGTGTTCAATGTCTGGAATACTCTACCTGACTCTGTAGTTTCTTCCCCAAACCCCAAAAACTTTAACCTTGGATTGTCTACTATTGACCTCACCCCTTTCTTAAGAGACCTGTTGGGGGCCTGCATAAGCAAACCAATGTGCCTACCATCCCTGTCCTACTGTTTCTTTTATTTTTTTTTAATTTTTCTTATATGTGTCCATGTATTCATAACTATGCTTTTACTTATACCTATTATCTTGTAAGCAATTGACAAACTAAATAAAAAAATAAATATGATGCTATAATTACTTGATCTTAAGTCCCTGTTACACTGCACCAATGGATGCAAAGAGGATGTAAAATGGACAAAAAAGCTTGCCATCCGTTGGTTAATGCGATGCACTCACTGCCTCCGTTTTGCTTCCTCTCTATCCGTCCAGCATCTGTTTATGGACGTTTCATCCAATCAGAAAGTTTAGAGCTGCTCAAAACTTTTGCGTGGAAAATGTATCCAATTCGTCAGTTCTGCATCCGCTACACATCCGTTATGCATCCGCTATATCCGCTAAGTATCTGCTGCGCATCCACGCAACTCGCATCCGCTCGGACGCAGGGAGGAAGCGGAATGGACGCAGAACGGATGAAGAACGGATGCCTAGCGGATGCAGCACGGAAACAAAGCATGTAAAACAGAAAAAATGTCCGCAGAGGGGACCTATCTCGGATATTAAGGATGTCTACAGGATGCCTAGAGGATGCCTAGAGGATGCAAAGGGACACCTATACTGCCTATAAAAAGGGGGAGCAACACATCTGGATCTCACTTTCAGACCAGCAGCCCTGCTGGAGACCTCTGCAGCCTTCATCTGACTCTTCCTCTTCCACAGCATCCAGTCATGCCCACCGTGGATCGTAACACAGTCCTTTTGGCAGCCATCATCCTTCTGCAACAGTGCGAAGCCATCTACAGGCTCTGTGAACTCTACTACGGGAAGAAAAAGGGGCAGCCAAGAAGCGTCTGGGTACGAAGATGGTTCGCCAGAAGAGCAGAGGACGGACTGTACAACAAGCTGATGGTGGAGCTCAGGAACAAAGACACTCAGGCATTCCAGAACTTCATGAGGATGCCTCCAGCCATGTTTGACGAAGTTGTGCAGTGGCTGACACCCAGGTTGACCAAGGCAAACACCAACTTCCCGCCCAGCCTGGACCCTGCGCTCAAGGTGGCAGTCACTCTGCACCACCTGGCCTCAGGGACCACCTACAGGAGCATGCAGTACGGCTGGAGGGTGCCACACAACACCATCAGCATTGTGGTCAGAAAAGTGGTGCAGGCCATCATCGAAGAATACAAGGAGGAGCTCCTCCAGTGCCCCTCCACTGAAGAAGGATGGAAGAAAGTTGCAGAGCAGTGGTATCAGAAGTGGAACTTCCCCCACACCGTTGGAGCCATAGATGGCAAGCACGTGGCCTGCAAAGCTCCAGCCAAGTCGGGGTCCACTTATTTCAATTACAAGGGCTTCTTCAGCATCATCCTCTTCGCCATGGTTGATGCTGACTACAAGTTCATGTACATCAATGCTTCAGGCAACGGGTCAGCTTCAGATGCCCAGGTATACAACGCCAGTCACCTCAAGGAGGAGCTGGAACGCAACCTCATCGTGGGCTTCCCAGATCCAGAACCCCTGCCCAACGACACGCAAGATGTGCCCTATTTCATTGTGGGGGATGACGCCTTCTCCCTCACAACGTACTGCATGAAGCCCTACACCTCCAAATACCTCACCCGTGAAGAGAGGATCTTCAACTACAGGCTGTCCAGGGCAAGGCGGGTGGTGGAGAACGCCTTTGGCATCCTGGCGAGAAGGTTCCAGGTACTTCTCACCACCATGCAGCATCGCCCAGAGACCGTGAGGAGGATCATGGAAGCTTGCTGCATCCTGCATAATCTCATGCACACCCGCTACCCAGTCTTGCAGAACAGGCTCGTGGACCTCCAACAAGGCAATGGGGACGTGGAGCCTGGGAAATGGAGGCAAGGGAGAAACCTGATAGACACTCAGGATGTGCAAGGCCCCAACAGAGCCTCACGTGAAGGGAAGAAGCAGCGCAACCTCCTGAAACACTGGTGCAACTCCCCAGCTGGAGCAGTGGAGTGGCAAGACAGGATGATAGATGCTTAATGGATGCTTCCATCAGCCTGTCTCATCACATTGATGAGATTGGGCCATGTATGTTGGGTGGCCCTACAATGAACAGGGCATTTAATAAAGAGTTGTGTTTATGTTCAAATGTGTGGATCAATGCTTACATTGTTATTGATAATAAAGGGCCAAAGGTGTGGCACCTGGGAGGGTGGACCATACAGTCCCACTATGCTTGCACTGGAGGTTTATCTATCCCACAGCTATTACCCATCCCACAGCTATCCCTGCCCATCCCACTGCTATCTTAACCCATCCCACAAGCATGCAAAGGCTTAAACCATTTCTAAAAATTTCCACCAAGACTTTATTAAAAAAAAGAAACGAAGCATGTGTATGAATCAAAAATAGACTTTACTAACAAGAAGCTATAAAACAAAAATGAGTTTCTGGCACTCCTCTTGGTCGCTCAGTCTCAGGGGTGAAGGGTCCAGGTGTTGTGGAGGTGGCTGGTGCTGGAGTGCTTGTCATCAGTTCCTCCAAAAGCAGAAGCAGCAGAAGCCCCAGCCCCAGAAGACCGAGCCCGTGCTGCAGAAGCCCCAGCAGAACCAGAGTGAGGGCCAGGGGGCGGGATGGTAGCCCTGTCCCTTTTGCAAGGGCTGGCAGCAGATGGCTGAGGCTTGCTGTGCTTCAGCATGGTTGTGGGGTTGCTGGCTGGCAGGGAGGCTGGCAGGCACCAAGGCTGGCAGGAAGGCTGGCAGGGAGGCAGGCACCAAGGCTGGCAGGAAGGCTGGCAGGGAGATAGGCACCAAGGCTGGCAGGAAGGCTGGCAGGCAGGCAGGCACCAAGGCTTGCAGGCAGGCTGGCAGGCAGGCAGGCACCAAGGCTGGCAGAAAGACTGGCACGGAGGCAGGCACCAAGGCTGGCAGGCAGGCAGGCAGGCATGAATCAAGGCTGGCAGGCAGGCAGGTACCAAGGCTGGCAGGCAGACTGGCTGGCAGCAAGGCTGGCAGGGAGGCAGACAGCAAGGCTGGCAGGGAGGCTGGCAGCAAGGCTGGCAGGCAGGCAGACAGCAAGGCTGACAGGCAGGCAGACAGCAAGGCTGGCAGGCAGGCAGACAGCAAGGCTGGCAGGGAGGCTGGCAGCCATGCTGGCAGCAAGGCTTGCAGGCAGACATGCAGGCAGGACAGGCAAGGCAGTCGATGTGTCTGGAAGCAGGTCTTTTCTCTGAATGGCGACCTGCTTCCGAGCTGCTTCCGTTATATCCGCGGGGCTGACGCAATGCATCCTCCCCGCATGTGCAATTAACGCTCGGCATCCGCTAGGCTTCCGCTGTGCATCCGCTTCATCCGCTGTGCATCCGCTCTGCATCCGCTGTCTCCGTTCCGCATCCGCTTTGCTGAGGTCCCCCAGAAGCCTAGCAGATGTGCCATCCACTCCCATCTGCTGGGCTTCCATTCCGCATCCGCTTTCCATCCGCCCTGCGTCCTCCCCGCGTCCGTGTTATCCGCTCCAGTTATGCAAATTTTTGCCCCTTCTGAGAACGGATAACAACGGATGGAACATTTTTCTCGTCCGTTGTGTACGTTTTGTATCCGTTGGGCAGTGTGACAGGGCCTTTTGCCAATTCACTTCATGTTGTTCATCCTGACAGAGTTTTTATGGTATTTGTTCAAATTCTGAATCTCTTAAATACAGACAAAATAGTTACTCTTTTATCACACCACCAAGTATTTTACTGGGGTAATTTAAAAACAAAAAGACTAAAATAAAATTGTCTTCCTGGGTAGTAAAAGTTAAGACCCACATTTTAAGAAACATTAATACTCCATGTGTTAATAATGCATGTTGTCTGTTCAATGCCTGATGAAATATCATGGAAGGAAGCAACTTATATAAGCCTTTGATTAATAGGTTAAATTTCCAAGGCTCAGACTGAAGTAATGATGTGTTATTGAAGGAGAAATGCAAATGTCCCTGAAGTGAAAACAGTGCTTTTCTATCCAGCTGTGCTGTGGCACCACCTACTGGCCAAAATAAAATTAGTATTTTTTTTTAATGCATGGAAGCAAACTTATGCTTGTCTCAGAAATGATGGCTTCTTAGTATTCATAGATCACTTCTATATCATCATAGTTTTCAGTCCACTAAGCTTTAAAAAAACCCTTTCAAATTGAGCTGTAATTGTCCCTCAATGAAGCCAACCTTGAAACTTTGAGAACTTCACGAGCCAATCACTGATTCTCCAGCTGATCAATTGGAACATAAAAAGCATCACTCAATCATTCATCTTCTCAGGTTGTGGGTTTTTTGAAAAAATATCCTGACATTTTCATGTCACTCAATGAAACAAGGAACTGTTTTATGCGCAAAGTTATGAACAGGGAGAGGTAATTGTCTGCTAGCTCTGTTGAGAGATTGAGTGGTAGAAGCCTTTCCCCATACACAACCATCTGGGTAAAGTAGTTTGGGTTGATAAAATGAATGAGTAGCAATTTCAGTTTTCCAAATCCAAGCAGGGTAACTCTGCTTTTCAGAATATTGAAGCTCTTTTCAATGTTAAAATACCCTCTAATGAAAATGAAAAAGCGTCACTTCATTCTTTTTCTTTTGCAGTAAATGGAAAAATCAAGCTCTGTTCTGTTTCCCTCCTACCCAAAAAATTCCAGTAGCTATTTAATCAATAAACACTAAAAAAAACCTCAATTGGTGGAAGAAAACTGCAACAAAGCTGCTACTATAATCTTTCAAGTAAAAAAAGATAAATGACTATAAAAATTAAAAATGAAGTAATAAAAATAAAATGGCTCCAATCTCTTCTGGAACAAGTATAGTGCTATGCTGTGCAATTGTATAGCCATCCTTTATAGCTATCATCAAGGGAACTCACGCTGCCATTATTTTATTTCCTGTGAATTCCTACTATATCACACAATTTTATGTATTCCCTTTGGTGTGCTTTCAAGAAAATCTTGATTCTTGGCAACAGTCTGAACAAATTCCTGCCATTTTCTTGGCAAGGTATCAGATATGGATTGCCATTGGCTCTTTTCTAGAGCTAAGAGATTGACTGGCCAAAGATCACTCAGCTGGCTTTATGCTTAAAGGTAGGGCTAGGAATCAGAGTCTTCTATTTTTTAGCCTTGTGCCTTACCCACTCCACCAAATGGCTTTTTAATGTATTCCTAGTACAGGAATCTAGGAATCAGTAAAACTCAATGATACTAGAAAATAATCATGTTTTAGCTACACAAATAATCAAACCCAATTAAAGTAATTTCATCTGGGATTCTTAAACAGCACATTAAAATCAGATATTGGTACTGAGAAACAAAGCAGCACCATACAGCTAGTGAGATTTTCAGCTTAAAAATATGATATCCTAAAGATTAGAGGATGGCAAGAACTTTACTGCCACTGTGTGGATAAAGTCTGAACAACCTGTCAAGTTTTGACAAGCAGAAGAAATGTCATCAGCTTTTGCTGGTGTGGAAAATAAGTACATAGCTTTCCACTGATCTTAATTACATCATGAACTCTCATTGCTAGGATTCAGAAGAAACACTGCCAGAGAAATTTACCAGTCAGCATTCACCAAGATTCCAGAAAGAATACGTTCTTTACAGTAAAAACAATGAGGCTTATGATGATCTGTGCAACATTTATTACAGCACATCTATACCTCTGATCATATCCGATGCAAGGACAATTCACAGACACAATAGCTAACATCCAGACAGTAGGGACAATTGAAGGGACAATTAAAGGACTATCAGCTAAAAGTTATGATTTTTCTCTTCCAAAAACTGCTTTGACCATGACTTTAAAAAAATGAATTCCTTTAACAATTGTGTTCTAGGAACAGATTTTTTATGAAGCTTGAGGAACCAAGAAGGGTACCTTCAAAAACTATTGCTACATATAAACCAATGCATCCAGGTGTTTAATGTTCCTCTTCCCTCTGGCCAATTTTGTATCTAGTCCTCTTCTTTTCTCCTATAACCACTATGCACTGTGAAAATCTAAAATAGATGTTGTAACTAGATCCATATCAAGGAAAGTTAATAGAGAGTAAGCACAGAGTTTCTCGCACCTGCAGGGATGCAGGGATACCTGAAAAGCAGTCTCACACCACATCAACATCAATAACACTGCAGCACATAAAAGATTGAGATCTGGCTTGCTCAGAAAGATGCCTCACAAATTGACTTAAATTCTTGGGAAAGGACGCTGCCTAGCAGAGGTTGTTGTATGGTTTTCTGAGCTTTCTGACAGGCATCCCTCAATATTAAAAAAATGGAATATAATATGTCAAGCCCTTTAAACAGTGGTGAATCTTTGAAGATTCTTCTAAATTCATCATCAATTGCACTAAATGACAATAAGGAAGAGGGGCTTTCTCAGTTATGGTACCCTACTTAGAATGACCTCTGCAGGAAGTATTTTGGGCACTATGCATTTTACAATCAAACTGATTAGGTTAAAAAAAATGTGGAAAAATTAAGCACGCTATCTGGCACATGTTTGTCTTCAATTGGTAACACTCAACCTTTTCTCGAATAATTTGCACATGATACTTTCTTAAATACAGCTTTTTAAAAATTCTGCAGATTTGAGAACCTCATTCAGGTAATAAAATATTTACTTGAAATCTTTAATATTTAAGGATATTTTTGTTCAAGTAAGAACAGGAAAACATTACACTTTGAAGTCCAGCAAGAGACATGTTGGGGCATGGAATTCATGAACAACAACAATCAGGGGATCAATTCTAATCTTGGAGATTTGACAGCAGTAATAACAGTTTCTTTGTTGATAAGTCTGTCATAAAAAGGTAGGAACTTTTGGAGTCAGATTTAACACAAAGAAAACGAGTTGTGCCAGATCTCACCATGGTAGATGACAGGAACTGGATGTATTCATAAAAATAATAATAAAACCAAACAAACCACAAACCCCACATTATTTGATTTGACACTTCAACTTAGACATGCCTAAATCTGTTCCAATTCACATGAAAGCATCCTGCTTCAAATTATAAGAGTCACATTATCTCCATTCTTATAACTTTTAATAGTGTTCCTACAGTGTTGTCCAGATTACCCTAAACTACCAGAGTAGCATGCATTAAAGAAATTCCCACTTAACCAAAGCATCAGAAGACTTGTTCTTTAAAGGAAATTCTTGACAATGATTTCCTTATATTGTGCTTTCAGGCTTTTATTTACCCTGGTATGTTCATAATGATTTCAATTAGATTTGCTTTAAATAAACATGATTTTCATCATAGCCTTTAATAGTTCAAATACTTTTCCACCCCAAAATAGTATGCAACTTGTCTTGGGCTTACATTTGTTTTTGATTTCCTAGCTGATTCCATATTTCAAGCACAAAACCATCGAAGTTTTCACTCTAAAAGAATGGAAAAATTTGAGTAAGAAAAAAAAATACCCACACCAACAAATATTATGAGGCCTATTATTTACTGTTGATAAGGTCTTAAGCATACTGCAAAAAATGTTCAACTTACTTTGGGGTTTTAATGCTTTTGCTACCTTATTTCAACATCTAAAGATCAATTTTCATTTGTTCAATACTAAATATGATTTTCAAAATAAGTTAACCTGAACAATGTGCCATTTGAATGTATTTTTTTTTTACTATTACTATCACTTAAACATCAGGGAGGTTTTAGTTCTAAGGATATGATTTTACCTTGGCTATTTGAATCATAGTATTAGAAAGCTCTTCTATCTCATCCTCACTGCCAAATACAGTTTCAAAATCGTGATAAGACCAGTCTTCAAATAAAATCCGTGGGGCTAAACATAAAAAAGGGACAAAACATAGCCATTATTTTCCTCATAAAATTTTAGTTTTTATAAGTATGATGAAACCTACCCATTTACATTTAATGTATTTGTCTATTACTGTTCATTTTGGGAGAACCCAGGATGACAAGAAAGCATATGGTAAACAAGATAAAACTGAAAGAACGATAACTACCACCAGTATTATCAAAAGTAAAATATACAACAATTAACCTATGCATTTGGGAGAAGGGTTAACAACAGTAGAAAGAACATGCAGATCTTACACTGCCTCTGAAACCAGATAGGAGGATCATACCCACTTCCTTATTATTGTTTTTTTTTAACATACAATATGTGCTTAATGAACAGTCTATTCTTTGAGTCCATTCGTTTACATAATAATATTTCTTAAGTTCCTAATTTCTATCCCTGTTAGCCAACCATTGATAAAACAAGTCCCAAGTTTGAAAATATTCTTTTTCTTTTATCTTCAGTGTTAATCTGTCAATTTCTGCACAGTCCAATATTTTTTAAATTTTATCTTCTTCCATAAGTGTTTCCTCACTTTTCCAATGTTGTGCAAATATAATTCTTGCTGCTTTTAGAACATGTAATATCAAATAAACATTCCCTTTATTATATTTCACCTGCTTCCTTAAAGACCCATAGTTGGAACTCAACTTACATACAGTTGAGCTGGTTGGTATTGGAGGAGATATGCTTTCAAGTAGTTGGTTAAAACCTATTGTCAGACTCTTTAATTGAGCCTGGTCTCTCTGAAGCAGCCACTGACAGGTTATCTATTTTGTTATCGCAATGATTTGGCTCTATAGATGCATTATGAACCAGTTGCAACACCATCTTAAAAGTTGAACCTCATATATAATTCATTTCATTCACCTAGTTGCAAGGATACATGGAACACCAAAGTAAAGCTATCTCAGTCTATCCAAACACCAATTTATCTTTTCCCTACAATATCTCCTCCCCAACATCATAATCTCTGCAAGCATTCCTTATTCCAAATTAGTTAATAGTATGCCTGGTAAGGATTCAGAATGTACTGCAGGATTTGTTTTGGATCTCCAGATTTTAATGTGCATTTTGCAATAATCAAAGATCCATGAGATTCTATGGAATTCAGTATTAGGGATTGAACTGTTAGTTGTCATAAATTTTGCTAAACAAGTGATTTTAGGAACATAGAATTGTTGGAATAGCTCTTTAATTAACATACTTTAGTTTATATACACTGCTCAAAAAAATAAAGGGAACACAAAAATAAGACATCCTAGATCTGAATGAATGAAATATTCTTATTAAATACTTTGTTCATTACATAGTTGAATGTGCTGACAACAAAATCACATAAAAATTATCAATGGAAATCAAATTTAGCAACCCATGGAGGTCTGGATTTGGAGTTACACTCAAAATTAAAGTGGAAAAAAACACTCCAGGCTGATCCAACTTTGATGTAATGTCCTTAAAACAAGTCAAAATGAGGCTCAGCAGTGTGTGTGGCCTGTATGACCTCCCTACAACGCTTGGGCATGCTCCTGATGAGATGGCGGATGGTCTCCTAAGGGATCTCCTCCCACACCTGGACTAAAGCATCCCCCAACTCCTGGACAGTCTGGGTGCAATATGGCACTCGTGGATGGAGCGAGAGATGATGTCCCAGATATGCTCAATTGGATTCAGGTCTGGGGAACAGGCAGGCCAGTCCATAGCTTCAATGCCTTAGTCTTGCAGGAACTGCTGACACACTCCAGCCACATGAGGTCTAGCATTGTCATGCATTAGGAGGAACCCAGGGCCAACCACACCAGAATATGGTCTCACAAGAGGTCTGAGGATCTCATCTCGGTACCTAATGGCAATCAGGCTACCTCTGACAAGCACATGGAGGGCTGTGCAGTTCCCTAAAGAAATGCGACCCCACACCATTACTGACCCACTGCCAAACCGGTCATGCTGGAGGATGTTGCAGGCAGCAGAAAGTTCTCCATGGCGTCTCCAGATCCTGTCACGTCTGTCACATGCTCAGTGTGAACCTGCTTTCATCTGTGAAGAGCACAGGGTGCCAATGGCAAATTTGCCAATCTGTTCTCTGGCAAATGCCAAACGTCCTGTACAGTGTTGGGCTGTAAGCACAACCCCTACCTGTGGACGTCAGGCACTCATACCACCTTCATGGAGTCTATTTCTGGCTGTTTGAGCAGCCACATGCACATTTGTGGCCCGCTGGAGGTCATTTTGCAGGACTCTGGCAGTGCTCCTCCTGTCCCTCCTTGCACAAAGACGGAGGGAGCGGTCCTGATGCTGGGTTTTTGCCCTCCTACAGCCTCCTCCATGTCTCCTGATGTACTGGCCTGTCTCCTGGTAGTGCCTCCATGCTCTGGACACTACGCTGACAGACACAGCAAACCTTCTTGCCACAGCTCGAATTGATGTGCCATCCTGGATGAGCTGCACCACCTGAGCCACTTGTGTAGGTTGTAGACTCCGTCTCATGCTACCACTAGAATGAAAGCACTGCCAGCATTCAAAAGTGACCAAACCATCAGCCAGAAAGCATAGGAACTGAGAAGTGGTCTGTGATCACCACCTGCAGAACCACTCCTTTACTGGGGGTGTCTTGCGAACTGCCTATGCTTTCCACCTGTTGGCTATTCCATTTGTACAACAGCAGGTGAAATTGATTGTCAGTCAGTGTTGCTATCTAAGTGGACAGTTTGATTTCACAGAAGTGTGATTGACTTGGAGTTACATTGTGTTGTTTAAGTGTTCCCTTTATTTTTTTGAGCAGTGTATATTACACTTTCTCAGATTTATTCCAGAAAGATTTATATAATTTTAAATATAGGAAAGCCTTCAATTCTCAATCAGGATATGAAGGCAACCTTGCTAGGCTGTACCACAGACTAATTTAATTCAACATACTATCCCTAGAGGTCAACCAAAGAGAGTGGTCATTGAAAATACAACAGCAACTAAGATTGGGAGGGAGGTAGATCCATTATACTGCAGGCCTCTAGAATTAGAATGTGAAAAGTTAATTAAAATTTTACCTATTTTGATGTTCTTGGCATTTCTCTTAACTTCTTTTATCCAACCTGTAAAAAACATACAAAGATTCATACTGAATATGGCTTATCACAAATAATTACATAAGCCTTTAAAAAGACTTTTGGCTGTGATCAATAACCAGTCACAATTTAACGCATTTGAAAGGTACCAGATTAGAAGTGTGTCTGCTAGTAAGATTACATAAACACAAGGCATTTGTAAATTTTCTCTTATTTCACCCTATGCTCCCCACCTGGTATAAAACCGCACAAATTATAAGGGAAAGTAACAAATCGGAAGATAAAATTCCTTTTCTGTATCCCAATTCTTTTGCTTTCAGCTGGCATATTGTAGCTTCAAAACTATTCAAAGTAAACAGGTATGCAAATATAGGTATAATTAAGGCAAATTATATCTGCAAAATAACATGCTTCAATTAGATACAAATAATAATTTTGTCCTTGTGCCTTCAAATCAGTCTTGACTCCTGGCAACTGTCTGGACAGGTCCATGAAATTCTTTTGGCAATATTTTTGGAAGCAGTTTGTCACTGTCTCCTTCCCAAGGTTGAATGATTGGCTCAAAGTCATCCAAGCTGGCATCATGCCTGGTAAGACTGGAGCTCATAGACTCCTAGTTTCTAGCTTTGTACCTTTAACTACTATATCAAGGTGGTTTTCTACAATAGATACAATATATGTTGGGTGAGAATGAGACCCGCATATGCTGAGTTCAAGTTAGCTACTTTATTTTTTTCTGCCTATTATAGAGGAATCTGGGAGTCTACACTTCAGAAAAATTACATAAAGTTCCAAGGAATTTGGGCAGGGGTATCTGTCCCAGTTGCACACTGACTTCAGGCTAACTCTGCACTTCATACACTTCACTACCAACTATTTCCCAACATCATACAGGGATAGATAGATAGATAGATAGATAGATAGATAGATAGATAGATAGATAGATAGATAGATA
>BLBF01000054.1:9160817-9178203 GCA_015471245.1 Laticauda colubrina | reverse complement strand
TGGCTTCTTGTGAAAGGACGGCTGTTATCTATTAGGAAGCCAGGTTTCATCTGGGTCCCTGGTGGGGGGGTGTTTGAGCTGGAGGCATCAGAGGGAGTCTGTTTGTGCCCAGGTGTTTGCCTGGCTTGTGGTGTGGAGATCTTTCTATTTGAGAGTGCAGGCTTCCAAATGATTCCTAATAGATAATAGCCTTCCTTTCACGTGAAGCCACGTGATTCGATTGCAGTGAACTATATACACAATGTAATATTTGAATAAAATAAAATGAAAGTTGTTGATTTAACATACTGATTGGAAAGCAGCTGAATTTCAAAAGTTGTAACCCAGCTTCTTGCAGCATTTTTGACTTCTCATCTCTCCCATTTGCTATAACGGAGCCACATTTAGATTTTTAGTTTTTTAAATAAGGGAACGGCATAGGATGCTTTTATTTTATTTTATTTTAAATGGATCATCATTGTTGTGCAGTCTGAAAAATCTAATAGGGCTTGTAAGAGAGCCATGCAAGATAGAGGAGCTTTTTATACCCTATCCCGACAAAGCAGTAATCGGGCAAACTTTTGGATGCCTATTCAGAAATCTTTCATTGCGTCCAATCGGCTAAACTCACCAGGAGGATTGAAGATGGCAAACCAAATCCCATTTTAACGCTCAAGCGGATTTATTTCTCGCTAGGGGCATGGCCGCGTCGGCTTTCCGCGCTCCATTCCCTCCGCCCAGCCAAGGAAGGATCAACACCTGCTCCCGGCACCAGCATGCGCGCTGTCTCGGGAGGAAGCCCCCGGCGCTCAAGGGGAGCCTGTTCCTTGGGGCTGAGGGCCCTGCAGCTGTAGCTAGCGACGAGGAGACGGTGGGCCCGCGGAGCGTCGCTCTGAGGCAGCCTCGCTCGGCCCAATCCCCGCCGCACACATCGCCTCCTCCGCACACGAGGTGGCGCCCCGAGGCGTTGCCTCTCGGCTCTGACATCGGAAGGCGAAGGCGGAAAGGCGTCGCGCTTGCGCTCAGGCGGGGCGGCAGAGGCGGCTTCGAGAAGGCTAAAGGTCCTTCGCGCGGATCGCGGCAGCAGTCTCGGCGGTGGGAGTCTCTGCTTCGGCGTACAAGATGCCGGCCGTGTCGAAGGGGGATGGGATGCGGGGCCTGGCCGTCTTCATCTCGGACATCAGGAACTGTAAGCGTGGCAGGGGCGGCGAGGAAAACTTGCCTCCAGCTCGGAGGGCTCGGCGGGCGCGTCGGGGTTGGCGGGCTTTTTCGGGTGGGGTTCCTTGCCTTTCCCCCCGGGGGTGGGGGGGGGGTGGGGGGACGCGCTGGTTTGCTTGTTTCTGCTCCGCGTCGTCGCCCGATCCTTTTTCCGCGGAGGCGGCTCCGGATTGCCTTGGGAAAGGGACCTCCGCGGGGGAAGGTCGGGCTGGGATGGCTTCAAAGCGTAACGAGAACCCGGCTATCCTGGGAAAGGCTCCTCGCCGCTCTCGCCACTGGCGGCGTTTTGCGCTGGCAGACGAGCCACCTTCTGCTGCCGGCGTCTCTTTCGCGTTGGCCTGCGGGTGGGGGGGGGTGGTCGGGGGTCTCGTCTCTGAAACTGCTTTGCGAAAGCCGATTGTAGGGAGGCGAAGCCCCGCGAGCTGTGCTGTCGATTGGGCCGGTGAAAGTCCTCTTATCAGCCTGCGCCAACGCAGCCTCTTCTTGGCTGGGGTGGCTTTAAAGATACGGAATGTGCTTCCACCAACCCGGAAAACGGGCCTTTCGTGAAACGGAGATTACCTTTATCTTTCTGGGTGCAGGGGAAATGGAAGCTTGGCACATTATAGGAAAAGACTGCAGTATGTATGGCCTTGGGAAAGAAAAATGAGGAGAGGGTCCTTGCTGGGAAGGCTGACAGCTCGGCCTCAAAACTCTGCCTTGAGGCAAGGCAGCAGAGGAGGCCCCATCTCAAATCAAGGTTTGTTGGTTAGCCCCCTGACAGAAAATTCCATAAATTCCTCTTCCTTGGTTGTAGAAATGCAGTGAAATAAAACATCCAAGCATTTACTCCACTTGAGGAGTACCTAGGGCTGTAAAGGAAGCAAGCTGCAGCAAAAATAAATAGGACAAGAGGGTTCTGGCTTCTGTAGTCCCAATTTCTCATCCTTTTTTTTGAAAAAAAAAAAAAATAATATGGAGGTCCACCAGCATAAATCAATCTTGACAAAAATATGTTTAAAATCCTCTCCTACATTGCCTACTAAAAATTGTTTCCGGTTGAGAAGAATGGTCTAACTGTTTGTCTGCGTCCCCACAGCAGACAGAAGTCGCTGTTTTTATCCATTTCCCAGCATATTTATTTTCTAAACAACAAAGTCATTCAAGAGCAACAATAATAGGAATTGCACCTGTGTGTATATTTAGATGTATGCTGGTACAATGGTATGGCTTCCATAGCTAAATCAGCCCACAGACTGAGGTTTAGGGAATTCTGTGCCGAGTAGCTGAAAGAATACTCCTAATCTTCTTTTGGCAGCAGGACTATCCTTCAGGAGACCTTTGGAAATTAAAACTGGAAAAGTTGGCCAAAAAGACCTGTGAACCAGCCAATATTCATTTTAAGAATTCTTTAAGGAATACTAATGGCTGTATTTACAGTTGTGCCAGGACACATACTCTTTGATACTTTAATAATGAGTAAATTGAGAATACAGCATTAGATGCCTTGGAAAAAAACCTGTGATTTGATACCTTCCAATGTGTAATCTTGAGACAATGTATGCAAAAATATATTTTCATGCATTTGGAGGATCCTAAGTGAAGGGAAGATTGTCCTAGAACTGACTCTTAGTAAAATGTTTGAGTAATCATTTGCTTGATATGCTTCCAAGAACAGCAGCTTCTCCTTTAACATATGCCCCTGTTCTGCAAGAAAAATAGGAAGTGCCTCGGAAGTGGAATCTTTTTATTACAGAAGCCTAACTGCTTAAACGCTATCCTAAATATATCATTCTGTTAACAAGTTACAGTTAGTTGGCTGCCTTTGAATGAAGATTGGTCTAGTTGTTAATTTGGTCTGTGGTTATTGGATAGACTGAAATCTCTTTCCCTCCCTCCCTGCAAAAGAGCTATTCAGAAGTGACTTTACTGTCATAAATCACTATGGTTATATTCTCAATCTATAGAACATATCAGATAACTAATATTCCAGTACAAAATAATGTACAACATTTTAAGTCAGTTAAAACCTTTTAAAACTGCTTTGCTCAACTTGTTTTATAATGATAGTGAGCTGTATCTCATTTACAATTCAATTTCTTGAAATATTTGGGAAATAGTGTTTATTTTAAATGAATCATTATTTGGGGATGCACTTTACATTTTTATCAAGAGGAAGATGCTTGGATCTGTGTATTTTTTTTAAAAAAAATTGCAGCGCATAATCTATACTATTTGGTAAGAATATGGTACGTACCTGAAGAGCTACAACAAATAGTAATTTATCGACAGTTGGTCAATAAAATAATAAACCAAAAATAAACCAGCTCAGAAACCCCAAAAGCCCCAAAAATCGTTTACTTCCTTGCCTTTCTGGTAAATACCCCTACGTTAAATTAATTAGTTTCAAAGAATGCTTGTTTGTATTCTGAGAAGGCCTTCTGTGTAGACAATGAACTTCGGAATTTTGCACTAGACAAAGCAGAATCACTGTGACAGTTGTCAGAAAGGTTAGATCCATGGCTGAGATAATTAACCTCTTTATAGTAACCTTTCCCCAAACACACACACACATTTGTTGCCTTCTTGATGTATTGAGGTTACAGGATTGCATGGACAATGTTGTCTGGGGCTTCTTGTTTAACAACTACCATGGAAAGTTGCATTATGGGCATTATATATTATATGGGCATTATATTCCCCAAGGCCATATAATGTTCACCTCCAAAACAAATAAGGTTGTGTATTAGTTTAGGCCAGTTGGTTTACTGGGTAAAGCAGCAGGCTAGAAACCAGGAGACCATGAGTTTTAATTCCACTTTAGGCATAAGTCTCTCTATCTCAGCTCTAAGATGTAGACAGTGGACATGCAAACCTCAGGGATTAACCAGCCCTGGTAGTCTCCAGGAATCAAAATGACTTAAACGTACGATATAATGCAATAATGATACCAAAATACAGCACTTGGAAAATTTGCACATTGAAAGAATTTCCATCTGTCAATTGCAAAGGGCCACACAACTTGGATCCACGCATAGACTATGCGCTGCAACATTACAACATACTAGCTTCTAAGGAAGAATTTGATGCATATGAAGGCTGACACCAGCTAAAAATCTGGCAGCTGTGATTTTACATTTTTGTCTCAAACAGTTCTACTTTGTTGTATTTCTGCATAAATGGTTGGTTAGCTAATTAAATTTGACTTTTCATTCTCCCAAGCTGATGAAATTTATACCATTATATTATATGCAGATAATGCAGTCTTTCTATTCAACTTCTCCACAAGTCTGAGAAGAATCATAGGAGTCCTGCAAAGAGTATCATTCATTCATTCATTCCTGGCACAAAAAAAAGGCTTCCATTTGTTCTTCATTTGTTTGGAAATGGTTTCTTGTAGCTTTGGACGTGGGAAAGCACATGGCTCTTGTTTTATTCAAAATGCTCAGAGGCAATCTTTTATTTTTATTTTTTACAGTGAAAAGAGGTTGGTTGTAAACCAGCAACCTTCAGACTGTCAAAGCAAATATGCTAATGGTAACTTGATACTCAACTGGACAATTTTCCAAATTTTGAAGACAATCTTCCCAAGGTTATCTTGTCTAAATTTTTAAGAGGAACATATCAGGTCCCCAGTTATGGTTCACTCCCCCACCTCACCCCATATTTAGAGACAAATAAACGCAAGGATTGATTTCTGTTTTAGTTCTGGTTAAAAAAAAACCTTCCCCAGCTAGTTTGATTCTTTTAATGAAGCAAAATTTTAATGAATTTAATTCCAGTGCTAACAGAGGTGATCATCCTCAGCAAAAATTAGGATTATTTCAGTTCTCCCCTTCCCAGCTGGTTTTGGTGAGTTAAAAGCAAGCTAGATAAGTTCTAATGTACCAAAGCATAGGGAGGCCTTCATTTTGACATAGTGTAATGTTCTTTCACTTGATGTCCTTGATGGAAGATATAGGTGTATTCCTTCAAAGGAGTACCTATATTCCCTATAGGTCCAGACACACTGAGACTGTTGAACATGACCTGCATTGTTCATTTGATAAAACATCTAAATATGACTCCTCTAAACATTTTAAAGGCTTCTGATTATCCTGAGCAGTTTACCTCTTTGTTATTTCAGTTTCTGGTCCATTTTACCATATAACAAGGCAAAACTTTGAACAACAGCTTATAGAATTTATTTGAAATTGATCACGTGTAATGACAAAAGCCTTGTTTACATAATCACAAGGTTCTGTTTCTATTATCTTCTCATCTGGTCACTTAATTGAACTCTTACTGCTATCCATAGAATAATATTTATTACTTTCACTTAAATATTCCTTTTCACTTAGAATAATTTATACTATTCCTTTTATAATAGTGTATAATTATTCTATATTTTAATCTTAATTTACTACATATAATTTGAACATTCATATCTTAATCATAATTTATTTGATAGTGTTTGTAGATTTTTCTCCTGTTTAGATTTTAGAATTCAATGTTTTAATTATCTTGCTTGTGGTATACATGGATTATTATGTTTGGAAGAATTCATTCTCCTGGTTTTGAATGATATCTTATGCTAGTCTTGGATAAAAGTTAAATAAATTTGACTTACGGGCTTCTGAACACTAGTATTTCCTGCTTTGACTGCGACAGAACCCTAGGGAAATAATTATGTCATTGTTTTTCTTCCTTGGGCCTGCAAATATTCAAAGAAATTACATAAACTAGCACTCCAAACTTCAGGAAGCTTCCTTGCCTTTACATTAAGACTGTTGCTGCAATAAATGATAGCCAGGGTTTTATATGAATGCTGCCAATGAATACTATTTTCTTCCAAAGAATTAACTACTTGAGATTATTTGTATCTCCATTTTTGTTGTATTTTTCTGATGGCTTCTATTCCCAGGATGTGTTGATAAATAGGGAAACTTTCAGCAGAATTATGAATTCAGAAGAACTTCATTCCATATTTTTTTCGAGGTACATATATTGTAATTAACAGATGTCCTGAAAAAGATTCTGTTGATTAGCTTTAGAAGCACTGAACTAGCTAGTCAGATAGAAATAGTGAATTTTGTTTTGTGCTGCCTTTTTTCTTAATAGTTGTTTCATTCTCCGCTTCCTTACTATCCATTGTTGAAATGCAAGATGTGGCTGTAGTCGTATCTTCAACAATTTCTGCTGTACTAGAGCAGATATTCAAGAAAAACTACAAAATCACCAGTAAAAGAACACTTGAGTTATATTTATAAAACAAAGTATACAATGGATCTTGATGGGTCTTAGTTTGTTCATTGTACTTCTCAGGTTTATGTTTAGGTAGTCCTCGAAGAAAGTAGAATATTGTAACGTTGTTAGTTTGTGGCCCATATAATGAAGAGTAAGAGACTAATGGATGAGGTCTTATCTGTTAAAGCTGCTATCATCTGTAGAAAATATAGTTTGGTAGTGGAAGAAAATTGTTTATAGTTAGCTTTACCTTTGGGAACTTGTATTGAGGATTTAGTAAATTTTTCCCTTAAGGTATTGGTTACCTTAAGGAAAACTGACTTAGTTACAGAAGGAACTACCCAAAGTCTGATTGTTTTTAATGAATCACCCAATAGTTCTCTGGTCTATTAAAACATAATTGATACATTTTATATAGTGGGGAAAATACCTATTTACAATGAAATGACACATATTTTCCCGTAGACTCTCCGAAGCATGGTGTTGGTGAGCTCTCTCCCTCAAATGTTTGGGAGAAATGTTACATTCAAATTAAAGAACTGTAAACAATACAAGAGTCATTCTTTATAAAGAATACATTTTCTCTCAAATGAATGTGTAGGTCATGCATATACACTGAAGTGGCTTCCTTAATTCGTCCCAATAGGAGATATGGTTGAAATAGAAACTTAGTAAAATTAAAAAAAATAATAATACAGTTTAAGGAAAGGGTACAAAAGCATTGTAAACAATATTATTTTGCTAACATGAAATACACATAACCAATGTAATTTGTAAAAATTTGAATGTTATTATACAGTAATGATTAATAAAGCTTGGTGGAGGTGGAATTACAAAGTCTTGCTTTTGATTTGTAATGCATTTGAACAAAATATTGCACAACAGCTGATTGTAACTGAACATACATTATAGCTTTTCTTTGATCTTATTTGCTTAGGGCTCCTGATGGAGAAGAGAGACAGCAAAGGCAAATATTGTTTATGCTTTGCTGTTAGCTCTTACTTTTTGTGCCTAGGTTGATCTACACCAGTTGAAATATTTAGTTGCAATTCTTTACAAAGATAAAAAGTTACAAATGGAGGTAGAAGAAGCTTGTTTGTAGAACCAGATTAAAAGGATGCATTGAACTTTTGAACCTCCATTGCTCTTGCTTAATCTGAAATTCAACTGGGTACTGTTGAGGTTGGTGTTTTTTTTCCCTAGAAAAGCAATGTTTTTAAAAATTGCTTTCTCTCCCTGTACCTAAGAGTGAGACAGGCAGATGATTGGTATGAACTTGGTAGCTTTCCTGCAGAAACCTATTTTTGTCAGCTTGAAAACAGATTTTTCAACTGAAATAAACAGTCATGGATTTCTTTACACTTGGTACCGGTAGTTTGCTGTTAACAAAGGATTGGTCATCTTTACTGCATCATAGAGCTTCCTCTGATTCTCAAATCTTTAGGGAGCCCATCAGCAAAAATTGTTCTCTGTTGCCGAGAGCAAATCATGCAAAATAAAGCACAAAGGCACAAGGGAATGGGTTGTTTTTTTTGACTTCTAAGGCCTGAAACGAACAGTCATTATGCATTTGTAAATTTAAAAAATTGTTTTAAAGCAAGCTGGTACAATTAACAACTGTAACCAGCCATGTCTGTGTAAGGTGATTTGCAGTGATTAAATTATGTTGCTAAATGTACAGGGACAATTTGCAAGAATGTAGCTTAGAATTGAATTGTTATGTTCTTTGTGTTCTCTGAGCTTGCTTTTTTTCTTGCAGACATCTTGTTTCCAGTTACTTTGTCTAGTAATGAACATCAGGAAGAAGAAAAGCAATCTTGTAGAACAGGGGTCCCCAACCACCGGTCCCCGGACCAGTACCAGTCCGTGGATCATTTTGAACCGGACCGCAAAGCTTGGGAGTCGCCATTTTGTTTCGACGGCGCTTCCAGGTTTTCGGTTACTTCCAAGTTTTTGGTTGGAAAGCGGCGTTTGGGTGCTGAAGGAATCCTCATGCCTTAGTTTCGTCGAGGGGGGGGGCGGCTTCGAACGAAGAGCCGTCCCGATGGCGGTGGAGTCTTGCGTTACTCAGGTACTGGTCCGTGGAAGAATGAGTAATCATGAAACCGGTCCCTGGTACAAAAAAGGCTGGGGACCACTGTTGTAGAAGACCTAAGAAATCAACAACATATTAATGAGTTAAAAGCTAAAATGGGCTTGAATTCATGGCAGGAAGTTGCTTTTCTTTTAATCAAACTGATCATATCTCATAATCATAGTCATAAAACTAAGGTGTGACTTCTTAGTTAATGCAACTGTACACTGAGCATTTTTAATAAGCCTGGATCATGTCTATTGCAACATTGAATGACATAGTCTTAGATTTCTAGCAAGTAGCAATAGTAATAGTACTTACACTTATATACCACTTCACAATGCTTTTACAGCCTTTTCTAAGTGGTTTACAGAGTCAGCATATTGCCCCCAACAATCTGAGTCCTCATTTTACCTACCTTAAAGGATGGAAGGCTGAGTCAACCTAAGAAAAAGATGACCTGCTTTGCTACACAGTTAAAGCCTTCACTTTTTAAGCTACCTTTTGAAGTTTTCAACCAAGCTGCTAAAATATGACTTAAAAGTTTGCCTTAGAGTTTTTAAAATTGCTGTCCAGGTACATACAGTTCTTCATACCATTTCACTGTGTACTCTACTAGGTATGCAGGTAGAAAAGACAAACTGTTTCTTGCCAGGGGTTCAGAAAAATTGGAACTTGTTCTGATTTTGTATGTTGGTGTTCCCAGTTTGTAAATGCACGTATAGATATTCCAGCTTTATTTTCATATTTGGGTGCTTTATAGGCAGGAGCTGCTCTGAAAGAAATATGCTAAGGAGTGCCTATTTCTTTGCTTTTTTTTTGGTCACACACTGAATGAAAATGAGAGGCATTGTTGTCTTTTTTACAGTAGACTTAGTTTCACTAGTCTGTGTAACATTGTAGAAAGAAAGTCACTGAACATTCCTATCTGTTTAAATGACCTTTCAAAGGAAGTTCATGGGCCTTCTGTTAATCAGAACTATTCAAAGTTAGAAGGTAAGTGTTCAGCCTGCAGTGGAAAAGAACTGTTTTTGATAGAAGTTCAGTGTGTTGATACCCTTTTCCTGGTAATGTAAAGAAATCTGGGCAAAATGACTAAATCTATTGAGGAAAATATATCAGTTACATTTGACATAATTGTCTTCCAACAGAATGTCTAGGTAATTTCATTAATTTTAATTAATTAATTTCATTAATCACTCGACTTCGTTCCCAGTTAGATGCAGGCGTGGTTGCTGATCCAGTGGAAGCTTCTATGGCAGGTTCTTGCCCTGTTATCTGGGAACAGTTTGACCCTGTTGCTCCTGAGAAAGTGGACAGGATCCTAGGGAGTATGCTTGCGAGCACCTGTATTTTAGACCTATATCCCTCCTGGCTTGTGAAAGCTTCCCAGGAGGTGACAGGCAGGTGAACTCTGGCAGTGATTTATGCTTCTCTACAGGAGGGGACGGTACCCCAGCAGGAGGTACCTGCTATACCTTAAGGAGGCTGTGGTCCGCCCTTTTCTTAAGAAGCCATTGCTGGACTCCACCCGGTTGGATAATTTCTGACCTGTCTCCAATCTTCCCTTTTGGGGCAAGGTTGTTGAAAAGGTGATCGCGCAGCAGCTCCAGAAGTTTCTGGATGAGGTTTTTCAACCCCTACCAATCAGGATTCAGGCCTGGATTTGGGACAGAAACAGCATTGGTTGCACTTTTGGATGATCTCTGGCAGGAGCAGGATGGGGATAGTGAATCCATCCTTGCTCTACTTGACCTCTTGACCTCTTTTGATACCATTGACCATGGGATTCTCCTGGGACGGCTTCAGGGGATGGGAGTGGAAGGCCGTGTGCTGTCTTGGTTCACTTCCTTCCTCTGTGGCTGCTCTCAGTCAGGAGGTGAGAGATCCAATCCTCGCCCACTGCTTCATGGGGTTCTACAGGGCTCGGTACTCTCTCTGCTTCTGTTCAACATTTATATATTTCACCGCTGCGTGAGATCATCCATCACTATGGACTGAGTTATCACCAATATGCTGATGATACTCAGCTGTATTTCTTGGCCCATGATGAGTTAAGTGTTGCTGTGTCCTCCCTCTCGCAATGCCTGGAGGCTGTTAAGGGCTGGATGGGGAGTAATGGATTGAAACTAAACCCATGCAAGACCGAGTGGCTCTGGGTCTCGGATTCGTTGGTTCAGGGAGAATTACCACCTTTAGTCTTGGATGGGGTAGAACTACTCCAAACAGACCCTGTGCATGATCTGGGGGTTCTCCTGGACTCACGGCTCTTGTTTGAAGAGCAGGTGGCGGTTGTGGCCAGGAGGGCCTTTGCGCAACTGCGGATTGTGCACCAGTTACGCTCTTTCCTGGATCAGCGGTCCCTACTCACAGTCACTCATGCCCTGGTCACTTCCCGTCTTGATTATTGCAACGCGCTCTTCATGGGGCTGCCCTTGAAGAGCATCCGGACGCTCCAATTGGTGCAAAATGCAGTGGCCTGCATAATTTTATGCAGACCCCGGTGTGCACATGTATCACCTCTCCTGCAGGAGCTGCATTGGCTGCCAATTTGCTTCCGGGTACAGTTCAAGGTGCTAGTTGTCACCTTTAAAGCCCTTCATGGCTTGGGTCCAGGTTATCTGAGGAAACATCTCTTTCCAGTGACATCTACCTGACCCATTAGAGCGAGGAGGCAGAAATGCTGCGGGTCCCACCCCTGAGGGAGATACACCTGGTGGGACCTAGAAGAAGGGCCTTCTCTGTGGTGGCTCCATCTCTCTGGAACATCATTCCCCCAGAGATTAGAATGGCCCCCTCATTAATACTATTCTGAAAGGCACTGAAGACCTGGTTTTGCCAATGGGCCTGGGGAACCCAGAGAGAGATGGAAGCCTCAGATGGCTAGTGTGACCCGTTGTCGTCGTGGTGGGGTGGGTAGGAGTTGTTTTTGTTTTTGTTTTGTTTTTTGTTTTCCAAATTTACTAATTTATTGGATTTTTTTTGTTAGTTCTTCTTGTTTTTGTTTTTATTTTTTGTTTTAAATATGATTTTATATTGTGTAAGCCACCTTGAGGCGCCATGGGCGAATAGGTGGCAAAATAAATAAATAAACAAACAAACAAATAATAAAAACAAAAAAAATGTTGTGAGAAAAATGTGTTAAAAAAACTTTAGAGGCATAAAATAAAAGGGCAATCATGATGACTTAGAGAGCCTACCTGGTCCAGTGGCTAAGGCATCAGGCTAGAATCCAGAATCCATGAGTTCTAATCCCACTTCAGTCAAAAAGCCAACTGGGTGATCCTGGGCCACTCAGTTTCTCTCAGTCCTAGGAACAGGCAACGGCATACTGTTTCTAAAGAACATTGCAAAGAAAACTTCAAGCCTATCCAGGCAGTTTCCAGGAGTCAATATTAACTTAAAAGAGCATACCCTTCCCTCTCCCCTCACTCCCCACCCCCACCAAATGGTATTGAACGGATGTCTTCAGGAAGTGAATTTTCATATATTCAAGAGAGTTTGGCATAGTGCTAAGCCATTAGGTAAGCAACAGCACTTTGAAATGTTTTTGGAACCAGATTATAACATAGTCAACATTTACAGAACTGAGAACATCCTTCAATTTAACAAATAATCACCTAAGGGGACACACACCTCTATCCCTCCCTCCCTCCTGTTGTATATCTACAGTGTTATTCAAACATGGATAGTTACAGCTGGGTTGTTTCATCACTGTTCAGTGAAGTGAAATAATTACATTTGATATGGTTTTATCAATTCTATATGGAAAGGAAGATGATGTGATTGTGTTTCTACCTTAAAAGTACTATTGGCCAAAGGTGGGGTTTTTTTGTTTTTTTTTACATTGGTCAGCATAACTTGTGTTACATCTAGCAAGAAGCTGGAATTAATCTCTGTAAATGTCAACTGGCTGGAGGGATATTTACCAGTCACACTTACTATCCATCATAACTGCATTGACTCCCATCAGTTTTATATTTCATTGCATGCTGTCATCAGTAGTGGGATCTCTTACCTTAGTCGCTACCGGTTTAAGTGGGTGATAGTACATGAGCACCCCTAACAAGCCAATCAGCTGAGAAGATGAAGAAACGAAAAGCTAGGAGCGACCCTCCTACTCTCCCATGCACTGTTCGTTCTTTTATCCTCTCAGCTGATTGTCTGAGGCTTTTTTGCCTCCTCTCAGCTGATCGGAGGCTTTGTTTAACTGGTAGTGATTTTTATTACCAGTTCGATTGAACCGGGACAAACTGATAGCATACCATCACTGGCTGTCACTGTCTTATTTATAAAATATCCTAATGAAACGTTGTGCATCATTCCCTGTCTCTTGAAATTTTTTCCCCTTCATCTCCTTCTGCTTCATTGGTTTTCAAATTTTAATCAAGGGCTACCACTGGCAAAGCCTAGATTCAAGACAGGACCATTTTGTGAAGAAAGGTCAGAGAGGTAGCACAGCGGGAACATCAAGTAAATGTAAATAAACTGATTTATAATCAGTTTATTGCAAAAGGATGAGAGAAAAAAAATGTAGGATTTAAACCTGTGTTTTTCAAACTTGGGAACTTTAAGATGTGTGGACTTTAACTTCCAGAATTCTCTAGCCTGCATTCTGTATTCTAAAGTCCACACATCTTAAAGTTGCCTTGGTACTCTCTGAGCTTTCTTGCTTTCTTGCAGATGTTTTACTACCCAAACTAGGTGACATCATCAGTGCTACTAAGGAGTGTACTTTGCTGTCAGTTTATATTCTAGTGCAGTGATGGCTAATGTTTTCAGCACCAAGTGCCCAAAGCACATGTGCACATCCCCAAAATGCAATATATGTATGCCCCCGTGCATATGCCCTGCCCTCACACATGCATATGCCCCACACATGCACATGTGTCCTCCACGCATGTATGCATCCCCACACGTGCGTGTGCATCTCCGTCCCTGTGCCCCACTCCTGTGCATGCACCCCACCCCCCACACATGTGACCCCTCATGCATGTGCGTGAGTCCCCCACACATGCACCCCATCTCTGTGCATGTACAGCAGAGCCCCAAAGATCTGGCTGGCGGGAGGTGTGTGCATGCATGCTCGGAAGAACTGAGCTGGGCCGATGGCTTGTATGCCCACAGAGAGGGGCTCTGTGTGCCACCTTTGGCACACATGCCATAGGTTTGCCATCATGGTTCTAGTGGCTTGCCCTGTCTGTTGATTTCTTTTGGCTGGGCATTTTAGTGTTGGCTTTTGGGCAATTTCTTGATTTTGGGGTATTATTAAAGTTGCCAAGTTTGAAAAATGCTGATTTAAACCCTCCAATTATTGTGATGTTAAAGACTACATTCTGTTCCCAATTTGTACTCTGAACTGAGAGGTTTTTTTTCCCCTGTTTTTTTTTTCCCCAGGTAAAAGCAAAGAAGCTGAGATTAAAAGAATAAACAAAGAACTGGCAAATATTAGATCCAAATTTAAAGGTAAGAAAGTAATGTATTGCTTTGCAGATTTTATTGTAGAAAAGGAAAGTCTTTTTGGATGAATAATATGGTGTTAGCAACTGTTGCCATTTTGGATTTTCCATTAAGGATCCCATTTCATATTTTACGTGAGGCTGGCAGAATATTTGGCTTTCCATAATTCTCACTAACTATGAATGAGGCAAGATAGTCTCCCCTCCCGCCTGCTCCCTCTCCAAATCTTTTAAGGGTAAATAAAATAAAAACCAGGGCATGTTAATCAGTCGTTACCATAAAAGTAACTGGGATAAAAAAAATTTGAAAGATGAAGAAGACCTGGCTCTAATTTGATATGTCATCTGACATTTAACAAATGGATATTATTTAGCATGCCGCAGCATCCTACCCCATGTTCACAGTCACACTTGGCTTAGCAGGGTATGTGGACATAGCCTGTGTAATACAATAGTCCTCAGTTGCTAATACTGCTTCACCAATCCTTTGAAGTTGTAAGGATGCTGAGGGGTAATTACAACTGGTCCTTGAATTTCTGGCCATTGCAGTGTCTTATGGTCACATGATTGCCTTTTGTGACTTTCTCTGCTGGCTTCCTACAACCAAAATCAATGGGGAAGCTAGCAGGCAAGGTCACAAGTTGCTCTGTTCCCCTCCACCCTCTACTCGCACACATCCTGCAGCCTTCCTGAGCTTCCAAATATGGTGGACACTGTAATTTCTCTTTTAGTTGTGAATGAGCTTGATTGGAATGGTTCAGTAGCTTAAAATGATCTGGTACCTTCATTCAAGGCATCAGATTTATTTTATACTTTGTAACCAGATTTACTTAACAGCTATGTTCCTAACTTAATAACGGCAGAGATTCACTTAGTAACTGTAGCAAGAAAGTTTGCAAATGGAGCAAAACTCACTTAACAAATGTTTCACTTAGCAACAGAAATTTTAGGCTTGATTGTCGTCATAAGGCGAGAACTACCTGTAACTGTCTGGCTATATAGAACCAAGGTTTTTTAAAAAGGTTTTTATTACCTTTCTTTTAGTTACCAGGGCTTGGAGGTGAATCTTTATTTTGATCCTGGTGTTTTATGCATGCAAACTGCCTAAATTGGATTAGAACTGACATCATTAAAAAAAAAAAGTTTTAACAGCACAGCAGTTACACAACCTAGTATTGTTTTCTGCTTTTTATAAAATATAGGGAACTGAGGATGGAGCAGCAGGTTGGCTGAGATAAGAAGACATTCTCCAGAAACACAGCCTAGAGAGATAGTGGGTTGTCTCTTGTTGCAGACAGTATGATCAACTGAATATGGCATGGTCCTTCTTAGAAGAGAAGGCTGAACAAGCTGTTTGTGATGAACAAGCTGTTTCAAGGCAGCCTGGGTTACACAAGTACATTTGTCAGTCTCAGATATCCTTGCCTGTTCACTGAATCTGTAGATTAGTGCTCCTTTATTTGTTTATTTATTTGGTTTGTCAATTGCTCACAAGATAATAGGTATAAGTATATACATAGTTATGAACACATGAAATGGGTACATATAAGAAAAAAAAAACAATAGAACAGGGACTGTAGGCATGTTGGTGTGCTTATGCATGCCCCCTACAGACCTCTTAGGAAAGGTGTGAGGTTAATAGTAGACAGTCTGAGGTTAAAGTTTTTGGGGTTTGGGGAAGAAACCACAGTCAGGTAGAGTATTCCAGACATTGACCCCTCTGTTGCTAAAGTCATATTTCCTGCAATCAAGTTTGGTGCGGTTAACCTTGAGTTTGTATCTATTGTGTGCTCTTGTGTTGTTATGGTTGAAGCTGAAGTTTCTCCTATATAGCAAGCTGCACAGACTTTAATTGCATGTTCAAAGAACAAAGAAATTCCTTGATCAAGGCAGATCACCAGTTGAGCCGTCAATTACCTTAGCAAGAAATTAAGAACTAAGATTTTTTTAAAAAGAAAACTGATGGCATGATGGTTAATGGGTTTGCCTGTCATATGAATGCTACTGATTTATTCAGAAAAACATGTTTAAGCAAACAATGGCTTAATGAGATTTGTGCAGCCAACCTCAATAATTTTGAGAACACTGTCATATGTCACATTTGGTATTATTAACCCTATTAATGGAACATGCTATTTATTATCTTAGTTCAGAAATATACATATATATTTGTTAAGTTTTCTCCGGTACTGACATGTATGGTATTCAGCTTTGTTCTGGTATTTTCCCACGTCATCATAGTTGTGCTTTTAAAGTTGTAGCAACGTTTCAGCAGAATCTCAGAAGCCTGATGATGGCAGATGAGATTCTGCCGAAACGTTGCTACAACTTTAAAAGTACAACTATAATGATGTGGGAAAATACCCAAAGAAAGCTGAATACCACATATATATTGTAGCATATATATATTGCTAAGTTGTAGCAATGTTTCGGCAGAATCTCATCTGCCATCATCAGGCTTCTGTATTGTGTTCATCTGTGAGTCAGACTTTTCACAGCCGTTTCTATTTTAAATTTGGTGCTAGCCTACTGCTGTGCCAGAATGGTTTTTTCTTCATCCTGATTGGTTGGGAGTCTTGGTCTGTGTTTATTGGTCTTGGGGTTTACTTGTTCTGCTTGATTGGTGTTTCTAATATCTTCTGTCTGTTTTGTAGCTTTTTTTTTTGTCTTGATGGCTGGCAACATTATATTTCCTGTATTAGAGGCTTTTAGTGCAGCTTGGCTGTGAGTAAATGGACGGCTATCATTTATTAGGAAGCTAGGTTTCATCTGGGTGCCTAGTTGGGGTGTGTTTGAGCTGGAGGTATCGGGAGGGGGGGGTCTGTTTGTTCCCAGGTATTTGGCTGGCTTGTGGTGTGGAGATTTTTTTGTTTGAGAGTGCAGGCTTCCAGATAATTGACAGTCTGGTGGAATCATATCTTCTATTCATGCTTTCAGGTCTTTTTTTAATCTCTATGGCTATGGGTGTACACACAAACACACACACACACACACACACACATATATATATATATATATGTGTGTGTGTGTGTGTGTGTGTGTGTCTGTGCTGTTCAGCTTCCTTCGGGTATTATCCCACATCATTGTAGTGCTTTCAAAAGCACAGCAACAATGACGTGGGATAATACCCGAAGGAAGCTGAACAGCACACATGTAAGTATCCTTCGGGTATTATCCCACGTCATTGTAGCTGTGCTTTTACAATTGTAATTTTTTGTCTGTTTTGAAGGCAGTCTTGATGTGATGCCTGTGTAGTATCTTACTGATTTTGTCTGTAGTACCTCTTATGTAGGGCAGGACAGCTGTTCCATAGGTCTGTTGATCTTCTAGGTCTCTGTTATGTCTTGGTGTGTTTTTGTGGATCAAGCTGGTGATTTTGTTTTTGTGGAAGCCGTTGGCTGTCAAGACTTTAGTCAGGGTGCATAGTTCAGTCTTTATATGTGTCTTGTCT
>BLBF01000054.1:9072846-9105817 GCA_015471245.1 Laticauda colubrina | reverse complement strand
AGCTCAGGAATTCTGGGAGTTGAATCCCACAAGCCTTAAAGCTGTCAGGTTTGAAGGCCCTTGGTGTAGACCTTAGGCCCTGATAATTCAGCAAAGCTTCCATCCGCCCTTAGCAATTTGGAATCAATGAATGGTGTGTAGGTAGTCCTTGACACTTGAGCCCCAAATTTCTGTTGCTAAGGGAGACATTTGTCAAGTGAGTTTGGCCCCATTCTACGACCTTTCTTGTCACAGCTGTTGAGTGAATCACTGTAGTGGTAAAATTAGTAACATGGTCTGAATCTGGCTTCCCCCATTGACTTTGCTTGTCAGAAAGTTGCAAAAGGGGATTGTGTGATCCTGGGACACGACAAGCTTCATAAATAGCAGTCAGTTGACAAGCATCTGAATTTTGATCCCATCACCATGGGGATGCTGCAGTGGTTGTAAGTGCAAAAAGTGGTCATAAGTTGCATATTTCAGTGCCGCTGTAACTTTGAAAAGTCACTAAGTGAACTGTTGTAAGTCACGAACTGCCTGTAGAGCTGCACTGGCTAGCTAGTTAAAAAGCTACAGCAGCAGCCCACTATTCCTAAGCCAATGAGGCACAACTTGTAGGTGTTCAGACAGTGTTGTCCCAAAGCGAATACTTTTATGAAGTTTGTGCTCTTAAGGGCAGCGCCTGATTCCTTCAGTCATCTGCTGCTTACCACCTGAGCCATGGTAGCGCAGTGGTTAAAGTACAGCACTGCAGGGCTACTTCTGCTGCCTGCCAGCTGCCTGCAATTTGTCAGATCAAATCTCACCAGGCTCAAGCTTGACTCAGCCTTCCATCCTTCTGAGGTGGGTAAAATGAAGACCCAGATTGTTGGGGGCAATAGGCTGACTCTGTAAACTGCTTAGAGAGGGCTGTAAAGCACTGTTAAGTGGTATATAAGTCTAAATGCTTATTGCTATTGCTTACACCTTTTCTCTTTAGAATGATGCATCGCTTCCAACAAGCTGCTGACTTGTTCAGCAGAGAAAAGGGGTGGAAACAGTGGTAAGGTAGAGAAAGTAGAAATAGTGAAGAAAGAGGAGTTGCAGACGGTGATATTCCCACTGTTTAAAACCAAGTCTAAGGGACTGAACCCAGAGCTCCTTTAAATGTTATGGGAGCACTGAGCAGTGATTTGCCAATTTAGCCAAAGAAAGGGCAACCTCTATCTTCTTTCTCCCTTCATGGTTTTTGGAATGTTGCAATGGTACACACCTCCACACTTTCTCTGGTTGGCAATTTGTAATTGGTCCCACTTATAGTGATGCTCCTTTTCAGCAGCATCTCCAGGCAGTTTCTACCTTGCCTCTACTTGTTGCTCTTGAACTGTCTGTCCGCGTCCATTTTCTTTGCAGAGCTCCATTGCCAAGAGGACTCTGGAGTGAAGAAACCAGATTGACTGGCTTCCACACTTGACAGACATGGTCTCTGTGCTTGGTGTGAAATCATAAGGAGGGGAGAATTGGTGAACGTCTCCACTCTTTCCCAAGTGCAATCCAGAGGTCGAAAAATGGTTAACATGGTTAGAATTCAGGTGGCTTTCGGGACTTAAAAACAAAAGAGAGAGAGAAAGAGAGAGAGAGAGAGGGAGGGGGGGGGGGGGGGAGAGAGAGAACCACTCCTGACTTAGACAAAGATGTTGTTATATGTTAAGAGGTCAAAGCATGTTTCTTAACGTTTCCAAAATGTGGCTCGGTTTATTTCTAAGGCAACTGTGCTAGAAGAAATGCCTCCATTTCCAGAGAGGGAATCCTCCATTCTAGCCAAGCTGAAAAAGAAAAAAGGTCCCAATACAGTTACTGATTTGGAAGAAACCAAAAAGGAAAGAAGCTCGGATATCAATGGTAGCACTGATGCCACCCTTGTAAATGCAAGCACAGTGGTAAGTTTGTAGTATTTTTTTTTTTTTTTGCTGTTTCAGAAGGGAATATCGCCTTTGTGAGGACATTAATGCTTAAGAAATCCCAGACTTTTACTACACATTGCCAATAATGTGATTATTATTTATTCTGGCCTTTACATGCCTTTAATGTTATATGTTTTATTACTGCAATCTTATTTTAACATTTTATAACTATTTTCTGAGAGATAATTTATAACCTCCCTCTCGTCAAGAAAACATCTTTTATTTTTTTATCATATATAAATCATGCTTTGCTTAATAAATACAATTATTTCCAGAGCAGGATTTAGTTTGTGTATGCAAAGTCACACACTCAGTTAATATTGACCACTAGACTCACAAATAGAAGAATACATAATGACAACCCAAGAATGTCTTATAAGTGAATACAGAGATACCTAGTTTCCCCATATTTCCTATACTTTTAGCTGCTACTATTCTTAGACAGACACCTGAATTGATATTTTTAATTCCATATTAGGGTTTGCATTCATTTTGTGTGTAGTGGGCTGTGCATGTGCGCTTTTTCCTTTACATTCCTCCCCTTAGAAACTCTGAATCTGTTGCTCAAGTTTAGCATCAACAGCATTCAAAAGTCCTGCTTGATCAGATTCTGCAACTGGAGAGCTACTCATGTTCAGGTGCTCCAAAGAAAAGCTGCCTTTGGACCTTTCCAATCAAATCCGCAGGGTCCAAATATGGGAGGCCAAAATAGAATGTGTGGGAATAGAAATAGGGAATCCTGCCTATATCTTTTCCACATGGAATCTGCACATTTTCAGAGACACATGAAAAGAGATCTTCAGTTTTATTATGACCATTCGCTTTGGAGGCAGACTAGTTTCTTCTGTTTACTTTAATCTGTCTCTCCCTCTCCCCCCCCCCCCCCCGAGTCTGTGTGTCTGTACTAAGTTAAGGATTTTTAAAAAAACGTTAGTACCATATTTATTTTAAAGTTAATATAGAAAAGCAGTGGTTTTCAAATTAACAACTTTAAAATGAATGGATCTCAATCCCCAGGTCTGTCCAGGCAGGAAGTTGAAATTGCTTAGTTGAAGGCCAAGTTTGAAAAACATTGTGGTATAGTGCCTGATTTTTCATAAACAGAAAGGGTGGGGGGAGAAGGTGTCTTGGCTCTGTATTTTTTTTAGCATTTAAAACACCGGTTGTTTCTTGCAGTCTACTCCATCTCCTTCAGCAGACCTGTTAGGTCTTGGTGCAGCTGCAGTCACAAATTCTGTTCCTGCAACATCAAGCGGTAGCTTGTTAGTGGATGTCTTTTCAGACAATTCTACAAATCCTGCATCACTTGCTCCTGGTTCCGAAGACAACTTTGCAAGGCATGTGATAAATCCGTACTCCCATTTCTTCTTTTCTTATTCCTCCCAGGTTTACCCAATGTAGTTCTTCTCTAGTTCCATGAGGTAACAAAACTGTCATTTTAAGTGTCATTGATTTGTTTTTCCAAAAATAGGATTGGCTAATTTCTATATCCTCCAGATGATAGGCTGGATTATTGCCATAGAGAAAGGACCAGCTCTAGAGTAAACTTGGCAGTTTCTATTGATATAGAGCTCTTAGTTAACACAAATGTTCATTCAGTCCTATGTACCATGAATGTACATGTTTCCACATATGTTATTAGCACAGTTAAATATTTTAACAAGACTACCTACTCTGCTTAGAATATTTTTTCTATAATTGGAAAACATTTTCTCCTCTAGGGTGAAAATTCAATCTGTAATCTATCTAGATTTGTATGTCTTCTATTACTCTTGAATACATCTTTATGTGTATTTCCTCTCCAGGAAAGACTGGAAAAATGTATATGATTGTTTAAATATAATTTCACCAATGTAGCTATTTCTTCTAGGTTTGTTTGCAAAAACAATGGGGTCCTGTTTGAGAATCAGTTACTACAGATTGGTCTGAAATCTGAATTTCGTCAGAACTTGGGTGAGTTGATGGGTGACAATGAGTTGAAATTGTGATAATTTCTGTCTTAGATCTCTTTTTTAAAAGTTATAATATTTTTCAGTTTGAAGATAATTTCTTTGATTCCGAAAGAGTTCCCCATAAAGAAAGTTTTCCTCAGTAAGTGAAGATTTTCAGAGATGCCACTTGTATCCTATCACTTGATGAGTAGAAAGCTTCTGTAACTTAGAGCCACATACAGGAGGTCCTCAATTAATAACAGTAATTTCTGTCGCTCAGCAATGTGGTCTTAAAGCTCAGTGTTGTATGACCCCATAACTTAGCAATAATAATCCAATTGCTGTTGTTAAGCAAGGTTGTTGAGGATTGTTAAGCAGGAACCTCACAGGACAGCAACACAAGAAAAGTGGAAATCCAGAGGTGTTTGCTTATGCTGTTGAAATTGCATCTCAGTCAAGCAGACTAGTGGGCGAGAGATTAGAGTGGGTGGATCAGCGCTGCAGAGTATGGGCAGGTGCTATGGGTCCAAGATCCCCTGGAGAAAAAGCAGCTGGAGCAACTTTCAGGAATGACTTGTGACCTTCTGCAAGCTTCCTCATTGACTTTGCTTGTAAGAAGCCAGCAGGGAAAGAGGTAAATGATAGTCTGGCTTCTTACAAGCAAGTTCTCAGTGGACTTCATCGGTAATGTGGATTGTATGATTAAGATATTTTCTTCTTTCTTCTAGGCCGTATGTTCATATTTTATGGCAATAAAACCTCCACACCATTTTTAAATTTTGTTCCAACGTTAATCTGTTCGGATGATCTTCAGTCAAATATCCTTTGTTATATAAATGAGCTATATTATATTCTAGACTACAAGAATACGATGATTCCTTGTTAGTTTAGTACAATGCTCTCACTGCTTTGTTTGCCTGGCATATGGTTTTAAAGAGCATAAAAAATGCACAAAAAGAAAAACTTTCAATTAACAATATAATTATAAGAAACTATAATAAACTAATCTTGAGATTATGCTTGTGTAAAAGAAAATGAATGCAATTTTTATTTAGGAGAGAGCATAATGCAAAGATAGATTCAGCTGCTTGAATCTGTCAACAGGTAAAGTGTATGATGTTTTCTTCCATTAAGGAAAGAGAGAAAGTAAGGATCTGAATTGCACAGTCAGAAGAGAAAGAGAGCTGAACTGAAAGTAAATTATGGAAATGCTGAGAATATTAACCTAACTAATAAGAAAGATATGCAAAGTATGTCTTTTAGACAAGGAAATGAGATAAAAGTGCAGGATCCCTTTCGTAACCATCTCTATGCATATTGGTCAGTGATCGATCAGCAGAAAGCTTGTGGTTGCATTCTGACCTATGTTTCTAAGTCAAAGACCACAGAATAAGAGTGAGGTGACAAAAAACAATTATTTTAAGAAGGTAGGTAGATCTCTTGCTCCTTCTATAATGAATCCTATGCAAACGTATACTTTTTGAATTAATTTGTATTCATTCCTAGTGATTTCATGGACAAATATGCACTAACTTGACCTGTCTATAGCAATAATTTTTAAGTCTTCTAACAACATCCTAGCAATCTCTTTAATCCCAAATATACACTTAATCTATTTATTTCCCTTCTACCTATCTTAACCTTGCCAAGCCTTTCTGAACAGATTCAATCTTCGCAAGGTTCAGCAAAAGAACAACAGAAAACAAATCTGTTTCCTTAACCTATCACGTCTGAATCTGCAGACTAAACCTGTTGACCCCACTGTGGAAGGAGGTGCTCAAGTGCAACAGATTGTAAATATTGAGTGTATATCAGACTTCATGGAAGCACCAGCCTTAAACATTCAATTCAGGTATGATTGTTTAACTCTGAACATTGTTTTTCATTTAAGTGCCCTTCTAGAGGAATATCTGCAGTAATCCATTTCTATGAACACAAAAAAGTGTACTTTGTGACCTTAAAGATTAGCTTATTGATGATGGCATAAACTTTTGTGGCCTTTGTATATATAAAGCATAATCCTGGAAGGAGTGTTCAGCAAACATTTGAAAAAAAGAAATGAAAGAGGAACAAAACGGGGTAAGTTAACTATTAGCAGTAGCTATTCACAAAACATGGGATGGTTCTACCACAGGAATTATTTGAAGGGATTAATATTATCATTTATTTCTGCATCATACATGGGTAGATTAAACATTTTGATGAATTTTAGTTGAACTATTTCATGAGGAAATAAGCTTGACATTATTTTGTACAAAAATAGTCTTGAGGCCAGGTGGAAACTTCCTGTAAAGTGTTCTCCGCATCCCCCTCTTGAGCATTATTTATCACCCTGCCATTTTTAGAATAAGTAGGTATCACTGTTGACATCTCTGCTTTTCATTTCTCTCTTAATTTATTGAGTCACACAAGCCCTTCCACCACAGGAATATTCACTTTGAATTTTCCTTCATCTGTTTAAGAATATCCTATAAAACCTTCTGCCATGAGGCAACACCTTGGAAGCATAGAATCTGATTGCTTGGCCTGGTCATTTAAACAGGGCCTGGCCTGCTAAGAGTCCCCACTCCTTGCAAGTTTATGGGTATGGACAGGATGGCAATCATTCTCAGTGGTGACCTCCCACTTTAATGGGAAATCTCCCTTCCTGGAAACACATGAATCTCCTACACTGATTACTTTTTGTAAGCAAGTGAAAAATACTGTCTTCCAATGTGCCTTAACTGAGATGATTGGGATCGGCAAAAGTAATTTGCTTACTATGCTGACTTTAAATTTTGTATTGTGTAGCACCTATTATTTGAAAGTGGAGAGTTGAAGATCCAGTTTGGGATAACTACTACCAAGATACTTGTTTAAAACAACAGTCTGCTTTTTTAGGGAGGGGAGGTAATGATATTATTTAAAAAGGTGTAATTGGGTCAAATGGTTTAAAAACCAGCGCTTATGAAAACAAGGAAAGATTTGGATGGATTGTGTGCGCCTCTAGATTGCTTAGATTGCCTTTAAAAGTTTGTCATTGCTGTTTCCAGATATGGAGGAACTTTACAAAACATCTCCGTGAAGCTACCTATCACACTGAACAAATTTTTCCAGCCTACAGAAATGGCTGCTAACGACTTCTTCCAGAGATGGAAACAACTGAGCAAGTAAAATTATTTTAATCTTGCATGTTCTTCATTATTATATACTATATTACTTTTTCTAGGTTGTAACTTGGATTTTAGTGAACACTGAGACCTAGCTCAAATGAAAAAGGAACCTCTTTAGACATAAATTCACAAAGGAGAATGTTTGTAACTCAGGGTTGAAATGAGGGAACTTTGGTGATCTCTGATCTTGGTTGTTTTCTTGCAGGTATTTCATTACCCAAACTTGGTAACATGTTGATGATGAGATTAACTAGGTTGGGTAATGAAACATCTGCAAGAAAACAACCAAGCTCAGAGAGCACCAATGATGCCTTGTAAATTCATGATTTGTTTCTGTAGGAGCCAGATTTGAAACTTCACTTTCTTTTTCTCCGCAATAGCTTCACCTTTGAAGCTATTTTTTTGACTATTTTTAACTACTTCCCTAAGTTCTCATTAATTTGGAGAGTGATTTGATGTGTGATCTTTTTAAAAAAACCTACCATTTTGCAGCCACATATGTTGCCTTTTCTCTCTCAGAGTTCCAGTATGCCCCTGGTGGCATACTACTCTCTAACTTTCTTCTATCTCATTATTCTTCCGGGAATATTAGTCCCAAATTGTAGTACTCATTTATGATACGGAGATAAGTCAAACAGAAAGAAGCCTGCTACATTTGAGTGAGGCATTCCAGGTAGAAGCTGTGCTTGGGCTAATACAGTCTATAAGTGTGGTTTATTTGAATTTGATTGAGTATGTCACAGTGATTCACAATAAGTTCATACAACTTACTAAAGACAACTAAACTACATTAAGATTTAGTAACGTACGTGAACCCAGTGAATATCTCTTTGGTTTCTATGACTCCAGCCTATCATAAATGTTCTCTTATGTGGTTCGTGTGAAATCAATGTAAGAAAAGGAATGAAGAGATTTAAATAGATGTTTAAACAAGCGTTATATTGGCAATGCTATTTCAGAAATTAAGAATGTCAATATCAGAACTCACATATTCATCTTTAGTTTAAGGCCCTGTCACACTGGCCGACGGATGCAAAATGTTTGTAAAAAGGACACAGCGGATGAGCAAAATGTTCCATCCGTTGTTATTCACTCTCAAAAGTGCCCCGAATTTGCATAACCAGAGCGGACAACACGGAAAGGAACGGACAGGGGGAGGACGTAGGGCGGATGGAAAGTGGATGCTCCACGGAAGCCTAGCGGATGGGAGCGGATGACACATCCGCAAGGCTTCCGGGGTAGCACAGCAAAGCGGACGCGGAACGGAAAGAGCGGATGCAGAGCGGATGCCGAGCAGATGAAGTGGATGTAGAGCGGAAGCCTAGCGGATGCCTAGCGGATGCCTAGCGGATGCCTAGCGGATGCCTAGCGGATGCCTAGTGTTCACTGCGCATGCGGGGAGGATGCATTGCATCAGCCCCGCAGATATAAAGGGAAGCAGCTCGCAAGCAGGTCACCATTCAGAGGAAAGACCTGCTTCCAGACACAGCTTGCCAGCCAGCCAGCCAGCCAGCAATCCAACAACCATGGGGAAGAAATGGAAGCCTCTGCCATCTGCTGCCAGCCCTGGCAAGAAGGACAGGGCCACCCTCCCACCCCCTGGCCCTGACTCTGCTTCTGCTGGGGCTTCTGCTGCCCGGGCTCGATCTTCTGGTGCTGGGGCTTCTGCTGATACTGCTTCTAGAGGTGGTGCTTCTGCTGATGCTGCTTCTGGTGGTGATGCTTCTGCTGGTGCTTACTCTGCTGATGCTGCTTCTGGTGGTGGTGCTTCTGCTGATGCTGCTTCTGGAGGTGGTGCTTCTGCTGGTGCTTACTCTGCTGGCACTGCTCCTGGTGCTGGTGCTTCTGCTGGTGCTTACTCTGCTGGCACTACTCCTGCTGCTGGTGCTTCTGCTGGTGCTTACTCTGCTGGCGCTGCTCCTGGTCCTCCTCGTGCTCCTGGTCCCGCTCGTGCTCCTAGTCCTGCTGGTGCTCCTGGTCCTGCTGGTGCTCCTGGTCCTGCTGGTGCTGCTGGTCCTGCTGGTCCTGCTTTTGCTGCTACTGTTGTTGCTGCTGCTGCTGCTGCTGGTGGTGGTGGTGTGGAGGAGCAGCCCCTACAACCTCGAAGCCCCTCTGATGAGGGCCCATATGGCCCTGCCTATAGGAGGAAGAGGCAGACGCGTGAACGGGAGAGGAGGAAATACACCATAGAAGAGGAACATGAGGAGGAGGTGCTGGAGTGGCTGAGGGAGAATGAATATCTTTGGCAGAAGGGACACAGGCTCTATCGAGATGCCAAGAGGAAACAGGCTGCTTGGAGAGAGAAGGCAGAGAGCCTGGGCTACACTTTGAAGGTGCTCCTCGGCTGGTGGAAGCACATGCACACCTGGTACGGGAAGCTGCACCTCAAGAAATCTGGCCAGGCCACGGTCAAGCTGACGGACCGGGAGACCTACGTGATGGCCAAATGAACCTTCTTGGAAGGTGAGATCTGCCACCGAGGAGCAGCCCCTCTCACAACCCTCTCTCTCAGGCAGCCTGCTGAGAGCGTCCTCTTCTGGCAAAGAGTCAGCTCCTGTGTCCAGGCAGGTATCTGTGGAGCATGCCACGACGGAGAACCCCCCCAACAGCTGTACTACCCCTGGCGGAGCATGTGGAGGACCCCCTGAGGCAGTGGGAGAAAGGAGACAGCACTTCCACCACAGCCCAACCCGCATCCACCCCCAGCTCCACCTCCACAGAAAGGCAGAGAGGCAGATCGGAGGGGCAGGGCCACACTGTCCTGCTGGAGATAAGAGACACCATCAGGAGCAGCATAGATCTCCTCTCTCAGCTGGTACACACCGATGCCCCATCCTCCAACCGCAAGCCCTTCCTCACCTACGTCAACCAGACCCTAATGAACATGTCGGAAACACAGTACCAGGTGGTGAAGGACAGGATCACCAATCTTCTTAACAACCCTCCAGACCAAGATGAACCTGCTCCCACTCAGTCCAGGCCTGCTCCTCCACCCCAGGTGATGTCACTGCCCTTCCAAGGCTTTCCACAGCCCCTCCCCTACCAAGGCTACGGCTACCAGGAGGTCCAGCAGCACAGGCAGCCCTTCCCAGTCCAGGCACAGGTACATCGGATGCCACCGGTGCCACTGATGCCACCGATGCCACACACGCCACCGATGCCACCGACGCCAGTCCTCACCCAGCTGCAGACCAGACAGCCCCACTACACTGCTCCTTCCTCCACCCCACAGCCAAGCCCGGCCTCAGAACATCTGTCATCGGTATTGGGGCTGACACCCCATGTCATGGAGGAAGGGGCTCTCAACATCACGGGGCTGAGCCAGCTGTCTGAGAGCTTCCTCAACACACTGTCCCCTGTTGTCCTCTCGGGGCCAGGCAACCCAGTGGTGCTTCAGACCAGCACTCCAGCAGCAGCCACCTCCACAGCACCTGGACCCTTCACCCCTGAGACTGGGCATGCCTCCGAGTGACCAAGAAGAGTGCCAGAGACTGGGCGGCTACCTGTTGACTTTATTTTTGCTTTGGACACTTGACTTGGGTCATTTTTCTTTTACAGCTTGTTATTAATAAAGATTATCTTTGCTTCACACACTTGCTTCATTTATTTTTGTCAATAAAGTCTTGGTGGAAACTTTTAGAAATGGTTTAAGCCTTTGCATGCTTGTGGGATGGGTAAGGATAGCAGTGGGATGGGCAGGGATACCTATGGGATGGGTAATAGCTGTGGGATGGGCAGGGATACCTATGGTATGGGCAGGGATACCTTTGGAATGGGTAATAGCTGTGGGATAGATAAACCTCCAGTGCACGCATGGTGGGACTTTATGGTCCACCCTCCCAGGTGCCACACCTATGGCCTTTTATTATCAATAATAATGTAATCAATCATACACACATGTCAACATAAACACAACTCTTTATTAAATGCCCTGTTCATTGTAGGCCCACCCAACATACATGGCCCAATCTCATCAGTGTGATGAGACAGGCTGAAGGAAGCATCCATTAAGCATCTATCATCCTGTCTTGCCACTCCACTGCTCCAGCTGGGGAGTTGCACCAGTGTCTCAGGAGGTTGCACTGCTTCTTCCCTTCACGTGAAGCTCTGTTGGGGCCTTGCACATCCTTAGTGTCTATCAGGTTTTGCCCTTGCCTCCATTCCCCAGCTCCATGTCCCCATTGCCTTGTTGGAGGTCCACGAGCCTGTTCTGCAACACTGGGTAGCGGGTGCGCATGAGATTGTGCAGGATGCAGCAAGCTTCTACGATTCTCCTCACGGTCTCTGGGCGATGCTGCATAGTGGTGAGAAGTACCTGGAACCTGTTGGCCAGGATGCCAAAGGCGTTCTCCACCACCCGCCTTGCCCTGGACAGCCTGTAGTTGAAGATCCTCTCTTCACGGGTGAGGCATCTGGAAGTGTAGGGCTTCATGAGGTAGGTTCTGAGGGAGAAGGCGTCATCCCCCACGATGAAGTAGGGCACATCTTGTGTGTCATTGGGCAGGGGGTCTGGATCTGGGAAGCCCATGATGAGGTTGCGTTCCAGCCCCTCCTTGAGGTGACTGGCGTTGCTACCTGGGCATCTGAAGATGAGCCGTTGCCTGAAGCATTGATGTACATGAACTTGGTCAGCATTGACCATGGCGAAGAGGATGATGCTGAAGAAACCCTTGTAGTTGAAATAAGTGGACCCCGACTTGGCTGGAGCTTTGCAGGCCATGTGCTTCCCATCTATGGCTCCAACGGTGTGGGGGAAGTTCCACTTCTGATACCACTGCTCTGCAACTTTCTTCCAGTCTTCTTCAGTGGAGGGGCACTGGAGGAGCTCCTCCAGGTATTCTTCGATGATGGCCTGCACCACTTCTCTGACCACAATGCTGATGGTGTTGTGTGGCACCCTCCAGCCGTATTGCATGCTCCTGTAGGTGGTCCCTGAGGCCAGGTGGCGCAGAGTGAGTGCCACCTTGAGCCCAGGGTCCAGGCTGGGCCAGAAGTTGGTGTTTGCCTTGGTCAAGCTGGGTGTCAGCCACTGCACAACTTCGTCAAACATGGCTGGAGGCATCCTCATGAAGTTCTGGAATGCATGAGGGTCTTCGTTCCTCAGCTCCACCATCAGCTTGTTGTACAGTCCGTACTCTGCTCTTCTCCCAATCCATCTTTGGACCCAGACACTTCTTGGCCGCTTCCTTTTCTTCCATAGAACAGTTGAAAGAGCCTGTAGCTTGCTTCGCACTGTTGCAGAACAATGGTGGCTACCAAAAGGAGTGTGTTACGATCCATGGTGGACATCAATGGATGCTGTGGAAGAGCAAGAACCAGATGAAGGCTGCAGGAGTCTGCACAGCAGGGCTGTTGGACTGAAAATGAGATCCAGATGAGTTCCTCCCCCTTTTTATAGGCAATATAGGTTTTCCACTAGGTGTCCTTTTGCATCCTCTAGACATCCTGCAGACATTCTAAATTTCCGAGATAGGTCCCCTCTGCGAATGTTTTTTCCATTTTAAATGCTTTGTATGTGAGCTACATCCGTTTTCATCCTTTCTCCGTCTGTTCTACTTATGCTGCGTGTCCGTTCTGCGTCTGTTTCACTTCCTCCCTGTGTCCGTTTTCCGCTGGAGCGGATTTGAGTTGCGCGGATGTGCAGCGCATGCCTAGCGGATATAGCGGATACATAACAGATGACAACGGATGTAGAGTGGATGTTCCCCGTATGCGTTGTGGATGCAGAACGGACGCGTTGGATACATTTTCCGCTCAAAAAGTTTTGAGCAGCTCAAAACTTTTTGAGCGGATGGAACCTCAGTCGACGGATGCTGGATGGATAGAGAGGATGAAAAACGGAGGCAGTGAGTACAGAACGGATGAATCGCATTAACCAATGGATGGCAAGTGTTTCTCTCCGTTTTACATCCTCTTTCCATCCATTGGTGCAGTGTGACATGGGCTTTAGGAAACATTCATACATTGTCAGAAACAGAATGATTCAATTAATTGTTCCAGGTTTAGTATAGAATATAATAGAATACTTTATTGAACAAGTATGATTGGACACACAAGGAATTTGTCTTGGTGTAAATAAATAAATGAATGAATGAATGAATGAATGAATGAATAAATGAATAAATAAATAAATATAACATGGACTACTTTAGATCCTATCTTTTAAGGGGTTAAAGTTAAGTATAGAATTGTATAATAAATTGTGAGCATTAATATAGCAATCTTTCTGCATGTCTATTTATTTTGATGTTGGCTGAATTCCTGGAGAATATTTGACACTTCTTCCATCTCTTATCTATATATCCATATATTCCATCTTTCTATCCATACAGCTAAAGAGCAGCTTACCTAAGGATACCTGTTTTTGGTTCATTGGTTAGCTCTTTGCTATGCAATTCCTATAAGATACATTGTTTGGGAAAAATTCTCCAAACTTGCATGTAATATATTGCTACTTCCATGTAAAATGTGTTTACATTCTGTCATAAACATTTTGCTGCTGCAATATAATAAATATGAGCTACTAATATCGACTCTTGATGTTCTTCATAGCCCTCAACAAGAAGTACAGAATATCTTTAAAGCAAACCATCCAATGGATGCTGAAATTACAAAGGCAAAAGTAAGTATAATGATTTATCTTGCCTGGATGGTTATAATTCGCCTTCCAGCACAGCTGCTTTTATGACTTCAGAACTTTATAATAATGGAAAATAGCCATTGCCTTTAATCTGTTTTTATTTTATTTTATTTTTTTGAAAATTTTATTGATTTTTAAAAACAAACATAAACAAACAAAACATAGAACATAAAATATCTTTTTTGAAAGCAGCTTGATTCCAGGTTACATCTCTTCGTACACACAAATTCAAGTTCATGCTCATTTTTATATAGCATTCCATATCTTGATACCATTCTATATTTTCTATCTAGCTTCTCTCCTTTTAATTTTCTTAATTTTATTTTATTTATTTGATCTCAATTCAAATCATTGTACTTATATTCTTTGTCCTGTTTCAGCTGTCTATTATCTTCTCTCATTAAAAAAAACAAACATAAACAAACAAAACATAGAACATAAAAAACATAAAACATCTTTTTGGAAAGCATCCTAATCCCGGGTTACATCTCTTCGTATAGACACAAATTCAAGTTCATGCTCATTTTTATATACCATTCCATATCTTGTTACCATTCTACATTTTCTATCTAGCTTCTCTCCTCTTTTAATTTTCTGAATTTTATTTTATTTATTTCGTCTCAGTTCAAATTATTGTACTTATATTCTTTGTCTTGTTTCAACTGGCTATTATCTTCTTTCATTAAACAAAATTTCTCCTGTAATCACTAATTAGAGTATGACGCCTTTATATTTTTCCCCTAAAGTTATAACACTTAATATAATACATAACTTCAATTCGGATTCTGCTCAGTACATTCTAAAACTACATAGTACATTTTTTAAAAAATTATAAATGTATAATATAATTAAAACAACAATCCAGACCAATTCAATTATATCAATAATAATATTCATTTAAATCTTACACATTTTACAAATTACTTTTCAAATAGATATCATACTTCTGTGGGAACACTTATAAACTTTCCATAGTTGCTTCCCTCCCACTTCACTTATATTTTATAAAACATCAAACAGTTAAAATATTCCCATTCCTTCCTTATTCAATTCTCTCATTTATTTCATTTCCTTTTTTTTATTCACAAAAGTTTCACTAAATTACACTGACTGTTTTAACCCACTTTTTAATCATATGTTATTTCCAATTTTCTAACATTATTTCTAATACAAATATAACAATACAATCTTATGTACCTTTACAGAATCCCTTTTTCAGTTAAATTTTCACCCATTATCTCTGAATAAGTCCTGTTTCTTTATATCTTGCTCCAAACCTTTGTAACTTCTCTTCCCTTTCTTCTTTTCTCTCCCCTTTTTACACCCTTGTCTCTCCACCTCCATTTCCCTCTCCTGTGTTCCCCTTTTCTGTTGCTTTCCAACATTATATCCACTTTTTACATTATTTTCCCCTTTTTTGGCTGTTTTTTTAAGTCTTAATTCTCCATTCTCTTTCCGCCCTTTCCTCTTTCTTCCCTGGATAGAGTTACTTGTTCATTAAAGATGGCTTCTTCTTTATTCTACTCTTCTAGTTGCGCAATCCTTTCTTGTTATTTCTCATAGATGCAGATCGCCATTTCTAAAAATTGAAAAACGGAGCCAAAAGAGTCCCTTCTTGTGCCTCTTCTTTATATTTTGTAGATTCCATTTTCAGTTCATCCAGAAGTGATGCCATTGTAGAGTTTTCTTAAACAACCACCCGAATCGTTTTTAGTCATTCAAATATAATTTCCAAAGATTCCAATGTCACCAAACAGTCTAAATACACACAAGCTGTTTCTTTCAGTACTTTCTTCTTTTTTCACTTTCTCTTCCTGGGGTTACTGTTTAGTTGCAGAGTTCCAGTTAAAATGTATCTTTTAGAAGTCTTATTTAAATTCAACTTTTAGTTATTTTCAATTCCAGGCAGACTCCTTCCAAATCCTGCCCTTATTCTTTTCCTCTTCCTTCCCTCTTATAACAAAAAAAAAAGAATTTTTTTAGTGTTCAGAAATCTTTCCTGTCCCCTTGGCATTTAATTATATTTCCAGTTTAATTACCTATTGGTGCCAAAGCGGATTTTTCCAATTTCTCATTCAGCTCTCTTCGCTGTCAACCTAGGGAAGGAGAGTGAAGAAAAAAAAACTTTCCCTTTTCACTTTCATTTGCTGCTTCCAACTCTTCTTTGGGAGCAATGTATCTTTTATAAAATTTAAATTCCAGGATACCTTGGGTTGTTATTTTTTGTCCCGGTCAGCCAAAACTTTCACTTCTTAACTTCCTCCTGCACTTTCTTTTCTGGCTGAGTGCTTCTTTGAGGCGACCATTTCTGACCGCCGCTCTTACCGCCTTTGGGAAAAGAAATTTAGCCAGTTGAGGAGGAGAGATGCGGTTCCCCTCAACCCTGCTGGGGCTCCCCCATCTTTACCACCTCTATGGGGTGGCTTAGCCCCGAAGCCAGCTGGCTCGGGGCGCTCCAGCGGCAAACCCAGGCAGATACCGTGCACAATCACGGATTCCTACCTGCTGCCGAAGCCCTGCAAACCGGAAGTCTCTACTTTAATCTGTTTTTAAAAACACCTGATAATGATAGAAAAATTAAAGCTTTGGACATAACAGCTTGCACATCTATGCTTTTTTAAAATAAATGTCTGGACACTAGGAGACAAAACAGCATGGGACTTGGTTACTTGGTAATTGTATGGTAGGAAATTTGCTTTGCTTCTTACATAAACACATGGAAACAGCCAAAATTTTGTTCTACCAACATAGGTATTTAGGTTCTTCTTAATTTTGGTATCTTATTTTCCTTTGCCTCTTGAAGGATTCTGTTTTATTCATTAAGAAGCAGAAATCGGTTGTGCTTCTGCTTACCAAAATAAAAAGGTGCTTTAAAAAAAATTAAACTATCAGATCTAAAAAAGACAGAAATAATTTATAGGTTTATTTCTTCACTAGTGGCCTTTTGTTAATCAACAGCTATTCAAAATAGTGCACTACATACTGTGTACATTCTGAAAACCTTTGAATGCATCATTCCTTGTCTATATTTCATCAGTTGATTCTCAAATATGGAAGCTGTTTCTCCAGGAAACCAAAACTAGATTTTATCAAATTATTTCTTTTCACTATCAATTATTTTTGTCTCTTAGTGCCCGAGTCAGCATTATTTATGTCTAAATAATGGTTGATTTGTGGTTGATTTGTTAGTTTATTTTAACTGGGAAAGTTGGTTTGGGTATTTGATTTTGCCATAGCACCATGTTTCTTTTTTTACTCTAAACTTCTGCATTCTCCCTAATATGGAAGCTATCTGAGCCTTAATCAACTGTACAGATAATCAGAGTTGGACGGGACCTTTTAGGTCATCTAATCCAACCCCCTGCCCAAGCGGGAGACCGTACACTATTTCTGACAGATGGCAGTCCAATCTCTTCTTGGACTGTGTGTTTAGCATTCTGATCAATCTATCATAAACATTTTATATGTCCTCCTTCTTTTCTCCATCTGCATGTTGTGCAATGGCTTTCAATTTGATTAAGTAAAATTAAGTGATCCATCTTTTAAGGAAGTATATTAAATTAAATCCTCTTTTACAGATCATTGGCTTTGGCACAGCTCTACTGGAAGAAGTGGATCCTAACCCTGCTAACTTTGTAGGTGCTGGCATAATACACACGAAATCAATACAAATTGGATGTTTGATGCGTCTTGAACCCAACCTTCAGGCAGAGGTAATCCATGTTTATTTGCTTGTCAAATCAAAAGCATGTATCGTATGAAAGACCCTTAATTTTTCCCATGTGTATTTTTACAGAAATCTTTTCTTCTAAAGTAAAATAGAAATTATAGTGTTTTTTTACTGCATTAGTAATAAATATTGTTTCTCCTTTTGTTCACAAAATGAAGACATAGTGCTTCATTGAAGATTGTGCTCTAACAATATACATGCTGAGTGGTGTTGACTAAGACAATGCATACATATATTTTATAGCTCTCCCAATACTAGCTTTGCCTTGTATTCATTGCACAGTTTCTGCAAAATTACATTCAGAGTGTATAATTAATCAGGAAGGTCAATTACATTGGGTTTTGTTTTGCCTTTTTGTACTGTAAATTCTCTAGGTGAAACTCAACACCTCTTGAACTTCTATTTTTTTATTTCAGACTGATTATTTTCCTTTTTAATTTTGTGATAACTTGACTGAAGTGGCTTTCCATTCCATATATCTTATGTGCACCAGGGAATAAACTTTATTTTTTGCCCAAATGTATGGACTTGTAAATATTGTGATATATTATTAAAACAACATGCAGCACTGTAACTCATGATATATTAAATTTGGATGATGTAAAATGTTTTGACTAATAACCCGATTGGGGGGGGGGGGGAGCAGAGCAGTCAGGAAAAGATTGCTGAGTGAGGAAGAAGTCTTAATATGGGATTCCCAGCGAAAGCAGAGTTATGCAACATCTTTAAGTCAGTGAGCATATTTGGAATTTTGGAAGCAATTATAGATACTGTACTTTCAAAAAGTGGTTGTGATGCCCATGTCCCAGAAGGACAAAGATATTTCTCACTGTCAGTGGTCTATACTATCCATTTCTATTTTTTCTGGACATACAACTGCCAGTCACTTCTATTTTCTAAGAATATCTAATGTTCTAAAAATGTAAGTAAAGGTAAAACTTGACAGTGATGCTTAATTCTGCAGCTCAGATCATTTTCTTTAATTCTAAATGCAGGTAATCCTACTGATTATTATTGAACTCTTTTATTTAAAAAATAGCCTCTTTTCTCCTTAAGCTAAAAATGTTCTTCGAAGTTCAGACTAGAAAGGTTTGCCTCCACTACAATTCTTTTTATCTTAAATATCAAACCACCTTACGATTCTAAAACATCTAAAATTGTTACAGAAAACACTTTACAAGCAGCATAGGAATTTGGGCAATTTTAAAACAGTTTTAAAATAAAACTTATTTTTTAATTATTTTTCAGATGTACCGACTAACATTGCGAACAAGTAAAGAAACAGTCTCACGAAGATTATGCGAATTGTTGTCAGAACAGTTCTGAATCTTAACTCAAGACCAGCTTTGATTCTTTATTTCTGCCTGTTTTTCTCCTCCTACTCCAGGAATGTCCTGTGCACCAGTGTCTGCATAAATAACTGCCATCACATTCACATTCCTGCCTTAAAGGACCTGTCCCTCTTATGTGAATAAAAGATGTGTGTAATGTAAAGTTACCTAAATGTGAAAAATATTTCTGGCACAAGGAGGCCAGGAGGCATTGTGTTTGTCACCTCAACTATTTCAGGCATTTTGTCAGAAGTTGGTTTTATGATGACTTACTTTGATTAACAATGATCTAAATGACAGGTGTTTGAATTTTCCCCCTGGAAATTACAATGTAAATTGCTAGTAATGTTGTCACTTCTCCTATCCCTGTATTGCCCCAGCAGTAATCAGTAAAGTTCTGTTTGATGAGACTATGAGTAGCCATCTTGCTGCTGTACTCTTTGTCAGTCTTCGACAGATCAACTTTTGAGAATGTCCAAAATGCATCAATGTGATGTGATGGGAAGTCAGGACTACTGTAATGGATCTCACAGATGTTAGCTTTTTCAAAATAGGCTATGGGAATTGACCTTGAGTACAGTACACATAGGCATTAGGGTATTATTTCCCCCTACCTCAAGCAATTTGTTTTAAACAGCTTTAATTCACCCTTTCATTTTTTCCAAATTAAGAATTACCAAAGAGTAAATTTCTCATCAAACGCTGGAATAAAAGGAATCAGAATAATTAGATTCACTGTTTCTAGAGAACACTAGTTAATCCATTGTTCATTTGAATTGTAAATTAAAAAAAAAATCACATGGAGTTACACTAAAAATTTCCCAGAGAATCTATGTTTCTATATTCTCTAGCCCTGGCTGTTATTATTGATAGGCAATTTCGAGGTAATATTTTTGTTAGCATATGGGTGGGTCGCACAGATACAGAAGTCTCGTATATTCAGGTCCTAAGTAAATCGTTAGCTTTTGAAAGTATAATGGTCTTATAATTGCTTTTTTGACATCACAAAGTTGGGTGCACTATTTTCAAAAAGTCTAGCAATGATGTGGTCTACTTGGCATGAGATATGCATTTGTAATATATTATAGAAATTCAGCCTGACATCCTTTTCAGCTAATAGAAATAAGTTTCAATCACATTTCTCTGAAATGATTCTAAAATGGTTAGCACAGTCACTCAGTAAAGCAAGAAAAAATAAGCAGTTATATCTATATTGCAATAAATGTCCTTGGGAGTTAAATCAGCTTCTTTTTTTAAAGATAAAATTGCATGTCTAATCTAGACAGGACTGTTATCCAGATTCCTCTAATTTGAGTACTGAATTACTGGTTTTTTGCAAACTTCTTTAAGGTAGCTTTGTTGGGCTCCATTGAATTAGCACATTTTGATAAATGAAATGGCATTAATTTGGTCATGTAATAAAACTAGGATAACTTCCAATATTCTCCTTTGACTGGAGAAATTCTAAGAGTGATGATCACAATGAACAGATTAACGCATTCTCATTTTTCACATGGAACCTGAAGCCATTAAAACAAGGGATAATTAGAAGCTTGTCATATAACATATTAAAAAGATCTGCCATTTAACTTTTAAAGGGGCAAATCTGAAGGCACTGTGGTTGCATAAATTTAATATGGCAAAGCACTGGTGGTCTTCCCTGTGCAGTTGTGAGCAAATGTCCATAAAAAGATGAAGATTCCAAATCAGTTGTTCATATTATTTTTGTTTCCCTAATGGGGAACAGAGAATTGAAGTATAGATATATACAATTTATTGGGATAAGTTACTTGATTACCAAAGTTATATATCCTCTTTATCAACCAGAAATACTTTTTGTGGCTAAAACAGTATTAGTAATCCAAGTGCAGTATTTGTGATTGACATGTGAAAGATTCCTCAACTGGAAGATGAAATGCTGTAAACTTCGGTCTACACTCCGGTATCTATGTATAACCATTTCAGTATATGAAAAGTGAATTTTCAGCTTACATGGTCAACTTTCATTATAAGTGTATGAATCTGGAAATACATAACTCTAATCATGTTACCTTTAGCAGAAAAAATAAATGGCTAGAAGACTAAAATTATGTTTCTTTGTTCTCAATTTTAAGAACTTTCAATGTGCCTTTTAAAAAAAAAAAAAAAAAGTAATCTCTTTTCACACCATTGTGAAATTACAGCTGCCTGTTGTTTAGCCTGAGTTGGTCTTTACTCACTTAGTTCTCCCCAAGAACCTAGGATGTTATAATAGATCAGTGTGGTGTATATGTGTCATTATTATTATGGTTGATCATAGTCAAATGTTTAGATGGGATTTTACATTTTTATCCACATATTTATTGGGAAAGGCAAATATTTGATGGTGTTAAAAGTACCATCACAGGATTGTTGCAAGTAAAGCTGCCTTTTGCAATTTACTATGGTGATTTTGTCAGTGCCAATGATGGTGCTTCAGACATTTTGGGATTGCACTCAATTTGCTATTGCTATTGATACTATCTTTGCTTTCTTTTCTCACAGTTGTACTATTTCTATTTGTAGGTCTTTATATTTTATAATTTTCTCTGGTTCTTTCTTTTCTGTTTTGCTGTCTTCTTGATGTTTTTAAGTCTGGGGTGTCATGACAGGGGCTTGTTTGTTTGAATTCTGAAGCACTTTAGCCTCTTCATTTTCTATTACAGGTAGTCCTCAGGTTATGAAGATAATGGAGTCTGACCATTATAGTTGCAAGTCATGGTCATTAAGCAAGGCACCACTTTGGGGTCCCTACAAGCTTTGGTTTGGCTTCCCCCCCATACATAGTCTTTGTGGGCTTTTGATCTACTACCAGCCAGCCACTCACCTGCCAAGGGAGCTGTAGGCTCGCTCAAAGGCCAGTGAGGCATGAAAAATTGTTCCAGCTTGCAAGATTCAATGTGCTCCTCAGCTAGCTCCAGAACCCAATAGCATCCTGTTTACCTTTTAACTTCTGATAGAGACACCCAGTTGATGTGTGAGGCTCAGATTTCCTACAGAGGTACACCATTCAACATTTGTTCATGTGTAAGCAAGATGAACAGGTCACCAAACTCTGGTACATACTCCTCTTTTGGAAGCATGCACTCTCAGCTTATCAAAATATAGATATTTTCACTGATCACAACTGGAATCAGCAACTTGGTGGTTAAGCAATGCAGTTGTTAAGTGAAACCATAATTGTGCTTAACGATACTAGTTCAGCTTTCCTTCACTTCACAGACTTGCAAAGTTCTGCAGGAATGGCAAGAGGATTGGTCATAACTTATTTTTTTCATCACTGTCTTAATTGCGAATTATTGCTAAACAAGGACTACCTGTTAATTCTTCTTGGAAACTGATCCTGACTTGGAATCCATTTTTTAGAGCAGGGGTGTCAAACTGGCGGCCCATGGGCTGGATATGTCACACTCCGCAAATGGGAAAAATGTCACGAAACATCATGTAATGGCAACATGATATGGCAAGTTTGACCCCATGTTATGAACATGCTAAGAAATTGATTACTTTCAATTAATTTGAATATAATTTGGCTATATTGTTGCTTTTATAGAAAAAAATGTGGCTTATGCTTTCAACGTACATCTTCCATTTGATTAATGATGTTGCTTTATTATGCTCCTATCCAATTGGCTTTCCATAGTATATTCTCATGGAATGCTTTTGCACATGTACACTACATGACCTTCGATAATAAAGCTGTTTCTGAGAATTGCATCCAGAAATTCCTGCTGAAGACTTTTCAAAAATACTCCATTCAATTCAATTCCATTCCATTTCGTCGTTGTTGTTGTTCCTCTTCTCCAAATATTTAATTCCCAGAAATGGTACTAAACTTAATTATAGCAGCTGGATATCCTCAATTATTTTATTGTGTGTTATCTTGCAGGGAAAAAAGTGTTTGTTTTTACTTCTGTAAGTCTGCTCTGTATCATGAAAGGTTCCATTTGGACAATACAAAAGTGGGCATTTGAAGAATGAATTTGCCATTAGATTATACGATTAGGAAGGTATAGCCTCTCTCAGTTATTCACCATTAGAAACTAAAAAGCCAGTTAATACCTTTATTAAAACAGTCAGTTATTTTACACAGTTAGACATTAGTTTGATGAAAGCCTTATAAATAAGGCAAAAATTAATTTCATTTCCCTATCTCCCAAATAATAAATTAACATAACTTGTTATCAGCATTGCTCTTAAAAGAGTAGCTGCCTTCTCAATGTTTGGACAAATTAATGTAAACAAAGGGAGTCTTAATTTCAGACTAGGTATAATGTAAATAGCAACTAATGGTTTATTTTAAATATTGCTTCAGGGTTGATACTGGTGAATTTGGCTAGTGTATACATCCTTCTACTCTGCATACACATTCACCAAATATAAGGATATGTGTAAAAAGTGGTTCACTCGGATTATCAGGATTTGGGCATGGCATTTCTATTTCCTTCTTGTAGGAAGTTTGTGGCATGCAGCATTTGCATAGTTTTTCTATCCTTGCATTCTTCTGCCTGTGAAGAAGAAAAGTCTTATTTTTGATGAGGTATGCATGTGTTTGCCAAGTTAATTTGTTTAAAAATACAGAAATTGTTTCCTTGGATATTGTAAATGTAAGGAATGGTTAATAATTAACACTAATACAATTGGCTAATTGCAGTTAGACTTATATACCACTTTACAGTGCTTTTCAGCTCTCTCTAAGCGGTTTACAGAGTCAGCCTATTGCCCCCAGCAATCTGGGTCCTCATTTTACCAACCTCAGAAGGATGGGAAGGCTTGAGCCAGTAAGGATCAAGACTGCATTCTAACCACTGCACCACCACAGCTCTAAGTAGCTCAACAGGCAAATAGTTTCATATAAAGCAAATTGTACCACTTTCTGTACATAAAGATACCCTAAACTTAAAAAATACATTAAGTCAGTGAGAATTCTTTACATATTTTAATGTAAAAAATGTAGTATGGATGTGTGTGTATCCCTATGTGAGAGATGGTAGCTGTTCTGGTTCGCTGGCAGTAGGTGCAGACGGCTGAGGTCTCTGAGAGCGAGGACTTGGATGAGGGCCCTGCGTGTGATGCGGGGATGGAGCCACGACTATTGGAGAGTGGAGTGCTGCCTTCTGAGCTTGTGGAGTCTGGCAGCAATGATACAGAGGACCCGAGGAACCTCTGACCAGTGCCCGTGCATGCAGGGCTGCTGGAAGGAAAGAGCAGCTGCAGCAGCACGGGTGACTCAGGAGTAAAGCTGCAAGGTGATGGCCCTTCCCATAAGGGATAAAAGCCATCCCTCAAGGGTTGGGTTCTTTGCAAGAAGCAAACAAGTTTTTTCAAGTTCTTGTGGAAGCCCTGTCTATTCTGGTTTGTTTCCGGAGACTTTTGGTTTTGGATATTTCCCTGCAATTAATCTTGTGTTCTTGGCAGCCTTTCACAACATTGAAAGGGCTTGCTTTTATTTGGGACAATTAGTTTTAATGACTCTTTGCTGTGAATGGACAGAATTCACAGAGACACATTAAAAAGGTTTGCTTTTATATATATTTTGTGTTTATTTGATTTGAACGAAGCTTGGTCAGAACAGTAGCCCTTTGAAAAGTGTCTAAAAATGCTTCTAAAAGATTTAATCGTTATGAAAGGGAAACATACTTTTACATTTTTCTGAGTACTATGTGGAATATCACACATGCTTACATGACATACTATTTCCTTCCAGTGATCCAGTCAGCTTTTTTAACCTAGTTAAATAATACTATACCAAATTACGCTATACCAAGGGTCCACAGCCAGGCTGTGGCCTACTTGGAACTGCATGAGTGGTGGGCCAGGACACGTGCACGCACATGTACAGCTGAACTTGTATAAGTTGAGCTGCGCACACAAATGTGGGCACACCGGCCCGCCACTCATGTGACCCAGTTCCCCTCCCAAGCTGCAAAGGTAAGGGACCATTGCACTATAAGTGATCCTTTTTTAATGATCACTCATTCAGTGACTGTTTGGACTTATGATGGCAATCAATGAGTAGTGCTTATGACTAGTTCTTGTACTTAGAGTGTGATCATGATCCAGGAGATCAACATTTGGCTTGCAGTCATGACACTGCAGTGTCTTGCAGTGATGTAATCACCATTTGCAACCTTCACTGTTGGCTTCCAACAAACAAAGTCAGTGGGGAAGCTGGCAAGTGGTTAGAAATGGTGATCCTGTGACTTTGTACTTAACAACATTGTGTGATTCATGTAAGGATGGCCACCAGACATGCTGGAACTCCCATCACTAAACAGAGTGATTTCATGATGTTGTGCCTTTCAACAGCATTGCTTAGCAATGGAAATTCCAGTCTAGATTATTGTTGTTAAGTGAGGATTAGGTGTAGGTAAAACTACTAAACTACAGGAATTTTGGGAAAAGTGTAGTCAGATTATAGGTGGGGATTAGAGTTTTTCTTGTATTGATCATTATAGATGAGCAAAAATAATCTACCACTGACATATAAGCTATACCTGCTGGAAAATATGCAATATTATTTTATTTACCTTGATGATGATGGACACATGCCTTCACAGTGGGTTAAAGTAACATTTGAAACACAACCCCTGTAAAACACTTGTTCTTCGTATTCAACAATACTACATGTTTCTGTAAAACATTAAAAACAGCAATTAATGTAAGTGTAAGAACTCTGTTTTCTTTTGGCATGAATGAGGATTTGGGCTTATATGTATCCTTACTACAAAGAGCTATTGCCACAGAACGCTAATACACAATGCAGCAAAGAAAATAGTAACCACTAGATTTTACTACTGTTAATCTTTGATTTAAACAATAAATGCAGTCCTAATTGCTAAAGATCACATATTAAACACAATAATGACAAACAATTATTTGGGTCTGGAGAGTTGGTCATAAAATATGAGTGATAGTTTTCTTGGCAAAACTATATTATTTAAGGTAAAAGTTTCCTAGCCAGTCATGTCTAACTCTAGGGGACAGTGCTCATCTCCATTTCTTAGCCAAGGGAGCCAGCATTGTCCGAAGACACTTCTGTGGTCATGTGGCTAGCATAGCTATATGCCGGAGGCAGGAGTTGGCAGGAGTTGGGGCAGGAACAGAAGCTCACCCTGTCACATAGTGTTTAAGTCTTGAACTTTCAACCTTCTGGTTGAGAAGCCCAGCCTCTTAACCGCTAGGCCACAGCACCCCCAAGCTATTTTATAGGGCAGTAATGTATCTCAGATTCATAGAAATTTGGCATTCTAAGAATTATAAAATAGTATGAAAAAATTCAACTCTACATATTGTTCAGTAAGTTGAAGTCTTTAGAAACGTTTTTGAGCTAAAAGTTGAGTGTGTAGGCCTATGTTTACTGTATTTTCCTTGCAAGCACTATTTCAGTAGACTAAAGTCAAATATGTCGTTAACTGAAGTCCCAGAGAAGAATCATTTAAACCCAGACATTCACTTGAGTTCAACCAACCTGGGCTTGTTGAGGTTGGAGCACTAGTTGTAATATTTGGAACAGTAACTGAAAAAGGAAAAAAAAATCCAAGATTTAAAATTGCATCCAGAGTCACCAAATATAACAAATCTTTAGATAAACTTGAAATCATGTACTGCTGGTCATCTATTCAGTTTTTTCAAAACATCAATTCTGCTAAACACATTGTTTTTTTGTGAGAAAGAATTTGCTTTGAAGTATTGATTTATTTAATGGCCCACAATTGAATGCTGGCTCCATTTCTTGGAAGATTATCATTCTGTATGAAATGTCTTCAAATTATATGATGTAAAGTGATCTCCATTTATACATTGGACATATTCCTTCACACATGTACCCACCCATTCCCATTGTAGCCTACACATTTGGTTTGGAAAGTTCCCCAGCCACCAGTACAAATTAAGGTGGGAGGATGTACTGATGGGTGGTGTCAATTCTACAAGTAGTCTTTGACTGACAGCAGTAATGCTCAGAATTTCTGTTGTAAGTCATTACTTCATGACTTTTTTTTTTTTTTGCAATGATTAGGTGAACTCTGCAATACGTAAGCAAATCCATGTATTTCTATAGATACTTCTTGCCAGAAACCTGTAGAAAATAACTGGCAATAAGGTTATAAAATGTGATCACATGACTATGGAACACTGCAAGTGACCATAAAGGGAACTGGTTGCAAAACACCCAAAGGGATGTATGCGTCATCAGAATTCCAGAATCAGGTAGTAAGTATTGTAACTTTGGAAGAGTCTTGCATAACTTTGAATAGTCACAGGTAACCATTAAGTGAGGACTACATTAAGTCATTAAATAAGGACTACATTTATGTAGGAATGGATGCAATTGGATACAGTCCTATGAAAGTGATTATTTGTCTAATCTGTTACTTAATCTTTTTTTAGCACTTTCTTATGTTAAGGTATCACAAATCAATGCCTTTGGAATTCAGATAAATTAATTGTTAAAAAAAATCACCATTAGTGATATTGTAATATTTGCTATAAAATATATCAAAAGGGGAAAATCTGCATTCACTTACTTACATACAAGTTATTTATTAATTACATTTGCAGGATTTATAGGCTGCTCCAATCAGAATCAAAATTCAGTAAGTACATCCCTCATAAATTGGGATAAAAAGATAATATAATGTAATACCTTATAACATAATCAATACATTTTACCTGTTTAAGACCAGAGAATAAAATACAGTCAACAAAACATGTTTAAAAAATTAACAAAAATTAACTTAACCTCTGGGAGCCATCACAAAGGATGTTTTATGAAAGCAATCCACCCACATTCTTCTGGAACTCAAATCTAATCTGGGCAAATAGCTTTTGAGATGGGAAAGCACTTGTGATATGTAAATTAGGGAAGCTTTTGATAAAGAAAATGAATTATGAATTATACATTTGCTTCTGTATGCCTGAATCTCTTGATTAAAAAGAACAAATAGCACTGGAGATGCTTTCCAAATTACAATGCAATGTGAATCATGGAAATTTATACATTATTCCTTTAATTCTTATATTTTTCCTTCCTATCATTAATATATACTGTCACAGAATTTTTATTGGTATATTTTGAGAGGGTTTAAAGATAAAAATGAAGAAGCATTCCTATGATCAGAAATTGTCCACTTGATTCTCAAGTGTTCCATGTCTGAAGGAGAAGAAAGGAAAATCAAAGCCCAAGAGACATTTGCAAACTCACAATTTCCAAATAAAGGAAAAAAAGTAGACTTTACACAGAAGATACAGAAGACAAGCTGCTTGTGTTGTCCCCTGCTTTCCTGGATAGTAAAAAAGGTGACTGAGCATGTAGCTTATTAAATGCCAGGCCAGCTGAATTACATGATTGAGTCATCTGTGCTAGAATGGGAAATAAATTCATTTCTATATTTAAGTGCTTAATGTCTCTCAATAGCTGCTGACAATTGAAGCATTGATTGTTCAGTGCCAAATTGTCATTACCCTAATGATTTGTCTATTAAAGTATTCTACATTTAACACAGCAATATTTTGTAAGCTGCAGCCTAAAAACTTTTCTAATAAAAAATAGAAGTCAGTTTGTTTTATGAAAATTAGAAAATTTGATTCCTTAAATATCAGACAAAATTCTGCACATTATTTTGCATATGAGTTTCCACATTGCAAAATAATTGTTGTAATGTACAAAATCAATAGAGCCTTCAACTTTCCTGTCAGAAAGTCCCGTCAGCCAAGAAATACTTACTGCTGGTGTAAGGAGCACTTGTAGAAAAAAAGGTAGTAGAAGTAAGAGTGACAGTAGGTGGCTCAGTAGTCAAAGTGGTTTTGGTGGGTGTGGTTATTGGAATGCTGGAGAAAGTAGAAGTTGCACTTGTTGGCACACTGGGAACAAAATATGTGCTTAGACTTGTTTTCCAAGTGGTGTTGGGAGAAGCCGAACTGGAGATGTTAAGTGGTCTTGTAGTGGTAACAGAGGACATGCTAATTGAAGTTGACTCTGGAAAAAGAGATCGAAAAGACAGAACTTGAGAGATGAGAAGTTGAGAAAATTGTCCTCAGTGGTGTTGAGAGACCTGTCTTCCTTCCCGTGGACAGGAAATATCTAAGTTACAGATACTTGTCAGAATGGGAGAATGAGCTCCTACAAATATGGTACCAATAAAACAAGAAGCCAGGAAGGAAAAATGAGGCATTGGAAAATATGCAAAACATTTAAACAATACAGCTGACAAAAATTTGCATTAAAGCATTCTGAGATTTGTAACAAACATATTTTTTAAACACATTATCAAGTAGGAAATGTGGAGAAATATGCAGATTTAAATATTTATTTAAATAAATATTGTTGATTTCAATGAAATAAAGAAGGGGAAAGTAACTTATTCCATTGAAAACAAATGGAATCTAAATTATACAACAAATCCTACACAAACAATTTCCCATTGAATCCCAAATACTGTAAACAGAGAATCATATTTCCTTTATGGTCTTAGTAGTAAAGGTGGGAATTGAAAATTGTGTCACTCACAGTGAAAAGGAAAACATGTGATGAAAGAGCCACATAAAAATGACAAATTACACAGGTCATCCATTTTTTTCAAATGCTTTGCTCTCTGAAAAACTTTTCGTGATTATGATAGGCTCCTTCAAACTGAAATATAAATTCAGAAAAACTGTATTGTGTGGGAATCTAAAAAATATGAAATTTCTCAAGCATAATGTTTCTGACACATTGCATGAGTTCAATAGGGCCAAAAGATTTCTACTGCTTTTTTTTGTTTTATTCAATGTCTGATGCATCACACTACAGTCTCCAGCAATAGTGAGCTACCACTGATGGATTCCAGTTGTCCTGATATCATTTTTCCAGTGTGGCAATGTCCTGAGTAAATCTTTGACCATGTTTGTCACTGACTGCAGTTAGATTTTTGGGAAAGAAGTTCAAGTGTTCAAACCGCAATCTTTAGTGACATCTTGCATTTCATGTCTTGTACACTACAAGAACTTTGTCAACTGCTGTAGCTGAATGTACTTTGGTGCTCTGAAGTTGCTAAGGAGATTCTCACCCTTGGATGTTTCCCAGGCAATTTTCTCTAGCCCCACTAACAGATCTTCAAATTGCTTGTCATTGGTGACATATTTTATACGTGGGCCAACAAAAGTGCCTTCTTAAATTTTGGCATCAGGGATTTTGAAATATTTGTCAAATAACAAAAACCGTCTCCTTTCTTGTTCATCAGCTTCAGAAATTGTTGTCATAAGTCTGAGTTTTAAGTGAAACTTAAAACAAATTTAAGTATCTAATCTTAACATTAAGTCTGTCAACAAGTGGTTCAAGGGACAGATTTTTCTGTCCTGAACCAAATTCTTTTAGAGTGGCCATTTTCTTTTAATGTAATGCAACTCTTTTGTACAGCTGTCTTGTTTACATATGTAACAACATTGTTTGATATTTCCAAGCTGCATTCCAAGCAACAGAGCTACTACTTTTAGATCTCTACAGATAACCCAATTGTACTTGGCATATGTGATGTGCTTCAGCAATAGTTCCATATTTTTGTATGTGTACAGCATTCATGTGTACAGCATAGCCAATAGAAATGGAAGAGTGTACATTGCAGTTGTGTAAAATCAGAATATTTCTATAAAATGGAACATGATAGGTTAAATTACACATTATTTTTGTGATTAGAAGCCAACAGTCTATAAGATACACCCAAAACTGTTCAGGAACCAACATCTTTGTTGTCCACTGTTATTAAAGGATCAGGCAAGCTGAAAGAAGGAAGAGAAGTAGGACAATTGCTGATGAAAATGCCCCTATGACAGATGAAGTGTTGCTGAAGCCACCAGCCAAACTCAGCACTGGTGTTCTTGAGGGGTGTTGTGGACAATGTTGAAAGAAATGAATTCAAGGTTTTTAGAACAGAGAAAAAAATAAATAAATAAAGGAAAAAGAGAAGAAAGCAACCAAGGGTCAGAGCAGCACTGGGTGTGGGCATGTTCTACTTACTTGTAGCAGGGAGTGTTGACAGTGAAGAATCAATTTCTGATTTCATAGAGAAACAGAAGAACATTTGGTGGAAGGAAAGAAAGAAGGAAGGAAGGAAGGAAGGAAGGAAGGAAGGAAGGAAGGAAGGAGGAAGGAAAGCAGAGGAAAAATGAATTAAAAGTCAGAAGCATAAACTGAAGGCAAGATATTTAAAAAAAGAGCTGAGGAGCCTGGGCTAGAAGATAGGTCTAAGAGAGAGAGGAAGGGAGGGAGGGAGGGAGGGAGGGAGGGAGGGAGAGAGAGAGAGAGAGAGAGAGAGAGAGAGAGAGAGAGAGAGAGAGAGAGAGTGTTATAGATGCACAAAAGGGACCCAGAGGACTCACATTTGAGTTGAAGGAGACAAAGTGCATCAGGTTAGGATGGAGGATAGGAGTTTCATAAGAGGGTTGTTGAAAGAAGATACAAGAAAATGGAGGAAAGGGATTTATGCCTATGCTATGCAAAGGCATTTGTGAGAGAAAGATGCCATAAAGAGGTACTGAACATGACAGCACAAATTGTCACTGGTACTATTTATAGCTGTCATGATTGGTGGCAAATAGGCCATAGTACTGGTGGTTGAGGTGGAGATACAGACGGTAACTGAATGATTGTTGTTTGGCAAAAACATGGAGAAAATGGGAGGAAAGGAGAGAGAGAAAAACAGAGAGAGGAGAGGAAGAGCAGGGGAGTCAAGGGAGGAGAAAGCTATTAAGAATAAGGGGGAAACTGGGTGAAGGCATGGGAACAAAGAAGTGAGATGAGCAAACCAGGAATGCAGTCCTATGCTTGCTTATTGGAAGCAAATATAACATGCCCTGAAGAGGAGATGAAAGGACTTACACCCAAGATATCTGAAGGGCAACAACAGAGCAGTAGATGAGTTTCCTAAATTAAAAGCCAAAGTTACCACTGCTATGGTCTGGGGTAATTCAGTGGTCATCAAAGTAGAAAATGAAGACAAAGAAGAAAATGATGTTGGGGTGGTCCTCTTAAGTAATATGACAGATGAAATAAGTATACCCCTAAAGACTAGTCCAGATTAGTTTTTAAAGGGTTTATGTAGGTTTTTGGATGAGGAAGGAAGGAGGTAAGTAAGTAAAGTAAGTAAGTAAAGTAAGTAAGTAAAGTAAGTAAGTAAAGTAAGTAAGTAAGTAAGTAGCAGCTGAGTAACTATGGATATGGGTATATCCTCACTTTCTGGGCATGCCTCAAAGGAAAGACCCATGGGACACAAAGGAAATATCCATGGTTTCTACTGTCACTGTAGCAGGAAGGAAGAGACAGGGAAGGGGGTGAGGGTAAAAGAAAACAGGTGAGTGATATTTAATGTCTGGCAAGTACACTATCAAGGGAAGGATATGAAGAAAAAACTGACCAACCCAGGAATATCAGTATATCCTTGCTATTAGTGCACTATTTTAACTTCACAAAATCGCCTTACTACAGAAGGTTTTACAGAAGTTGCTGGTGTGGAAAGTGCCAATATGGTTTCCTTCCTTCCTGTGGCAGGAAGGAAGGAAAAAAGAAAGGAAGAAAGGACGGGAGGGAGGGAAGGAAGGAGAGGAGGAAGAGTAAAAGAGGACAAGGGATTAAGATTAAAGATAAAGGAAGTGCTCTGTCAGAGAGAGGATATTAAGAAGCAACTGACCAATGCAGGAATGTGGGTGTATACATCATTTTTCTGGACTATTGTGTCATGCCTAAAATGAGAGACCAGGGGATTAAAATATGTAAGATATCTGAAGACTACATGAGGGCAGAATAGTTCACAGAGTTGCTAAATCAAATATCCCAATTTACCACTGGTGCTCTTTATCGATGTTATTGAAGTTGAAGGAGGCGGTGTACTAGTGGTAAGGGAGGTTGAATGGGAGGTGAGTGTAATAGTGCTGCTGGGTATTGAGGTGGTGGGTGTGGTCATTGTAGGCGTGGTGATGTGGCTAATGGTGGAAAGGGGAGTTGTTGTGGGAGTTACCATTGAAGTTATTGGGAGAGATGTGCTACTAGTAGAAATGGTCAGTGTTATAGGTGTGGTGGTTTGGGTTGAGGTTCCGGTTGTTGGGATAGGTGTACTACTTGGTGTCGATTTTGTGTGGATAGTTATGGGCAGAGTAACAGGAGATGTTTCTGTTGAGGTTTTTGGCATTGGAGTGGTTGCAGTCTGGGTTGATTCTGTGGTCCTCAAAGTAGAAGAGGGCGACATGGATGAAAATGATGGGGTCCTATGGCTT
>BLBF01000054.1:9000226-9062846 GCA_015471245.1 Laticauda colubrina | reverse complement strand
GGAGTATGTAGTTGTAAAGATACCTCGTAAGTAAATTTGCTTGGCATGGTATAATCGGATTTATATAGTTGGTCTTTTAGAAAGTGCCAACATAGTTTCTAGTGTCCCTGTAGCAGGTGAAATAAATGGAGGGCATGGGAGAGATCGGAAGGGAGGGAGAGGCCTTTGGAGTCAGTGAGTGAGTGTGTGATGGAGGCAGGGATTGAGTGATGGGAGGGTAAAAGAGGACAAGTGAGTGATATTTAATGTCTGGCAAGTGCACTATGAAGAGAGGGGTATTAAGAAGAAGCTGACCAACATGGGAATATTGATGTACCCTTTCTTTTTGCACAATTGTAGGTTGCCTCAAAAGAGTGACCAGAAGACACAACATCTGATGGCCACATCAGAGCAATATAGTTGACAGAGTTTCTAAACCAAACATCTCAACTTACCACTGGTGCTCTTTATTGGTGTTGTCATTGAGGTTGAAGGAGGCTGTGTACTAGTGGGAAGGGAGGTTGTAGGGGAGATGAGTGTAACAGTGCTGCTGGGTATTGAGGTGGTGGGAGTGGTCGTTGTAGATGTGGTGATGTGGCTACTGCTGGAAATGGGAATTGTTGTGGGAGTTACTGTTGAAGTTGTTGGAAGCGGTGTGCTGCTTGTAGAAATGGTCAGCGTGATTGGGGTAGAGATGGGCAGAGTAACAGGAGATGTTTCTGTTGTGGTTTTTGGTATCGGAGTGGTTGCAATCTGAGTTGATTCTGTGGTCCTCGAAGTAGAAGAGGGCGACATGGATGACAATGATGGGGTCCTGTGGCTTGATGGCATTTCATGTGTTGAAGCTACAAGAGAGAGGAAATGCAGTCGTATCAGTGCTACATAGTACTGGAATCTATAGTCTTGAGGATACCCCTTAGGGAAATTTGCCTGGCATAGTAAAATTGGATTTATGTGGTTGGGGGTGTAGAAAGTGCAAATATGGTTTTTAGTGTTACTGTGGCAGCATGGAAGGGAGGCAGGGAATTTGAGAGATCAGAAGGGAGGGAGAGGTGTTGGGAGGCAGTCAGTGAGTGAGTGATGGAGTCAGGGAGTGAGTTATGGGAATGTAAAAGTGGACAAGTGAGTGACATTTAATGTCTGTAAGTGCACTAGGAAGAGAGGGATATTATGAAGCAGCCAGCAAACACACGATTATTGGTGTACCCTTACGTTTTTTGCACAATTGTAGCATGCCTCAAAAAAGAGGTGAGGAGACAGAAGATGTGATGTCTGAAAGGCCACATCAGAGCAATATAATTGACAGAGTTGCTAAACCCAATTTCTCAACTTACCACTGGTGCTCTTTATTGGTGTCGTCATTGAGGTCGAAGGAGGATGTGTACTTGTGGTAAGGGAGGTTGTAGGGGGGGTGAGTGTAACTGTGCTGCCGGGTATTGAGGTGGTCTGAGTGGTTGTTGTTGGCGTGGTGATGTGGCTACTGGTGGAAACGGGAGTTGTTGTGGGAGTTACCATTGAAGTTGTTGGGAGAGGTGTGCTGCTTGTCGAAATGGTCAGTGTGATGGGTGTGGTAGTGGTTTGGGTTGAGGTTCTGGTTGTTGGGATAGGTGTACTTCTTGGTGTCGATTTTGTGGAGGTAGAGGTGGGCAGAGTAACAGGAGATGTTTCTGTTGTAGTTTTTGGCATTGGAGTGGTTGCAATCTGGGTTGATTCCGTGGTCTTTGAGGTTGGAGCTGATGAAGTTTCGTGGGTGCTTCCTATAGGGATGCTTGTCACAGATATGGAAGCTATAGTGGAGGAAAAGATAAAATTAATTTTGTTGGATGCCCTTACAGAATTCATGAATTTCTTTTTGTTTTTTACTCACTTGTATATTGTGATGTTAATGTACTGGTTGCACTTGTTTTATCAATAATTGATTGTTGTGTTGGAATAGTTGGGCGTTCTTGGTGAATTGTCACTGGTGTTATTATTGGTTCATATATGGTGGTTTTTGCTGATTCAGTCGTTCTTGTTGTTACTGACAATGAAGTTGTTACTGTTGTTTTTGGTGTGCTACTTCTTCTTGTGTAAGCTGTTACAGCAAAAAAACTGATTCATCTAGTAAATCTCTAAGGTGTAGTCATTTTAAAATGTATAATAATTTTTGGTTCTTGTGATATGATTCTTACCTGTTGAAGTGGATGATGTAGGTTTTAATGTTGTTTCTGGGCTTTCTGAAAAAGGTGAATTGGAAAAAGATAAAGTATTTTTCGGTACCAAAGTATTAAATAACCACAAGATGTACTTGCAGTATTTCACAATTTTAAAAAGTATGACCTTCCAGAATTTACTAGATAGCCTGTTGGAAAATTCTGGGAATTGATGTCCATATATTTTTCAGTTGCTACGGTTGAGAATTAATGCACCAAGTTATGATCTTAAAAGTTGTATTTAATTAAAAATGGAAAGATTCTCAAATGAATAAGTTTTGCTTTTTGACTGCTGTGACATCAATAAGATCAGCATTATACTTCCCAAACTTTTTATGCCAATTCAAAGTACAAATCCTTTTGGTGTGTTTTAATATTTTTTTAATAAATAAGTCATTAAAATGGGAAACTTGCCATTTCATTGTTATAACTGTGATCACATGAATTGCTTTGGTCATATTCATATAATGGGGTGATTTTTCTGTATGCCTTTGGTATGGGTTTGTTTGAAGGGAACTAATTGTAATCTCATGTGTAAAAGTTGCAAAAGTTGACACAGAGTAGATTGGTATTCATGAATGAAGGCAGTGTGATTGTGGTGGTTACAGTATATAGTTAGTTTGGGAATGACAGCTGTCTCCTTAAGGGAATGCCTCATGGGAGATGTAGTTCATGTCATGTGGTCACATCTGTAATCCTGATTGGTCACTGAATTGAACTCTGGTGGGTTGGGGGGAGCTTTGTTCATTCTTGCTTGGACCCCAGCATTGTGCTGGAGTCTTCCCTTTGCTGTATTGTTATGGGATGAAGATAACTATCTTTTCATTGTGCTGTCTCTCTAATTTTCTGGCTGAATATGGAGACAGATTGTTAAACACTACAAAGACTTCCATACAAAGTTTCTTTATTGTATTGACAGCACAGTGATGTTTCTCCAGATATTGGTTCAGAGGAGGATCAACCAGTCCCAGGCATTTCAGAAGGGGAGTTGATCAATGGCTCCAAGCAGCTGGCTGAGAGTGATTTAGCTGAATTACAACTGCAGCAGGACAGCCTTGAGACTTCAGGTGGGAAAAGCATGCAGCTGCAGTCAGTTAGTGAGGAGGAGGAGGAGGAGGAGGAGGAGGTGGTGGAGGAGGAGGAGGAGGAGGAGGAGGAGGAACACCTTTTTGCCCCTGATCCAAGAACATGTAAGGCAGGAACAGCAAAGATCAGCCTGATTACTCACAAGGAGGTAGCATTGTCCCTCTTGATGGACTGCACCAGAAGCTGGCTATTTAGTAGTGCACACAAAAGGAGATGATGCTGGGAACAATGTATACATTTCTTAGCTGTATGTTTTCTGGTTGTTGTGATTCCAGCCTTGCTTTGCATTGACTCTGTGCCTTGACTTTGTGTTGTGCCTTGTGAACTCGACTTTTCTTTTTTCAAGAGCCTTCTTGTATTGTAGATTTAATTTTGCCTAGTGGATTTTTCTTGTTTGGGTAACTTTCATGTGCCTTATGGACTCATTGGCCATTGCTCTATGGACTAGCATTGATCTGCTTTGCACTAGACTTAATTGGGACAGTTTGGGGTTTTTAGTGAAAGGAATTGCTGGGGCATATTAATAAACTCACTAACCCACCATTACATGTACATGTGAGTTAATGGAACAGTAGAGCACATATATAGTATGTGTCCTGGGATAATGTTCCAGGATCCAATCTGTGTCAGTTACTGGGACCAGAAGTTTAATCTTCCAAGCTTTCAGACTAGTGCTGGAACCCATTCTTAGGACACTTCTCTCTCACCAGAATGTGTCTAGAAGCTCAGAAGACTAAACCTCTGGTCTTGATGACCAATCCAGATTGGATCCTGCAAGATTGGCACTGACTTAAAATTGACAAACACAATTGGGAATGTAGAGAATGTTTGGAGATATGTGTTGTTGAGAGGTGCAGTTGAGACCACTGTTGTATTGCTTTGGGGAATGACATACCAGTAAAATGCGTAGACACTATAGTGCTGGTGTGAGGAATCATGGTAGTGGAAGTGATCTTCGAAGTGCTTGATACTGAAGATTCTGAAATGCCAGTGGTTTTTGATACTGTAGAAGGAGATGAAGTTACTGTAGTTTCCAGTGTCCTTATGGTGTGTGGTGGGATCGTGGTGGCTGCAAAAATATAAAACATTAAAAAAATAGGGTTAGACTTATGTAAAGTTTGAAATGAAAAGGAGAAAAGGAAAACTACTGACACCTTGTATAATTCAGAATTAGGGTTCCTTTCCCTGGGAGAGTATAAGAGGAATGATAGTAATATAATGATGTTGCCATAAAGAGAGCAGAGATTTGGTATTCTCTCTCCTTATTTGGAGACATCTGCATTTATTATACATTTGAGTTTGTTAGCCAAAGCCCCTTTGGGATAACCATAACATACCTATTGTACCACTTTTTTTGCAAACCAAACCAAACCTTATATTATTGTTTTAACAATTTCCAGCTGAAATTCATCACTAAAAAAAAATAGGATTTTTCAATATTTGTAAATTGGGGGTGTATCAGGGAAGTGTCTGGCTGAGTCATTTCTGAAGCATGGCTGGGAGATTATCAGTTATTCAGGCCATGGTTGTCCCAAAGGTGCTTTTTTAAAACACAACTGGACTTTCTTGGTTTTTTTCCATGAAAATTTCACTTCAAGGCCACATGGGACCTTATCTGTGCCTTTAGGATCACCTAAATCAGAATTCAAGTAAGTGTGGAACCTGAAAGGACTGTGTTGTAAACAGGAGATAGGTGGTGTTAAGATCAGTTTTAATGTATAAGGTCTTTTTGAACCTTTCTTTCAAACCAGTGGTCCTCTCTGTTCAGAATCTGGACTTTGCTGTTCAAAAAAGTGACCTTTGTCTTTCAAATGTAGATGGTACAGATTCTACCAGCAGTTATAAGAAAAAAATTATCTGATTTCCTACAACTACTGAAGGACAATACCACTGGCAAGCCACAATACCACCACCAAGTAGCCTCAATGATTCTGTTAAAGACCAGATCACTACAAGGAATATAAATCCTTCCATTCCCCATTCAGTTAGAACTGAAGAAGTGTCTTGGATGAGAAATGAAACATCTTCAACGAGAAAACAAAGTCTAGTTGCTTTTTGGGATGTCTCTGATGCATGTTTCAGTCATTTTGCCCAGGTTATGGACCCCATATATTTCTCTCAAAATCGATGTAGAAAAATCATAGGAATACAGAAATAGAAAAAGTACAATAACCTACACTTAAAATACCAATATTTTAAATTTTATATTTACCTGTTACAGTTGTTGGAGTGGTGGTAGGTGGCTGTTCTGTGAAAAGAAAGCATAAGTGAAATATAAACTATAAAATGTTTTGTATTATGAAAATATATTGCATATATTTTCTAAATTATCACATATCATAATAAGCAGATATACCAACAAAACTAAGTGTTTAAGAGCTGATTAAGGTGTACTCCTTACAACATGTTCATAATAAATCAGTAAAGCTGGATAGACTTGAAGAACATTTCTGAACAGAGAGGTTGTTATTTAAAACTGGAGCTCTTTTCTTACCACAGGGTACGCAGGTTTTCTGTTTTGAATCATAGTACTCTTCATATGAACAATTGTAGCAGCCTGAAAGAAAGAGTAAAATACATCTTTAACATTATGCATTCTTTTAGCTAAAAACTGGTTTTGAAATAAGAATTAAGACATTACTAACATTTGTAAATGAGCCTTGGACAATTAACGATCACACCTTTCCAAATTTGGGCCCATAACAAATTTTAACAAACTGTATCACTGTTTGGTTTGGTGGCTGCAGTGCCTCAGAGAGAAAGTCCATACAGAGAGTGGTAAGGACAGCCGAGAAGATTATAGGAAGCTCGGTTCCTGTTATTCAGGACACCGTTTATAAGTGCTTTGTGCTTAGAGCTCAAAGCATTGTTAGAGACCCCACACACCCACTTTATGGTCTGTTTCTGTTGCTCTCCTCTGAGAGGAGGTTTCAGAGTATTTCCAGCAGGACTACCCAATTCTGTAACAGCTTTGTTCCCTATGCCATCTGGTAAACTTGCAAGATTCATTTTTCTTCTCACGTACATGTATACATCCAAATTAAACTGTTGTTTTTCCATGTCATATAATATATGTGCAGACCTGCCAACCCCTGATAAAGGAAAATCTGGAGACCCATGAAAAAAAATCTGGAGATTCTATAAAAAATAGTGAGATTCTATTTTTTCCCCGATCAAGATTAAACAAACCCCTTTTCCATCGAGGAAAGTCATTAACAGTTTATTTAAATGTTTTATTTGTGTTCCCTGTTGTAAGAAGATGCAGCTTTCTTTCTTCTATTGAAAAATCACCACCTCTTTTCGCCATGTTTATATGATTGCGATAGCTTTCCTGCGCTGAACTTACAAAGACTACTGGGAAACTAGCCTCGTTCCCAGGGCCTACTCCCCTTTCAAAATGACGCACAGACAGGAAGAAAAACGATTACCGTATATACTTGCATATAAGCTGACCCCCAAATTTGAAAAAAAAAAGTGTTTTAAATTCAGCGTGAGATTGAGGAGCCTTGTCGTGAGACCGTGAGAAATGACAAAAAATCGTGAGACTCACGGCAGAACCGTGAGAGTTGGCAGGGCTGTATGTGGGTATATGCGTAATTTTGTATTTATTTATTTACTTTGGCCATGTTTATTTGCTGTATATTGGAGATGGAGACCCATTTGGAGCTGTATGCAATGAAATTTCATTTTAATGTATGCCGATTAGCATACACTTAAAGTGACAATAAAATTATTCTAAATCTAAATCTATAACTTTTCCACCCAATATTCTGAAAAATATAGACCATTTTTTTTAAAAATTGAAACTTTCTTAGTTTCTGCTAGCTTTGTTTCATCAGAACCTAGACAATTTGACTGTTGCAAGATTAATGTTTCTCTTTAAATATTGCATTTATATACTGTTTTAACTATTAATTAAACTTCTAATAGTGATGACAGGATATCAAAAGTGAAGTTGAATAGTTTTGTTTCCACAGTCTGGAAAAGATAGAGATCATTATTGTAAAATGGGATCTATTTCAGTAGATTTTGTGGGCAAATTATTTGAAGAAGCCAGAATTCTCTTAATATTATTATTATATCTATTATTCTAATATGAACAAGTTCAGATCTTTTTTTATTTAAACCTCATAAACTTCAACTATAGTTGAAAAATTCAGTGTTCAAAACTGAGACAAGCTGAGCATAGTCACAAAATCAGTGCCATAAGATGAATTTAAGGAAATTGCTCTAAATATTCGGATGTGTCTGGAATTATATCTGGTGGCAAATTTCAAGAAAAAGTAGTGGGAAAGAGACTTCATGGGCAATTATTCATGGGATACAATTGCTACTGCAATTAGCCAATCCTTGGCTAATGCAGTTTGTAGTCTGAAAAAGGCAAACTGTCTTATTTTACCTTCCACATTGACTTCTGTTACTGGTAACATATTTTGACATTTACAGGGACGATAATGCCAAGTGCAGTTTACTTCATTGACATAACTATAACCCATGCCAATCCTCTTATGGGTGTTCAAGTAGTCACAGTATATAGCTAAAAGTAAATAAAGAAAATTATTATTCAGTCGATCACAGAAATCACTTATTCACAAGCTCATATAGAAAGATAATGAATTATAATAGCGATGCCAATGTTCTGTCCTCCCTTAGGATGAGAAAATCAGGTTGACCATCAAGCTGACAAGATTTCTGATACATAGAGATCTGTACAGAATTAAATTTAAAATAAATTAACCACCAGTGGATTTTACAACTCACTCCAAATCATGTTTTAATGTATACACTTTTAGCATTGTCAAAATGTTCCTTGGAGCTAAAGAATGTTTGTATCCTGGTGAGTTTCCTTTGCCTACAATTGCACATAGAAGATAATTAGTGGCTTTTTGAAGCTTTGTAAAGACTGATACAAAAAATAAATAGTCTGTGCTCGAAGTTGTCTAGCACAACTGACCTTAATAGGAAGCCCCAGTTAGCCTGTGAGCTGGATAACCTGTGTTCTAGTTATACCAAATATTTCTCTATTTTAATAAATGTCATTTTCAATTCAGAGATACTATGCAACAATCTGAAAAGAGAGCAAAGATTCTGAAGTTGCTCTTGAAAGAATTTCAACTTTCTTTTTTCAAAAAGAAACTTACGGCAGAAGTCAGGGGTTCTCCAGTCAATGCAGACACCAGCGTCTAAGCAAGCTTTTGCATAGACTGCAATGGTATCGCACATGCATTCACAATCTCCTCCACTGTCACATCCACATGAGTCCCGGACACAAGATTCATAGTAAGACATCCGGTACACCTGAAGCAGGGAACAAAAAGTTAATTTGAAAATGTTGTTTTAGAAAAGCTAATCCTTGTGTTTTACAAAGGCCAGTCAGTAACAATAGTAAAAAAAATGGAAGCACAAGATATATTAAAGAGGTATCCATTCAGTCATTTACCTTATTGTGACAGGCAGCAAATACTGGACTATTGATAATAGAGCATTGTTTCTCGGCCCACGCTTTGCGATAGGGGTTCTTGGTACAGGGATCAGCTGCGAAGGACACATCTCCACAGAGAGGATTATCTTTCCAGGAATTCACAAACACAAATTCGTTGGAAGCTAGGTATTTACTCCGTGTTTCAAAATCATCTTTTACATTGCCATTGTAATTACCGCATAAGCCACAAAGATGATTCTAGTTTTTAAAAAAAATAAATGTATATATTTATATATATATAAATCATTTGTGGAAAATGCATTGACCCATAAAAAACATATCTTTTCATAGATGCAAAAGAGACACTGGTAATTTCTGGTTGTGCAGATAATAGCCAGTGGCAGCAGCAGAGGAGACAAGAGAAATTGGCCAATCTCCCTTTTAGTCATCCATTTATTTGTTTCAAATTACAATTTCCTGTTGCTTCCTTTCATAGAGGGAAAAAATATGGGAAGCTGTGTTTTTCTTCTCTTACAAATAAAACTGTAGGGTAATTCTGAACAGAGAAAACATGCCTATGTGTTTGACGGGCCTTTAAAAATATAATCCTAGAAAATGAATGCTAGATAGCTCTTCCAAACTGCACAATGCTGTGGATTTGTAAAGTGCAAACCAAGTCATAGTAGCATTGATCATAACACCATGCCAAATGCTATGATTTGAAAATCACTAGATCCACACACACACAATGCTAGGCTAAAGCAAAAAGCAAAGAAAAATAAAAGCTTTAGCATGATGTATGAAATCAGCAGTTGCACCTGCCTGATTTCTGCTTTCATCTTATGATATCTAGAAGAACATATCATGATATGGGATTACTTATTCAACTTTATACACATGCCACCAGAAATTCATTTTCTGAGAGTTGAAGAAGAAGAATACAAAGCTTCAGGCATGCCCAAATGATAAGGTTTGGTTTTAATGCATGACGTTGGGATACATGTGTTATTGCCCTTGCAAAATAAGCTTGAAAAATCTATCAGGGTATCTACTTTCCATTACCTTTGTTTCTCTGAAAAGCTTGATGAATAGATTCATGTGCCTGTTCCAGATCAAGGTCATATTGTATTTGCCAGGGATTGTGATTTGAATAATCAAGTGGAGTATATTCTCTTCTATGAAGAAATGTATCAGAGGATTGCTACCATAAACATTAAATGTTTTATCTCCCATGACAATTGTCAGATTCTGTCAAGAAAATACATGGAAGTGAATAAATAGTCTCAGGTCTATTTCTATTTCCATTTAAACCAGTGGTGGGATTCAAAATTTTTTACTACTGCTTCTGTGGGCGTGGCTTGGTGGGCATGGCAGGGGAAGGATACTGTAAAATCTCCAACCAGAGGTGGTATTTTCTGGTTCTCCGCACTACTCAAAATTTCCACTACCGGTTCTCCAGAACTGGTCAGAACTTGCTGAATACCACTACTGATTTAAACCCTTCCCAACCTCCCCAGTCTAAGAGAGAATATGTTGCAATGATGGATATCCCTGGGCATGAGGAGAGGGATCACAGCTCAGTTGCAGAGTGTAGAAAAATCAGACTAAATCTTAGGGACTTTCAACAAAAAAAATAATTAAATAGGAAAATGTCTTTGGAGATTCTCAGTCACCCAAGACATGGTTATCCAAAGGTGGTTTTTTTCAAAAGACAACTGGACTTTCTTTGTTTTTCCTTGAAGATGTCTCGCTTATCATCCGAGAAGCTTCCTCAGTTTTGACAATGGAAGGATTTATATCTTATTTATAAAATATATAATTGACCTTTGGGACAATTAAATAGGAGATGGAAAGAAAAGGCTGCTGCATAGAGTGGATTGTACTAGGCTAGATGGATCTGATTTGCTATAATCAGTTCTTTCTACATTTCCCATATATCGCTTGGGACAGATCCGATTTGTCAAGGAAAAAATGATTAACATGCACACTACCTAAGATTTAAAAACATTTCTCACCACAACTACCTCCTAGGTGGGTATGACTGTAGTGCAAGTCACTGGGATTTATGGACCTACAATGTCATTTAAAATATACCACTGATCAGTATTTTCAGCTTCCTCCCTAAACAAATAGTATTTCTCTCTTTTCTCAAGTCTCTGCCCATTCACTCAACATGGCAACCCTCTTCCTCATGCATAATAGTAACTATAGCATATTCTTACCCCAAGATAGACTTTGACTGCTCTGGAACATGTGACCCCAGTATTTCCACAGACAACATTTTCAGTCACTATTTTAAAAGTATGTGAGGATTTAGCCATGTCACAGCCATCCTAGGAGGGAATGCACAGCCAGATAATGATTACTTTATTCAGGATAGCAAAAACACATGCAAATTAAATAAGGTACAAATACCTTATCTTAGGCTTTTAGAATCATAGACCCAAGCAGACCGAAGGATATTTGATCGAACCATGATATTAATTGAGCTTTGCACTACTAGGGATATCTTTCTGTAAGGTTCAGGTTAGGTAACCACGTCTCCTAGTGGATGGTTCTACCTATAGGACTGTCAGAAGATGCTGGGATGCTACAACTGTCATACATGCATGCCCATTGCCAAGCACCTGCATTTTGATCATGTGATTACAAAACTGCTGCAACAGTTTTAAGTGCAAGGACTGGTCACTTTTTCAGTGCTGAGTCACTTTTTTTCGGGGCTGTTGGAACTTTGCATGGTCACTAAACGAATGTATATATACATAACTCAAGGTTATAACTCAAGGACTACCTGGGCTTACTCCAGACCACAGGGCTTGAATTATTCTAAAAGTTTGAGCATACCCAATTACCATATTTTAAGGACATTATCCACAGGGGGGTGAGGTACAATAAAAGAGAAAATACCATAGCTAATATGTATTCGCAGTTGCCATCAAATGCAAAGTGCTGTCCATCAAAGGAGGTGATATGACCTTCCCCGTAGAGACTACACGTTGAAGAGCACATGGAATTCTGAATGCACTTCCATTTTCCTCTTGTGCAGGTACTGATAAGAGAGAAAGAACTTGTTACAAAGATTTGAAATGGCTAAAAGGTTTGCATGCTGCTTTGGGGAAGCAATTCCCTTGACACTAATTTTATTTTCTATATTCACATATTCGTTTAGCAAAGCTTCACTGTACAGAAGCGGAGGTATGACATTTCCTAGGCATTTGAATTATTAATTGAATTGATCAAGGATGAAAATGATTGGAATGAGAAACCGTACCATGTATGGCACCCTGTGATAATTTCTTCTCCTTTTTCATATGAAATGCCACCATATTCACAAGGACACTCCTCAGGTGACACACACGTGCCATCTAGCTTTTCATACAATCCAGGTGCACAAACACATCCGGATTCACATTTGGTAGGAATCTATTTAAAAAAAAGCAGGCATATAGACTCTGTCATATACTAAGAACAGCATACGGAAAACTAAGGATACCGATAGCACAGATGCACGTAGCTTTACTGAACTACATTCAACTTCTCCATGGTTGCTTTAAGCTGTTAAATGATAGCAATAAATAGTGTTATTATAAACATGTGGTGAACTGGTCTGAGAAAACACAATAACAAGACTGATACTAGATTTTATGAAATTAAAAAGTAAGCAGTTTTCCAAATGTTGCTTTAAGATTTTTTTAAGGATGTGTGCAGCCTTTCCCAAAAGAAACTTAATTTTAAAGCTGCGAATCAACTCAACAGTTCTCATAAACTTTGTCAACTGCAAAAATTGATTGATACCATGGTGTCATTGAAGCTGTTGATTATCAATGAAAATAAGTGATATTCTTTATATATTACCCCAGCTACAAAAGGGATGGTGATAGAAAAGTAGAGGTCCAGGTGTGCTTTTTAAACAATTCCTTGACAATAGCTCTTTCATATAGTTGGACCATTGGGCCACATTCTTGTATGAATTCCACATCATTGTGTTAACCTATAAAGAGCAGCTGCATCCCTATGCTTTAGTCTGTTTGTTACTTATTGTTTATTTTATTTCTTAGATTTCCATTCTGTCTTTTGCAAGAGCTCAAGGCAATGTACAAAGTGCTTTCTCTTTCCCTTTCCCCCTTCCACTGTCCAGTGAAGAAAGTAGACCCAAGAGGGAATGACTGGCCCAAAGTCATCTAGTGAACTTCTGTGGCTGAGGATGGACTCGAAACTGGGTCTCCCTGGGCTAGTATAAAATTTTAAACTTCTATCAGATTGTGGCTTTGAAACTATGAAGATAGATTCCCAATTTAAGTCTCTAAAATGAGAGCACATATTGAGACTAGAGGAATGAGATTTACAGTATGCTTATGCTTATTTGTGCGACCCACTGAATTTAGTGAACCTTGCTCCCAGCAAAAGGGATTTAGACAGGCACAGACTTCAGAGGATAATTAGAACTGCAGAAAAAACAATTCCTACCCACCTGCCTTCAATCGAGGACCTGTATACTGCAGGAGTCAAAAAGAGGGCTGTGAAAATATTTACAAACCCCCCACATCCAGGACATAAATTGTTTCAACTCCTACCCTCAAAACAATGCTATAGAGCACTGCACACCAGAACAACTAGACACAAGAACAGTTTTTTCCCCCGAAAGCCATCACTCTGCTCAACAAATAATTCCCTCACACTGTCCAACTATTTACAAAGTCTGCACTACTATCACTATTAATTTTCTCATCACTCCTATCATCCATCCCCTCCCACTTGTGACTGTATGACTGTAACTTCGTTGCTTGTATCCTTATGATTTATATGTTTTCTAGTATTATTTGATTGGTTATTTGTACCCTATGACCATCATTAAGTGTTGTACCTTATGATTCTTGACAAATGTGTCTGTAATGTGTCTTTTTCTGTACACTGAGAGCATATGTACCAAAGACAAATTCCTTGTGTGTCCAATCACACTTAGCCAATAAAGAATTCTAATTCTGATAAAGATTTGCAAATATATTTAGAACTGCAACCTTAAATTCATCTAAACAGGCTATGGTAGCTATCATGATGTAGATTTATTCTTTTTCTGCTACAGTGATAGGATGGGAAATGGGCAGAGCATTTCTCATTTCCTTTGCTTGTGAGTACAGAGTTATAGTCTTCTGACATGAAACAGCTCTCATCATCCACAACCCTTTTCAGGAAGGTTTTTGTCCCTTTAATTTGGTGCAACATCAGAAACATATCACCCATAAGGAACTAAGTGGACTGTGGGTTCAACTTCAGTCCCAAAGCAGTGATGGCTAGAACTGATAATTCTGCTCTCTCCCTTGATTATTTAGATACCTGGGAAATATTGCTTCTATTTTGTATTTGTGATCATTTTCTTTTGCACGAAGCTATCAATATTCCAAGAATATGCATTTCATTTCATGGGCCAAGCTTTAGTCTGGCTTGCAAAGAGGTAACATTTCAGAAGGACATTTCATCATAGAATTAGTGAAACTAGTCTCTCCATTATACAGCTACAGCAATCTCTCATGCTTTTGATAGCACTTAAGCATTACAAATGTATTGACTCACACAGCTGGTTCCAGTGGCCAGCATTTGACATGTTGGTGCACAAGCAGCCCCATATTTACTTCCTGAGGAGGCTGAACACGAAATGTAATTTTTTGGGGGGTTGCAGATTTCTGCAAAGAGAAATGAGACAAGCATAATGCGATATTTCTGTCATGGAGGGGAAAAAGATACTCTGGGAAAGAAAATGAGATCCATACCTAAGAAGTTCATTGGTTTGCCAATACAAGTCAGATTTCCGTTAATGCAGTAGCTAGAAAAAGAAAAGGTATATTAAAATGGTCTTACAGAAGTTTTACACAAAGTCTGAGCTGAATGATTTATGAGAAGCTATATAATTTTATTCTTGAACCAGTTTAGTGTTCAACAACCATGTTTCAACTGATGTGGAAAAATGTTAACAGAAAGGTATCAACTAATGCTTACCATGTAGCTCCATCGATTATAGTGTATTGATCTGCCAGAATTATCTTTCTGCCTTTCAGATAGCAGGGACACTGAGATTTCTGGACACACTCATTTTTGTGGTTCAGGTAGGTTCCTTTTGGGCAATTGCAGCCATCAATAGGCACATCAGTGGGGTGACATTCAATTTCTCTGCTGGAAAGGGACAGGCATGTCCGGTCGCAAGCTTCTGCATTGTAGCTGAATGTCTGATTTCCAGTACAAGACACAGCTGCAGACACAAACAGCACAATTAGCTCTGGATTGTCAGAACCTTTCAATGACCCTGCTTTTCTTTTCACAAGAAATCAGTATACACCATGCTCAGATTATAGTTTAATTACAGTTTATTAAATAAGCTACGGTTTTCTGGGGTTGTATTACTGGTGAAAGCAGTGACATAATGTGTTAGCACACTATGTATACAAGCTCATTCATGGTGTGAACCTATCTAGACTTCTTCTGGAAAAGGACTTGGAGCATCCCAGAGAACCCTTGAATCCTGACAGTAGTTTTCTCAAACACCTGCTCAATGTGGACATGATAATATGAGAACAACAAATATGGCCCTTGATTATATGAGAAGAATTGCAAGATCCATTACTACTTAGATTATCAAGACTAGTTCAGCTACAGGTAGCCCTCAACTTACAACAGTTCATTTAGTGACCATTCGAAGACACTGGAAAAAGTGATTTATGACCATTTTTCAGACTTATGACCATTGCAACATCCCCATGGTCATGTGATTTACATTTGGATGCTTGACAACTGGTTCATATTTATGATGGATGCAGTGTCCTTTGGGGTCATGTGATCATCTTTTGTGACTTTTTGACAAGCAAAGTCAATGGGGAATCCATTTAACAACCATGCTACTAATTTAACAACTGCAGTGATTCGCTTAACAAATATGGCAAGAAAAATTGTGAAATGGGGCATAACTCTTTTAACAAATGTCTCACTTAGCAACATAAATTCAGGGCTAAATTGTGGTCATAAGTCAAGGACTACCTGTATGTTTAGCACTCTATATTAAAACTATTTAGCGAAGTGGGGAATTCTTGCTGTTTAAACTAATCTGGAGGCTACTTACTGCAGTTGTCGACTATATTGCGCCAGTTCCAAAGAAATATTCCCTTTAATGCACATTCACGGGCATAGGAACCCAGAACAGAACAAATATATGGAAATGTCTCCTCATAGTTACAAGCTTGATATTGACATCTCTGAAAGCAAGTTGAACTTAATCAGTCACATCAGAAATCTTGAATGCTGGAGCACTAGAACTAGTTCAGATACATGTGTATATCACTGAAACATGCTAGTATAATTTATTTTGTTACTGAATAATGAAACCTGCCAGAGCAGCTCTATATCCTTATATAAGTCCTCATTTCACAGAGGAATATAGACACAGTACTTTGTATTCCAAAATGAAGAAGGTATTCAGTATGAAAATGGAACTGGGTATATGGGTTCTAATGGCACACTAAATGAAAGATTAGTTGAAATACTGCAAAATATTGACTTCCTTATAATTTAGATTCGAAGGCTCATTGTGGCATTTTGGTCATGTGAACTGACTATTTTTTTCTACATATTCTGAAAATACACAAATATTCAGAAGTTTAAAATGTTATTTTCTACCAAATTTAGCTGATTCAGTTTCCTAAAGGGCTAAACACCTAATTTTAAACACCCAGCAATGTACTATACCCACAGTTTTAAAAAATAGAATCGATAAAAGCAATAAAATATATTTGGAGAGTCTTTCTGGGGAATAATTTATCAAGAGAATAAAGGAAATTTATAGTCTGGGCTACAAAGAATGAAGAATTGGAGAGCCTGATATAGCAATATTTGGTGAGAACTCTGGCAAAATACTGAAGGTAAGATAAATTGCCCACTTTGAACTATTTTTTGTTGGAATTTTACAGCTACAAGTCATATAACTATAACAAATGCTAAGCAATTTCAGACAGAAATTGTGTATCAGTTCACATTATCTATCTTTAGTATAAACTCATCACCCTGTGGTACAAATTGAAATAAGAAAAATGCATTGTTTCCTGAAGTGCTCTGGCAAATTTGGTAATTCTCTAGCCTGAATTACAAATTTGCCTTATTATCCTGATTCCACATCATAATGTGATATTCCAGACTACAAAGAACAAGTCTTTAATGCTTCAATCCCAAACACATTTATCTGGGAACATGCTAGTAGTCAATGGGGTCTTTTTCTGACTAAACATACTTTTTTATAAGAAAGGGAAAAGAGAAAAGATGAGAAGTATTATTTGGATGAGTTGACGATCTTTAAAAAGCTGGCTTGGCCTTTGGAGAAAAAGAGGCCATTTATCACTAAAATGGTTTTGAATTTTACAGAAGCCATAAATCAGTTCAAAGACACTTTATAGTGAATGTCCAGTGGAATGGAGGATTCTGTTCCATCTCTCAATGCTATTATTTATTGGACAACCCAGTGTGGTTAATTTCTTCCTTTTCAAGGCCTGCTTCTGCCTAATATTTGGGACTCTGGGTCACATCAGAAGCCACAGAAAATCGTTTGTATCTTAGCGTGCAGGAGAAGAAGTAAGTCTGCATGGACCTGATGCAACTATATTTCTTCCCATTTATTTCTGGAGACATCTTTGATGGAATGGTATAGCTGTTATATGCTTCTCTTTGAAAGTGTTATTAATCCTACTATTCCTCTGCTCTGCCTTCTTGTCTAATTTATTTATATTCCACCTTTATTATTATTATAAATAACTTAAGGCAGCAAACATACATACATAATACGAACAAACATACATAATATTCCTTCCTCCTCCTATTTCTCCCACAAAAGAAGACCCCTTTGGATCTGAGAGATTGTGACTGGACTAAAGTTACCCAACTGACTTTCATGCCTAAGACAGGACTGGATGTCATGGTCTCTTGGTTTGTAGCCCGGGGCCTTGGTTCATTAGATCACATAAGCTCTTTAAAATGTGTATGAATCAGATAAAGATTATTTAAAATAAATCTGGAAATACATAAAATCTAGAATTCTGTCATGCATACAGAACTCTGTCATACATTTCATAATCTAATGTCCAGCAGTTTTTCTCCTGAGAAGACAAAAATCCCTACCTTGACAAATGGATCAGGATTCACCACAGAATGACATTTCTGAAATAGTGTATTCATTTTTAAAACAGAACAGTAGGTCTCTGCACATATCCCTGGGGGAAAAAACAGATATGAAACAAGTTCAGTGATACCAGAGATAATTTTAAAATGAAAATTTAAACCAACTTTGGAGACCATAGTCGAACTAGATTTGTGATTATTTCCCTGGTTGAATTTCTACATATTCACTACATATGCCAGTGAAAGTTATATTTTTATGTTTTTCTTAAAGATCCTAGAAGCATAGCCAATCTTAATCTATTTTTAATTTTGAATATAAAATATCCATTCCCTAGTTAATTTCCCCACTGATACAGCATGAATATTTTTTACTCAGTTATAAGTATGATGTACCCTTTTGCTTGATTATTGCTGAAATTAAAAAGTTTATGTTTTTAAGTAGAATGGCAATATTTAAATAATATATTATAACTGCTGCCATGTTGCTCGCTGTTCTAGTGGCTAATAATCTCCTAAGACTTTAAAAAACAGTGTTTACTTCTCCAGTAACAACTCATCATCTGCAGACTAGAAATGCATGGTTGTATTTATATTGTATGATTGTGAATTGGGAACTTACAAACAGCAGCTTCAAATAATTGCTCGAACTGTGCTAGCCAATACCTGGTATCTGAGAATGCAATCCAGCCAGAGATCATGTCACTGAAACTATTTAATACTCAAATAAGATATCATAAAAAGCTCTTCTCCAACAACAACAACAACAACAATAATAATAGCCACAGCTATTATTGTGAAAAGAAAATTAATATCCTCAGGATGCAATGAATATGAAGCAATTATTGAACGGTGGCAACAATTATTAGAGGATTAAGGATATGTAAAATTCATTAAAATTATTAAAGTTTTTACATAGATGAACTTGAAACATGTATTTTTAAAGTTAGACAGAAGAGATAAAAGAAAAAGTACAAGAAACAATACAATTAGAGAAAGAAGGGGAAAAAAAGAAAATTAAAGAAGAGTCTGCCAATCTTTTTTTGTGGTGGTTATAAACAGATTATCCCTCCCCTCTCTTTAAAATTATGCTAAGAAAATTCCTTTTACGATCAATGCTTTATTCAGTCATCAAATCCAGAAATCACTATTTCACACACACACACACACACACACACACACACACACACATTTTTAGCAAAAAAAGAAAAATCCATAAAAGGTTTCCAGACTTTTTATAAACTTGTGGTTGCTTCCCCCCAACCCCACCTGACCAAACCAATTCTATCATCTTCTTACATTGTGATTAAGGAGAAGGGTTTTTTTTTAGGCATTTGTTATCCCAAATTCTGTTTATTATCTGTCAATTAAAATGAAAGAGCTTGGACCAGGTTGAAACAAAGGAAAGTGAAATGAAGGGAGGGAGGGAGGAAGGAAGGAAGGAAATTAGTTAGTTTTGGGATGAAGTCTCTCAATTTTATGTTATTGTCCTTTATCAAAGCACACAGAAAAGAATCCAAGTACCTCTAAGAGTTTTAATACTGTGTAAAACTGTAAAAATTGTACTATTGAACTTTTTTTGCTTCTGTTTGTGTTTGTGTATCTTCAAGTAACTATTGAATTTTGGAAACTGCCTGGATTAGTCCCTTATTTTGCTTGGCAAGATTTTTGGAAGTGGTTCTCCCTAGGGCTGAGACAGACTGAGTAGCCCAAGGTAACCAACAGATTTTGTGACTGAGGGGGAAATAAAACTTACTATCTCCTGATTTCTAGCTGGTGCCTTAGCCACCATACCTCACTGGATCTCACTGAATGTATATTGAAATACCACTATATAAGAGCCGTGATGATGCAGTGGTTAGACTGCAATACTGCAGGCCTCTTCTGCAGACTGCCAGCAGTTTGGCAGTTCGAATCTCACCAGGTTCAAGGTTGATTCAGTCTTCCATCCTTCTGAGGTGGGTAAAATGAACACCCAAATTGTTGGGGGCAATATGCTGACTCTGTAAATCACTTAGAGAGGGCTGTAAAGCATTGTAAAGTGGTATATAAGTCTAAGTGCTATTGCTATTGCTATATACTGTTCGATATATTTCAGAAAAGAAGACAGACAGCAGCTTTGATGAAAAAAACTATGTATCATTCCTCCCCTGCAAGGGGTTCAATCTTATGTAAGGCCAGAATAGGATAGCTGGATCTAAGTTCTTTGAGTACAGCTATGCGGAATTGTAGCTGCTTCTCATGAGGGAGAGATGATTTAGATCAGGAAAGGATACAAAAGAAAAAGGCACCACACTGCTTCTCAAGCACCATTTTTCAAATCTTTTAAACAGAGCCATGAGGTAACCAGAATGAAACAAACAAATAAATAACCATCAGATGGTATTAGTTCTAGACAAGAAGTCTTATTCATAAGCATTTCTTCTCTTCCCCACAAGTGAAAACTTTTTTTGGGGGAATACTTCTATGACCTTCCTTGTGTATACTTATAATAATTTGAATCTTCTCCCATCTCCCATGCCCACAAAGGACCAAAGACTTTACATACTATTCAGCTGACTCATAGAACAAGGATCTGTATCTCGCTCAATAGCAGGGGGACAGTTCCCAGATCTCCAAGAATCCACAAAAAGAGGAGCTGTTCCTTCAGTAATATCCATGCTGGTCATGAAATCATCTGTGGTTTCTCCATTGTAGTTACCACATAACCCTGGTGAAATGAGAAGGTAACAATGATAAAAAAGGAAGCATTCCTTTTAGTTATATATTAAATATCCTTAGCAGAAGCAATCCCAGTTTTGCCTCAAGTGCTCATGACACTGGTTTTGTGATTACATAGGTTACAATTTAAATAGCCTTATGCTTTTGTTTTCTGTATAACAAAACATTTGTGTGTGGGTGTCTGTGTGTATGATTCTATTTTTTTCTATTGTCTCTGTGCGTCATCTCTCTCTCCCTCTCTCTCTCTTTCTCTCTCTCTGAATTGCTTAACTCATTCCTTAAATAAAAAAATAAATATATCACTCTCAAAACAAGGAGACAGTGAAGAGAATCAGAATAATTCCTGATTAATAACTATGGACAATGCTTTCAACAATCTAGATTCCCCTCAAGTATGGTACAGAAAATCCACCTGTACATTCATCTCAATATTGTGTGGCTTCCAGATTCAGTAAAGAAATCCCTGTATGAATGGCTTGTTTCACAAATTTGAACTGATTTGAAAGAGGATAGTGGTGTTAACAATAATGAGATCTATGTCCCACTCCCAAAGAAAATTCTTGGTAGAAAGGTTCATCTATTTGTATTAGTAGAAAATAAAACTCCTTTGACAAGGGCTTCCAGCTTTCAAGCAGAGAAGTCAGCAATCAAGGAAAGTGTTTACCTCGGGTTGTGCCTCTGAAATGGCGTCCAACTTTAATGTAAATTTGAAATACTGGATCAGTTTGAATTAGTATGTCCAGCCCATAAGGAGTGTGCATCTGGATGTGAGCTGATGATTGTCTGAAGATAGTGATGTCCCCTAAAATACAATAGATTAGATAACCAAATCATATTGAGTGTATTTTATCTATTTAAATCATGATTTAAACTGAACATAAAACCTTTTTGCAAACTTTTCTTTTTGCCTGTGTTTATTTAAATATGCTTCCCACCTGGTTGGAATATAATACATCTCAATACAATTAACAGAAAATACAGTATATACAGGTTATATCCACATTGTTGACAAAACTATCAAGATATTGAATGTTTGTTCTATATTCACCCTTCTCTTACCTGATGTGTAAGGTAACCATTTAAGTTCATTCTCATCATTGAACACTTCATTCTTGGAAATCACAATTTTCTCCTGTGCATAAAACAGAATCCTAATTAGAAGTCAGGGTTAGCGCTAGGAACAGTAAAATATTGAACTTTTTCTGTGGCTAGATTTAGAATATAAAATATATGTAAATAAAATAGCCTTCTTTAAACCAAATCCATCAAGTTTCACGTCTTTTCAGTATTTGCACCTAAAACCTTTGCAATTTTGTGAAAAAATTACAACATCTCATGATATTTCAGAGAAAATGCTAAAATCTTGTGAGATTGAGTAACCACACCAGGGACTCTGCAAACCAATTTTGAGAACTACTCAAATGTTATTTACATAATAAAATCATTGGTTAAACAAACAAAGCTTTGCATAATGTGCAAATCAGGTCAATGCTTCAAAGAATTTTTCATATCATTATTTTTGCTTCCAGGCACATATATTTCTTTTACCTTTCACTCTGTTCTGCACTCTGTGTATTTGTATCTGAAAAACATTATCCACCGCTAAGTAGATTGAATGTCAACGGGGCGGATAATGTTCCTGTGTTATAATGGCTACATATTTGTACATTCTCAGGTGAAATATTATCAGTGGGTTGGATACTTACTTTTTCTGAGATATAAATGATAGCTGCTAAGGATGTCTCTGAATGGGAAAAGCCAGACTTTTCATATACAGCCATTAAAGTTCCATTGTGTGGTAACATGGAGCTCTAGAAGAGAAAGAAATGCAATGTTTGCAGAAGGAGAAAAACACACACCTCCTTTCACTTCTTTTCTATCACTACTCTACCAGCTTCAAAAGTTGTGTTAAATGTTTGCATTTTAAAAACCATGCAGTGTTTTGCAGAAGCAACCCATGCTCAGGATGGAGCTACTGTGCAGGAGATCCTGAACACATTTGTTTCATTCATATTTTAGGTACCTTCAAGCTCCATTCTGAATGATTGATTGCAGGACAGGGCAGCAACTTGATAGAAATATAGTTGAAGAATTTATGGGTAATATAAATGTGTTTTTAAATCGCCACAAAGAGATGGGCAGCATCCTGGGGTATTGAAATGATTCATTGATGATTTGATTTAACTTTTTTTTTAGAAAGGTTAGACAATAGGCAACAAGAAAGATGACTAGAAGTCAATGTTGACCCTGCCTTCAAAAGATAGAATAAAAAAATACATGGGTCAAGACCAGTCACACTGATAGCTAGAGAGATAGTTTCAGTTTTTAAGAAAGCTGCATTGGTGGATATTAGTAAAAATGTTATTTAGCCCTTTAATAGCCATATTGCAATGAGAATAGAGAGCCAATCTGGTCTAGTGATTAAGACACCAAGCTAGAAAGTGGGAGTCTGTAAATTCTTTTTCTTTCCTTAGACATAAAGCCAACTGGGTGATCTTGGGCCAGTCAGTCTCTTTCAGCCTTAGGAAGTACCCAATAGCAAACCTCTTCAAAAAACTACAGGGACTTGTTCAGGTAGTCGCCAAGAATCAAGACTGACTTGAAGGCACGCAAACACACAAAAAAAACCACAATGGAAATAATTGTGGCTAATTCTCCAATGACGTTTTTGCCTCTCTGTGGAGTGAGATTTGCAAATCGGTTATACAAATAAAACAATATTTACTAAAAGCTTTATATGTAATTATTTATATGTGCACAAAGAGTTTGATGGCCCTATAACTAGTTAATATTGCAGTTTTATTCTGCAAAAATAAATACTGAAAGCAGATTAAGATTTCAGTATGCAGTCTTATACCTGCTTAGCTTGAAATAAACAAGTGACATCAGTGAGCATGTATTTGAATAGTTAAGAACAGAGTGGCACTCTTAGTTTAAGGCATAAAACAAGAAGCTAGAAGATAACAAGAACACGCTAGCTATCTAAGAAGGTTATAAAACTAGGCTATAGAAGTAGCTAAGAAATGCATTTAAGAAAAGCCAGAAGAGACTGTGCAAAAGCTAGTAAACTTTCAATGATGGGTGAAAAATGATAGTTTGACTGAACTCATAAAGTATAGAAGAAAATGACAGGGAAAAGAACAAGGGATTCAAGAATATCTGAAAAACTATGGGAAGATTCCAAACTCTCATATCATAAAGTGCCTGAAAAAGTGTTAATAATAATGAACATGGGGGAAAAAAGATGGGAAGAATATATGGAAGGAAGCTTGTATAAAAAGGCCAAATCAGATTACATTGTCTATTGAGAAAGAGAAAAGGAGAAGAAGGGAAGAACCAATGGTGGTTGAGGAGGACATCAAACAGCCTTTAAAACAATTGATAAATAGGAGTCTTCAGGGAAATCCCTATAGAGATTTTAAAAGGGGATGGCATGGAAACAATAAAGAATATGGCAAGCATATGGGAAAATAGCATGGTCCAAAGACTGGAAAATGTCTCCCTACATCCTTAAAAAGAGAATCTTAAAGGAATGTTCTAATTAAAGGACAATAATCTTAATATCACATACCAAGAAGATACTTCTGAAAATGTTAAGGGATGGATGAAATTAAAGAGAGTAGCAGCTGAACAAGAGTTTTAATATGTACAATACCTTCAAAAGGATATAGGTGCAGACACCATGAAACCTGTATGGTTTAGAGTCGAAAGTGGTGACAAAAGAGCCTCCTTCCAAAGAACACGTGCTGGGGCATGGTTGTTCTGTACAGGTCCATTGGCCCATTGTACATTTACTGGGGGAAAGAAATATACAGGTCAGCTACTAACCAAGAAGGTCTGATTGTATCAAAATCCCCTCTTCCTGCAACAATATTTTGAAATTAATAGGCCTTAAGCAAGAATTGTTATGAAAAAGCAAATAAACATCTAAAGACAAGAACAATTAATGTCTTATTTTGATCTATGTATATATATATATATATAGTCTTATTCAGTCATTTTTAAACAAATATGTAAGCAATATGGAGTAGCTTCTTTGACATTTTGCAGATGACATCAAAGTATCCTCAACTTTACCTGTCCAGCATTACCATCTGTTAGCCTAAGTGCTCTTTAGAGAAGTTTACATACAAATTCCTGGGAGAGAATATTATAAATTTAGGGATGGGTGGAGTAGATAAAGTTTATAATGTACAAAATATAATACCGTAATATGCAGAGTTAAGAATTACCAACCAACCATCTAGATTTCCCAAAGTATAATCTGAGATCTTCAGTACACCTATATATACCTTCCTATGAGCTTCCTAGATTCTTCACCTCAACTGATACTTTAATTTAAATATTATTTTATTTTATTTTTAAAATAAATAGGTGCTGGCAAGTGGCAGAAATGGCAGAAAGGACCAACTTGCAAAGTCGTTTACTTTTGGATGATTGTACTATTATTTATCTCTTCCAAATAACCATCCTTTTTTTCCCCTGTTGTGATGTACCCAAATATACCTGTGTCACCAAATAGCATGGAATTAGGTCAAGAATTATCACATAGTTTTGAAACATAGTTACTATTGTCTCAGTATATATTATGTAGTCTTACACTGACAGAATAACTTCAATTCATAAGCAAAACTATGAGCATTTTTACTTTGAATGTACTGTATACTCCTTCAGGGCAGATTATCAGAGGTCATGAACAATTACAGGAAGAAGGGAACATCACTGAAATCCTTTCTATTGATGAAATATCTCAATATTCAACATTTATTTGGGAGATGTTTATACCAGTCAGACCAAGGTCTCTGGAGAAGGTCTAATGATGGGAAATGTGGAAGGAAATAGGATGTCAAGCAGCAAGGTGGATTCACCCAGTTTTGTTGTTAATGTAGTGCTGTTAGAAGAGCTGAAAGACCAAATTAGGGACAGATCTTCACAGAGTAAATAAATCTATGTGGTTGCCAAGAGTCTATAATAATTTGATGGCATAATCTATCTATCAATTAATCAATTAATCCACCAGTAGGAGAAAACTTCTATCTATTATCATTTGTTAACTGAATCTATGTGGTCGCCAAGAGTCTATAATAATTTGATGGCATTATCTATCTATCAATCAATTAATCAATCATTTGTTAACTGAAATTGTTCAATAAACAATATTAATTGTGTCAATAATTAATGTTAATGTTAAAAACTGTGGGAGATGTAGTTGTTTTATCAGCCATGAAAAGTAAGTTAATCATGGACGCTGATACTGATATATCATTCACAAAATATTCAGACTTATAGATTGATCTCCTAGTGCTTGAAATGTATTAATTATTTTCTTATAATTATAACATACGTATAACATAAATGTCATTACTGAAATAACAATTCTAGGTCTTGTAACAGTTCTCACCAGATTCTACAAGTTGCTTTAATGACGTCATGAGGAGCAAATATCTTCCCCTTCCATGTGCATGAACACTCTTCGATAGGAATACACGTTTGGTTTTGGGAAATGTCATTCAAAACAGTGCCTGATAAGAAAGGAAAACATAAGAACAAATGAAAGAGAAACAATTTAATTAATCTTGACCACACAAAGCTTGAGGTTTGGCAATAAAATGATTGCTCTGGCATAAATTCAAGAAGAGATCCATTCACTTAACTATCAATATCATACTCAAGTTCCAGTTATTCTACTCACTCTGAATCTTGAATCAGCTGAGATGTGCATCTCTCTCTGAGCATCAAGAAAGCCTTTTTACAAAGGAAATTGTGAAGTAAAGCATTTCTGTCTCAAAGTACATAAAGCATCTGGTTTTACTGTATGCTTATAATGTAGTGAAAGGATCACTTAACCAACTCTGTTTACCCTCAGGGAAAATGATAAATACTATTGCTGTTATTTGTGACCATACTAATTTTGAGAATCAATATCCAAATTCTGATTCAAGGCAAGTACAGGTACTCCTTGACTTAAGCCCATGTCACACTGCACCAACGGATGCAAAGAGGATGTAAAACGAAGAAAAACGCTTGCCATCCATTGGAAAACACGATGCATCCATTGTGTACTCACTGCGTACGTCTTTCATACGCTCTATCCGTCAAACATCCGTCTACTGCTATTTCATCCGCTCAAAAGGTTTTGAGCTGCACAAAACTTTTTGAGCAGATGAACTTTCTGCCACGTACGAACTACATCCGTGACACATATGGGCAACAAACGTTCTATGTCCGTTGTCATCCGTCTGCTATATCCTCTCGGCGTCCTCTGGCCATCCACGCAACTCACATCCGCTCCAGCGGAAAATGGAAAGAGGGAGGAAGCAAAAGGTACGCGGAACGTCCACACAGCGTTAGTAGCACGGACATAGAAAGGATGAAAGCGGATGCAGCTCGGATATAAAGCATTAAAACGGACAAAACATTTGTATATGGGAAGTATCTCGGACATTTAGGATGTCTGGAGGATGTCTAGAGCATGTGGAAGGACACCTAGTGGAAAACCGATATTTCCTATAAAAAGGGGGAGGAAATTACCTGGATCTCACTATCAGTCCAGCAGCCATGGTGTGCAGACCTCTTCAGCCTTGGTCTTGCTCTTCCACATCATCCATTGATCTCCACCATGGATCATCGCACACTCCTTTTGGTAGCCACCATCATTCAACACCAGAACCAATCCCTCTTCAGACTGTTTCACCTTTTCTACGCAAGGAGAAGAAGGAGATGTCCAAGAGCTGTGTGGGTCCGATGATGGATCAGGAGAAAAATGGAGTTTGGACTGTATGACAAGCTGATGGTACAGCTGAGGAATGAAGACACTCATGCACTCCAGCACTTCATGAGGATGCCACCAGCCATGTTTGACGAAGTTGTGAAGCGTCTGAGACCGAGGTTGACCAAGCCAAGCACCAACTTCTTTCCCAGCCTGGACCCTGGACTGAAGGTGGCACTGACTCTGTGCCACCTGGCCTCTGGAACCACATACAGAAACATGCAGTATGCCTGGAGGGTGCCACACAACACAGCGTTGGGGTCAGAGAAGTGGTGCAGGCTATCATCGAAGAATACATGGAGGAACTCCTCCAGTGTCCCACCACTGAAGAAGGCTGGAGAAAACTTGCAGAAGAGTGGTATCAGAGGTGGAACTTTCCCCACACCGTTGGAGCCATAGATGGGAAGCACGTGGCCTGCAAAGCTCCACCCAACTCGGGGTCCAATTATTTCAACTACAAGGGCTTCTTCAGCATCATCCTCTTTGCCATGGTTGATGCTGACTACAAGTTCATGTACATCGATGCTTCAGGCAACGGGTCAGCTTCAGATGCCCAGATATACAATGCCAGTGACCTCAAGGTTGGGCTGGAACACAACCTCATCATGGTTTTCCCAGATCCAGACCCAACGACACACAAGATGTGCCCTACTTCATCGTGGGTGATGACGCCTTCTCCCTCAGAACCTACCTCATGAAGCCATACACTTCCAGATATCTCACCCGTGAAGAGAGGATCTTCAACTACAGGCTGTCCAGGGCAAGACGGGTGGTGGAGAACGCCTTTGGCATCCTGGCCAACAGGTTCCAGGTACTTCTCACCACCATGCAGCATCGCCCACAGACCGTAAGGAGCATCGTGGAAGCTTGCTGCATCCTGCACAATCTCATGCGCACCTGCGACCCAGTGTTGCAGAACAGGCTTGTGGACCATGAACAAGGCAATGGGGACATGGAGCCTGGTGAATGGAGGCAAGGAGTAAACCTGATAGACACTGTGGATGTGCAAGGCCCCAACAGAGCTTCACGTGGAGGGAAGAAGCAGTGCAACCTCCTGAGACAATGGTGCAACTCCCCAGCTGGAGCAGTGGAGTGGCAAGACAGGATGGTAGATGGTTAATGGGTGCTTCCTTGAGCCTGTCTCATAATCTCACTGGTGAGATTCTTCCATGTATGTTGAGTGGCCCTATAATGAACAGGGCATAAATAAAGAGCTTTGTTTCCGCTGAAATGTGTTGATCAATGATTAAATTGTTATTGATAAAAAAGGTCCATATGTGTGGCAGCTGGGAGGGTGGACCATACAGTCCCACTATGCTTGCGCTGGAGGTTTATCAATCCCACAGCTATCCTTACCTGTCCCACAACTATCCTTACCCATCCCACAGCTATTCTTACCCATCCCACAGCTATCCTTACCTATCCCACAAGCATGCAAAGGCTTAACCATTTTTTCAAAGTTTTCACCAATACTTTATTAAGTTAAAAAAAATGAACCAAGTGTGTTAAGCAAAGATAACCTTTATTTATAACAAACTGTATGACTTTATTAAAAAGCAAAATGAACCAAGTAAAGTGTCTTAAGCAAAGATAAAGTGAACAGGTAACAATTCAGTCTCTGGCACTCTTCTCAGTCACTCTGAAGCATGCCCATAGACTCAGATGTAAAGGGGCCAGGGACTGTGGAGGTGGCTGTGGCTGGAGTGTTGGTCTAAGGCGCCATTGGGATGCCTGGACCCGAGAGTACAACAGGAGATGGTGTGTGCAGAAAGCTTTCAGAGAGCTGACTCAGTCCCATGAGGTTGAGAGGCACTTCATCAAGTACCTGGGATTTGAGGCCCAAGACTGATGACAGATGTTCTGACGACGGGCTTGGCTGTGGGGTGAAGGAAGGAGGAGTGTAGTGGGGATGTCAGGTCTGCAGCTGGGCAAGGTGAGGCGTCTGTGGCATCTGTGGCGTCCGAGGAATCTGGGCCTGGACTGGGAAGGGCTGCCTCTGCTGTGGGAAGTCCTGGTAGTGGTAGGCTTGGTAGGCAAGGGGCTGCTGAAATCCGTGGAAAGGTTGTGACATCACCTGGGGTGGAGGAGCAGACCTGGATTAGGTGGGAGCAGGTTCAGCTGGACCTGGAGGGTGGTGCAGAAGAGCTGTGATCCTCTCCTTCATCACCTGGTACTGGGCCTCGGGCATGTCCATGAGGATCTGGCTCACGTAGGTGATGAAGGGCTTGCGGTTCGAGGATGGTATGTTGAAGTGGACCAGCTGGAAGAGAAGATCTGTGCTGGCTTTGATTGTGTCCCTGATCTCCAAGAGGACATTGTGGCTCTGTCCCTCCGCTCTGCCTCTCTGCCTGCTTTCTGTGGAGGTGGAGCTGGGGGTGGGTGTTGGTTGGTCTCTGGTGGCTGCTTCTTACTGCTCCATCTGAGACAGGGGATCCTCCACATCCTCCGACACAGGGAGTGCAGCTGTCAGGGGGGTCTCTGTCGTGGGGCCCTCCAAAGACACCTGCCTGGACACGGTAGCTGTCTCCTGGCTGGAAGAGGAGTGGCTCTCTGTGGGCTGTCTGAGGGAGAGGGTTGACAGAGGGGCTGCTCCTCGGTGGTGGACCTCACCCTCCAGGAAGCTGCACTTGGCCATGACATAGGTCTCCCAGTCAATGAGCTTGACAGCGGCCTGCCTGGATTTCTTCAGGTGCAGCTTTCCATACCAGCTGTGCATGTGCTTCCACCACCCCAGGAGGACATCAGCAGTGTAGCCCAGGCTCTCTGCCTTCTCTCTCCAAGCTGCCTGCTTTCTCTTGGTGTCACGATAGAGCCTGTGGCCCTTCCTCCACAGGTACTCGTTCTCCCTCAGCCATTCCAGCACCTCCTTCTCATGGTCCTCGGAAATGGAGTACTGTTTCCTCTCTCCCTTCTTCTTCCCTTGCCTCTTCCTCCCTCTGGCAGGGCCTTCAGGGCTTTCAGCAACAGGGCTTTGAGGGCCTTGGGGCTGGTCCACCACAGCAGCAGCAGCAGGAGAAGTACCACCAGCAGCAGGAGAAGCACCAGCAGCAGCAGGAGAAGCACCAGCAGCACCAGCAGAAGCACCAGCAGGAGAAGCACCAGCAGGAGGAGCACCAGCAGCACCAGCAGGAGAAGCACCAGCAGCACCAGCAGGAGAAGCACTAGCAGCAGCAACACCAGGAGTACCAGCACCAGCAGTAGAAGCACCAGCAGCTTCAGAGTCAGTGCCAGGGGGTGGAATGTTGGTTCTGTCCTTCTTGCCAGGGCTGGCAGGAGTAGGCACAGGCTTCCTCTTCTTCCCCATGGTGTTCTCTCAAGATGTCTCTGGCAGCAGGTCTTTCCTCTGAATGGTGACTGCTTGCGAGCTGCATCCTTTTATATCCACGGAGTTTACGCAATTCATCCTCCTCGTATGCGCAGTGAACACTTTGCATCCGCTATATATCTGCTATGCATCCGCTTTGCTTCCTATAGGCGTCCGTGATGCATCTGCATCATCCGCTACACATCCGCCCCTTCCACTACGCGTCCATTTCGCTATTCTCCCCTGGAACCCCTGTGGATGTGTCATCCGCTTCCATCTGCTTTCATCTGCTAGGCTTCCTATGAACATCCGCTTTACATCCCCGCTACGTCCTCCCCACGTCCATTCCTTTCCGTTGTTTTCCGTTCTGTTTATGCAAATTTGGGGCACTTTTGAGAGCGGATAACAACGGATGGAGCCACTCCCAAAATTTTGCTCGTCCACTGTGTCCTTTCTGCATATGTTTTGCATCCGTCAGCCAATGTGACCTAGCCTTTACAACAGTTCATTTAGTGACCATTCAAAGTTACAACACCATTGAAAAAAGTGAGACCATTTTTCACGCTTACGAACATTGTAGCAGCCCTGAGGTCATGTGATCAAAATTCGGACACTTGGCAGCAGGTTCATATTTATGATGGCTACAGGGTCCTGCAGAGTCCTGGTTCATGCAATCATCTTCTGCAACCTTCTAAAAAGTCAATGGAGAAGCCAACTGTGCCACTAACTTAACAACTGCAGTGATTCACTTAACAATGGGGGGAAAAAGGTTGTAAAATGGGATAAAATTCACTTAACAAATGTCTGACTTAACAACAGAAAGTTTGGGCTCAATTCTGGTCATAAGTCAAAGATTACCTATATTCTTCACATATACTGGGATCTTATGCACTGCTTCTGTCCTGCTGTAGCTCTTTGGCCATGCAGTTGATTAAACCCAATCTGTCTAAATCCAACTGTCTCACTTAGCAACAGAAATTTTCAGCTCAATGATGGGCCTAAATGGAGGACTGTATTATTAAAATATCCAATACAAACAAATTCAGGTATACAACATGAAATTATCTCTTGAAAAAGAGAGAGAGAGAGATCTATTACTATAAATGGACACAAATATAGCTCTTGCTAAAATCTCTGCTACAACAGTATTAAACAATTAGCAACTTAAATATATTCATACCAAGATGATTCTACATATTATCTTTATTTACCTTCTGGACAGAAGCAGCCATATGTACAGTAGCTGGAACAACTGTATTCAGGATTGGAACAAGTCTTGAGACATGGAGAACCACATTCTTTATACTGTTGATTACCTGGACATTTTCCCAGAGCTACAAAATAAAATAATTTAAAAGATTTCCTGAATAAAATAAAACACGAGGTTCACGATACAATTTTGAGATTAATTCACTTCACTTTTAAAATATCAGCTAACTCCATCCAATAATATTAATTATATTTTCCCCTACTCACGGAAAAATAAGAATTAATGGGCATTAATATAAATACAATGCTCACTGGGTATTTTATTAATTTAGAATTTACTATTATTTAAGATTCAATAGAAAATGTTTTAGCATTAAGTTTTTTTCTGTCCTCACAGTTGAGGAAACTGCTTGAAAGTATTTTTTTTCTTTTGATGCTTTTAGATAACTAGCCAGTCTAGCCAGTAACTGCATCTCCTTAATTGTCTTGTTCTTTGTCTTTAACAAAGCAAGGAAAACATACAGAGCACATCAGCTGGAATGCTTTCCAAACCCTTTACCAGAAACAGTTATAGAAAGTTTCTGGATTTTTTTCTGTGTTACAAGCTAATTCAATTTTTCTATGGAAGAATGTCATGCATAATTTTATTGTCCTTTAATGTTGCATTTATGTGCATACTGGGAATCACAAGGAGGGCTCTGTTTTGGGTTAAGTGACAGAAAGTGGACAGAGGCAAGTTATATTCAGAGCTGCTGCCTTATTGCCTGTTGCATAGACATGGGTTTGAGGATGGAGCAGGGACTATATTTTTTCTCTTTAATCCTGAATTGGACCCAACATCATTTCTTAGTCTGATCTTTATTTTGATGGCTTCTATCTTCTGATCAAATTTGGTTCAATTTCTGTTCAGTTTTCCCAAAAAAATCTTCCTGATAGATATGCAGAATCCCAATTCTCCTTATGTAATTTCTTCACAACATTCCACTGGATTGAGGGTGGGGAATGGCATGTTTTGTTCTTTACTTATATTAGGAGTGGCCAACCTGCAACTCACAGGCTTAATACAGCACTAAAACCATTCTAATTAACTAAATCATAATGGATTTGTTAATATTTCAATGTGTTATATATAATACTTGGCTACAGTTTTACCAATAAGGAGAAAAGTTTCCAAATAGTGAAACAGGGGACTCTACTCTCTGAAAACATTTATAGGAAAACTTCCTAAAATCCTAGGTTTGAGGAATCCACATATACCCTTGTGAGTTTGTATATGCATAATAATAATCAATGTGTGAAATGTATTAAATTTCTGAAAGCATCTACTAATTAACTTGGAAAATATACTTTGAAATGCACAAAAATGCCAGTCTGTAACTCATACAGTTGCTGTATTAGTTTCCAGAATGACAGAACTGCCCAAGATCATTCCAGCTGTTTTAAATCTAACCCAAAGGATTGCATATCACTGAGTTGCATGCATTATGATTCATAATACAGTTGTATCTACAATTTGTTTTTCTGGACTCTAGGCTGTTTAAATAGAAAAATTGGCTTGATTTACATTTATACTTTGGTAATAAATCCAAGCAATAACCATTTGTTGAGTTTGATACAGCTATCAAGACACTGATGGAGTTGGCAGTGATGAAAAGAAATACAGCAAAAGGTAAGAAACAATCAAAGGCAAAACCATCCAAAAATAACTACCAAGAGAGTATACAACTATAAGAAACAGCAGCAGAAGAAGAACCATTAACAGGGACTCCTCTCTTCACTCGTGTTTCTTTTCTTGATACAAATCATCATTGGAGTGATATTTGCAAAGCAAGCACACTTTCAAAGTGTTGATGCTAAAACATGTTACCCTGCATGGATAATTAAAGATATAAATGACTGAACATACAGCAGAAATCTTTGGTCCTCCAGTTGGTCACCTCTTGATGAGACATGGAACACTGCCGTGAGTATTCTGAAAGAGTAGCACAAGTACAATTGATGTGTCCTGGGTTGCTGCAGACTTGCATATCCAGTTGGCAACGAATAACAAACTCTTTTTTGGAAATATTGCAAGACGGTGACACAAGGCGTAACAGCTGGAAGCAAAGTGGGGCCTAAGATGAAAATGAACAAACATATAGTCTCAATCAAGTGATGCACATTGTCAATTTTGAAGACTACCACTACAATTTTTCAAGAATATCCCACCAAACTACAAATATTCAGTAGTACTATAGGCTCGATGGTTCAAACTGGACAGATTGTCACTCTTGGATCACAGATTGTTCCTGGTCTTGTCCTGCTGACTAGTCATAGAATATGGAAAATGAGATTTTCCCTTTGATATCAGCAAGAGGAGTCAAAATCAAAGCATAAATTCAAAGCAAGAATATTTATGGAGTCCTTGTTACTCCCTGAGTTTGGTGGTTTTCTTGCAGATATTTCATTACCAAACTAGGTTGTCTACAAGAAAATCACCAAACTCAGAGAGGACCAAGTTCCCTCCTGTTCAATCTCAAGCTACAAATATTCTTTTTTATTGGTAAGAATATTTTTTTCTGATTCCTTGTGTTGGGAGGAAAAGAGAAGCCTCCTGCTTAAACCAGAGCAGGACAAGATGGAGAACTAACTGAGAGAAGATAATGGATGGAAAGCAAAATTAATTGAAAAATTCTTCAATTAGAAAAATGGTAAGTTTAAAAAAGACACAGTTTCCCTCAGTCCCTTTCAGATAGATGTTCTTGCTTCTTCAGATCTATAATATAGCAATAGCATTTAGACTTATATACCATTTCACTGTGCTTGACAGCCCTCTCTAAGGTTTACAGAGCCAGCATATTGCCCCCAACAATCTGGGTCCTCATCTTACCTACCCCGGAAGGATGGAAGGCTGAGTCAACCTTGAGCCTGGTGAGATTTGAACTGCCAAATTGCAGGCAGCTGGCAGGCAGCAGATGTAGTCTGCAGTACTGCATTCTAACCACTGCACCACTTCAGCTCTTAATATTTCTTTATCATACTCTTTTCCCAAAGGAATTTAAATATAACAGAATAATAACATAGTGCTTACGTATTTCTTTTGAGGAATGGTTGGAGTCATCATCCCTTCAAAAGGACAGGTCTCTGCAGGATCATCAATTTTATATAAACTTGCATATTTATATGAGTCCAGAAGAATACCTGTTAATTGAGATACACATGTTACTGAATGCAATTGAAATGAGTCTGGCTGGAGAATTCTGGGAGCTGAAGTTCATACCTCTTCAAGTTGCCAAGTTTGAAAAAATATTGCTCTAGAGGAAAATTGATCTTTTGAAACACATTGGGGCTTGGGCAAAGAATGGCCATTTCAATCTGTCCCATCCCACTTTTTGCATTCTGTACCCCCCCCCCCCCTCAATAAGCCCAATACCTGTAAAATCCAAATCAGTTACTATTAATTCATTAGTTTTGCAGTCCAAGATGAACATGATTAATCCAGCTTAGCATTTCAAATCCTGGATCACACAGGTAGCCCTCTTCCTACAACCATTTGAAGTTACAATGGCACTGAAAAAGGTGACTTATGATGGTTTTTCACATGAGTGTTGCAACATCCTCATGGTAATGTGATCAAAATGTGAGTGATTGGCAACTGGCAGATATTTATGATAGTTGCATTGGCCCAAGGCCATGTGATCGTCTTTTGCCACTTTCTGACAGGTCAACGGGGAAGCCAGATTCACTTAAAACTGTTACAGCTGTAGAGATTCACTTAACAACTGTGGCAAGAAATCTCATGAAATGGGGCAAACCTCACTTGACAACTATCTTGCTAAGCAACATAAATTTTGGGGTCAATAGTGATTGTAAGTTAAAGACTAATTGTATTTAATATGGAACTCCTTCCCTCACCTTCCTTCCTGAAAAAGACACTATAAATTAAAAAAAAAGTCTAGAAATCATGTCATTATCTTTAGTATCACTATCTAGATAGTTTTCTCTCAGTAAAAAATTCAGTAATTTCTTATCTTTTATAAAAAGCTTTCAGAAATACTTTTCTAAAATGTCTTGTATAGACAGAATATTACACTTCTCCTTTGTGAGTTGCACTGGTTGCCAGTTTGCTTCCAGGTGTGACTTAAAGCGCAAATTGTTACCTGGACAACTTGATATGGCTTAGGGCCTGATTACTTGGGGGATGTCCCATGGCACTTATGTGGCTGATTTGTTCTGGCAGGATTGGAATGCTCCCGTTCCTTCAACTAAGCAATGCCAACAATGAAGACCCCAGAAGTGAATCTGCCTTCTGGAATGAGGTCCAATCCAAGATCCAAATAGCCCCACCTTGCTGGTGTTTTGAAGACCTGAAGACCTGTCTCTTCAGCTTTGGTGGGAATGTCTGGAGCCTCCTTTCAATTTAGATTGATTTTATTTTCACCTGGTTTGTTATCTTGCCTTTGCTATCTTCTTTGTTTGTTTGTTTGTTTGTTTGTTTGCCATGTTCTTCATGTTTTCATTGATAAGAGTCCCTAGAAGTCAGGTGGCATTTATATTTAATAAATAATGATTATAATAATCATACCTTCACTCAGAAACTCATTCAACTCTTGCCCATCAAAATTTCCACACAGTCCACATGTCTTTGCCATATATTTCTGTTCAATTAAAACCTTAAAAAGGGAGGCAAGAAAACCAATTAGAAAACAACCATGCATGACCCTTGCCCTTGTTGTATGTTCTCCTCTCAGCTATAAATTATAAAATTTATAGAGCAATGCCATTTTGATGAATGGAATGCACCTCAGAGCCAATCCAGACAGCAACATGCTTATTACAATGTTTGTTAACCAAATCATGGGCTGCAGTCCAGGTCAGCCTGACCTATGCTGCAATATTAATAGTGAGACACTCCACAATTAGCAGAAAAAAATCTAAGAAGCTGTCCTGCTCTGGCACCCTAAATGATTAACCAATTTATGCCACAGTAAACCTGCTGATCTACAAGGTATCACACATGACTTCTGTTTGTTCTTGCTTTGACAACCTAGTATGGCTTCTCCTCTGGAATTTTTTCATCAAGTGTTCTTTCCCAACCATAGTTTTTTTTTCCCAAGAGGAAACAGATGGCTATTTTCCCTGCATTATTGCCTTGCATTATTGCTTGAACATATTCCATCTGTGCCATCAAATTAGATGTTGTCATTCAAGACATGGTCCATAGTGGACAATTAGACAAAACATTTTAAATAGTAACTAATCTTCTCTCTTCATCTCCTAATGTTTTTTCTTTACTACCTTACAAATAAAGAGCAACACTTTATATAATAGTTATCAATTTTACTTCTGATAATCTATTTTCAGATGGGCTATTTTACTATTCCTGAAGGAGGTTTAGAGCAGCCCATGAAATCCATTATATGGTGTCTCTCAGACTGCAAGACTCAATGTGTTCCTGCTTCTGTTGAATGCAGGGTTTTTCTTTAGTTATGCCTGTCAACTATTATTGGATGTATGTATCCAAAGATTTTTAAATGATACCTTTAAAAAACTGAGTAAAATTTGGTACTTTATATAAATGTTGACAGCAAAGGTCCAGTAATTGCTGCTTTAAAGAATGGGCTCTTAGGAATAGAAGACTTTGTAGGTGTGTGAGTGTGTGTGTATGTTTGTACAGAGGTGTACATAGAAATAAAAACATGTTTTAGTCTCCCCTTTCTGCTATTTTTCACTTGCAATATTTTTGGCCAGTTTCATTCAGACTGATATTCAGACTGGAAGCCAGAAATTCTAAGGACACTGCTCTGGTGAAATGTATTTATTATAAGTATTAGGAAAATCTTTAATAATGATAGAACAGCAGCTAATACAAACTCTATGCTTTAAGATCTCTCTTTCTTGCACAGCCCAAGGCTCAAATCTTGCATCCATTTCATTCTTTGAGAAATAGTTCATACTTGCTTGTAGTTATTATAATGGACCATCCTGGCCTCTGGCCCTTTGTTTTTGGCTTTCCCTGATCTTGTCCTCTCATACACACATTAATTGGAAGGTTGTTGAGAAAGGAGTGATAGGCAGAGGAATGTTACCAATACCCTTCTGTTTTTTCACTGGAAACGATCTTCTGCCCAAGCTACTTTTCTCTCAAATGGCATAGTAGAGAAGAAGAAAGAAAAGAAAGCTAAATAAATGAGAGAGACAGGAAAAAGTGAAACAGAAAGATTTGAATGAGTTTGTATGGGTGACAGGTATGGTGGGTGAGTTAGTGAAGTTACTGTGCTTGTTTAATTATTTTACTTTATCTGTACCAATCTTTAGAATAATGATGTTTTATATATAATTTTGTCTAATTGGTGGCACATATAGATGAAGTATATAAAGCAGTCTATAAACAGAGACCTATAGAATAATTCCATGTTCTACCTACTTTTAATGCCAATCCTTTGACATAGTCTGATATGCCTTGCAACATGTGAAGGCACAGTGACAAAAGATGTTTTTGGGGATTCTGGGGACAGGTGATCAGCTGATTGGTTGACTGGTTGTTGTGGAGATGATTGTTCGATAGTTCCCAAGACTTAGAGAGATAGTGGGAGGGTTGTGGGGAATTGACAAGGGAATTGATGGAGAAAATAAGGCAAGTAGTAACATTTGAGTGATGATGGACAGAGGGAGACTTGACAGGAAATTGGACTGGATTATACACGGAAAAGGCAGAATTAATATTTGAAACCAATTCTGCTGCATGGCACTCAAAATTCAACCATGATGCCAAGTCTTTGTATCCTCAGTATCCTGGTCTCTGGAAGGTGCTATAGAATGGCATGTCAAGGAATTACAAAGTGCAACAGCCCTGCTAAGTCCCAGGATCAATGACAATGTATCTACCTGGTATATATGGTCTATGGTTACAATGTAAGCTTATTTTCAAAGTTATTCTTATTCTCTTTTGCTTGGTTGCAAGCAGTGCCTTTTTTAAAAAAATCTTGAGCTGAGTAGCCTTAAAAATATTAATTTAAATAAATGAATGAAGAATATAGCTGCAGAAATTATCAGGAAGCTTACACTGAAATTTACAAAGTAGTTTTGAGAAGAATCTTTATGCAAGGCAGAGCTCAAACAAACTAAATACACACAGGAACAATTTTTCTTGGAATATCTTGCTTCCTTACAATGTTGCAGGCTATTTTTTGGAACTTCAGATAGAGATTCCCCCCCCCCCCCAGCCAGGTTAAGAGTGGCAACCTTGCACTTCCTAAACTACAAATGTAAAGCGCATTAAATCATCTAATTAAAATAATGGTTATTAAAATCATTACCCTTTTGGCTTTACCATGTTCCATCTTCAGTATTTCAAGCAAAGCCAAAGAACACATGCAGAATAATTTATTTAATGTGTGCCTGAAATTTTTAGATTTCCAAAACCATTATCAGTATGAAAAATAAAAACTTTACTCACCATGAGATAGTCATAATTGTTCCAGAAAACAGCAAGTTCCATTTCCTTCCGCTTGGATATTAAACGAATATTGTGCCCAAATGGTGCAATCTGAATTCCATTTCTAGTATACGGCAATTGGATTTTACTAGGGACAAACATATACATTTAGACACTTTGTGGAATTGTAAAGGTTCATCTTCAGAATCAAATGATGTAAACTTTATTGGCATTCATGTTCAAATGTCACTATATTTTCATTCTCTAATGAGGTAAAATGAACAATGAATTTCCCAATATGTCTGAACCTAAAACCCAGTGGCAGTCCTAGCCAAGAGAGTCTGGGTGAAGGATGCTGAAAGCTGTCCTTCAGAAACATCTGAAACATTCACAGGTCCTAAAGTGGAAATATGGGATCTTGCAGGAAATTTCAAGTTGTAGTCATATGACATTAATGGGCCAGAGGGCTTTACTTAATGTTTGCTGCTGGAATGGACAAACTGCTGTCATAAATTGGGTACAATTACATGAGGTTTTTTTTTCCCATTTTACAACTGTGTCATTGAATAGTGAAGCTGATCCTGATTGTGGTTGGCTTAAGTGAGGACTCCTCTATTATCATGTGTGGGATATCCCATTGGGCAATGATAAAGTTATGGCTTTCAGGCCATTTGCAACTCACAACCACCTGGAGGCCTCAGAACAGCACCATACAATATGTATATAGCATCTATATCTGTATCTGTATCTCTATTTGTACCTCTCTCTCTTTCTCCTGCATGCTTTTTATCAAGTGGGATCCATTCCATGACCCTTCAGTGGATAGAAAATGGCTAAAAAGATGATAAATGATGACACACACACACACACACACACACACACGTTTTACAAAAAGATTCAGAAAATCAGCTCTGTGGAGAAGACACAATGCATTTGGATTACATTATAAAAGCTACATACATATATATTTCATGATGCAGTGTTGGCAATTTCATTATCCATTGGCAACACAAACAAAAACATTCTTGTTACTCATAGGTAGTTAGCGAAAACTGATACAATATGAGAAATAGAATGCATCTTCCACTGAAAGTGTACACAGTGTGGATGCCCTTCTCAGCATCAGCTGCAGCTTTCCAGCACTTTAATGATGATTCATGACAAGCACATTATTTTAAAGCTGAAGCCCAAGGGCACAACTTCATATAAGATGGTGGCCATACTCCTTCAACTTTATAGAAGAACCTTTAGTTTGCAGCAGAACAAAACCCGTTTTTTTACTGGATGCTTACCCATAATCCTTGACTGATATGCCACTTTTGTCAACTATAATAGTATTCGGTCCCACTTGAATGATAATTCTTTCAATTGTTTTGTTCAGACCACGACGGAACTGTACATTGAAGTCTGGAGCTGTTTCATCACAGATGGTAGCAAAGACATAATTACAAGTCCCTGAGAAATCGTACAGGTAATTGTCAAAGGTTGAGAAGTGGCCAGTGCTCCAGGTGGAACAAGAACCCTTGTCCAGAGCTTTAAGAAAGAAAATAGTAATATAATGAGATTCTATGGAGCTTTAGAAATCCAACTAGTTATTTAGATACTGTTTTCACTCTCATTTACAGATGTCTTTTAAATTTCTTTTGTTTGTTTCTCATCTCAGATTCAAGTCCATGATCTACCACATGCAAAGGCAAAATGCCCAGGAACTTTGTCCATGTGAAATTTTACTGAGCTTTTCCATATAAATGACAAAGCCCCTCCCAATATTTTTAGAATAATCCTTTCAAGGATGGAAATCATCCAAAAATTTGGAGGGCTGAATACCTTGATGTTTGTATAAAGAAGCAAGTTAAGCTTGAATATTATAGATAGGGATGGTGGTAAGGGAAACAAGAACAGAAAGGCCCAAGGAGGCTGAGCTTAAAAGGACAAGCAAAAAGCCATCTATTTTAGTATAAAGGAAGGGAGATGATAACATTGTAGGAACTGAAGAAAGTGTAGTTGATTACTACAGGATTAAGTGCATGAGCAGAGCAATGGGTTGATGAAGGCTGAGTAAAAGGAATGGTTAAAGAACAAAACTGTAGTCTTTTTTTTTTTTTACAATCAAAATTAATTTTAACAAAATGTAAAAAAAAAAAAAACAGTCCCACAACCCAATCCTTAAATAATGGAAAAAGAATTGTTCTTAGAATGGGGGAGACTGTATATGCTATAGTTGATCTTAATTGTTTTTCGAAAGCAATGAAATACTGGTCTTACAGAAATGGAAACAGAAATACCTGAGTGATGTCCATCTAAACTTCTCTGCCCTTCTGAATGGGTTTCTGCAAAAACAGAAAAAAGAGAAGTATGGATTGTATTTATACATAATTGTATGAATTTCCTTTGTTTCATGTCAGCAGAAAGGAAAGACTTTCTTCCATTTGATGCTCTCCAGATGGATCAGGAAATTTTGGGACTTGTCATCCAAGCCATTGGGAACAGAGCTGGTTTAGAGAAAAGTTGGCTCACAACAGCAACTGAATGCTCATGATGACCATATGATTTGCAATTAGTTTTGACTTGGTTTAATTCCCTGAAATATCCCTGAATATACACTATAATCTAATACCAATAAATAGTATACCCAAGGATAATAACACACACAACACAATACAACATAACATAACATATCCTGAAACTGAAGTTTCAGAAGTTATTTAAGAAAGAAAATTGGTAGAAAAGAAAGAGACTGACTAATATAAATGTTAGCAATCATTCTAATATAAAACAGAGCTTCATTCAGGAAAAGAATTTTCAAGGTTCCACCCTACCATGTCTGCTTAACCTCAATATATCACTTTGTGGCTCTTCATCACCAAGGTAAATACAGAGAGTTAAAAAGCCACCACAAGATTATACTGTGGGAAAGAGTAATTGTTGCACAACTAAATTTTACACAATATTGATTTAAGCATATAACTGCATGGGATGGACTGATGCAGTGGAAAATTACATCTTGCCATTCAGGGACTAGGAAAATCTACTTTTCCTGTTGGCTCATTCAAATATTTTAAGAGACACAAGAATGGAACAATAAGAAATATCATGCCACATATTTTCCTCATCAAGGTATTCTAGAAGAAAAAACCCTGAATCTACTAAGATTTCAATGTTATGAAAGACACATTATTTATTAATTTATAAATGCATTAAGATGCTGCAACCCCAGGTCTTGATTTGTTTATTTTCAAAAATATTTGCCCATTAAAGTGGATTAGCCATGGATATATTTAGTACACAACAGTTGTTTCCCTGTGCTACTGGGCATAACTTGATATTTTGTCCCAGTTACCATTTCTGTATAAGTGTTTGAGGAAGATATTTCAATTTTCAAGTACTTCCCTATGGTTAAGTCAGGTATTAAATCACAATAGGTATTGTGATATAGTTTATATATTACATATATAACTTCCTTGAGAATGAAAATAATGAGCATTTTATATTTATTTCCTGGGATTTTCATTCATGAAGTTCTTCTGAAAGTGGTTTAAAATCTAATATGGAGTTTTATTTTTGATCATATTGACTTTGAAACATGTTACAAGTTCAAGAACAAATGGGACCTGGCTTGGTTTGGTTTTTGAAGAATCTCAGCCCTTAGAAAGCAATAGAGCTTGTTAAAGACCATTTGATACCACCATAATGAGACCCTTTCAAAATGCCTAGTTCTATATGTTATTTTCTAACTTTTCAAGACTTGATTAGGAAGTTATGGACTCATAGCTCCAGTCTCATCCTATTGAACAATGTTTTTCAGCCTCATCAACTTTAGGATGCATAGAACAACTTCCATGATTCTCTAGCCTTCATGAAGAACTCTGGAAGTTGATAGAACTCTGGAATTGTTCAGAGTTGAAGTCCAATTTAAAATTGCTGAAATTGAGAAAAACTGCATAGAACAAAACAGATAGACAAATTTTGCCTACTTTACTTCTGGAAATATTGATAGAGATATGAGAGGAATGTGGGGCTAATGATTAAAAAATAAATGTATAATAAATGTATAAGTTATGTGTTTTTGCAGATGACTTGGTATTGTTCCCTTTAAAGGGAATTACAATATTAATGGACAGATTTAAAGAATTTGTGCTTTAGTAGGTTTTAACATTAATAAACAGAAGATGAAGAAGTTAATAAAAATATGAAAATAGAAGATCAACCAGCTGATGAGTCAAAGCTTTTAAATTTGAGAAGAAGATAAAATATTTGGGTATCATTATGACAACTATGAGCTATACATTATTTCAAAATAATTATGTTAAGATGTAGGGTGGAGTTAAAAATATATGTCATGAGAGGGGAAATTACGATTGTCATTGCTGGGGAGAATTTTGTGATAAAAATGAATGCCTTACCGAGAATGAAATTTTTGTTTCTGACAATACTTGTTTTGACAACTGATGCACTCTTTAAACAGTAGCAGAATGATACATCTAAATTTGTGTGGCAGGGGGAAAATCAGAATAAATATATTACAAGATGCTAGGAATGAGAAGTATTGGGTCTACCTGATTTGAATTTTTATTTTGCAGGTTGCTGTTTGGTTTCAGTACGACTGTGAAATAGAAATTAGAAGGACATGACCTGAGATTTGGTGGCATGGATATTTGTGGTGATAAGTCAATATGGATTTTAAAAACCATAATGTTAGATGAGCCATACTGAAAATATTTAAAAAAATGCAAATCCTGATTGGGCCTGAAAGCACTTCTGTGGCTGTCAGCATAAAAAGCATATTGCTGACAAGAAATAATAAGCAAACACAAATGGTTAACTGATTGGGAGATACTGGGATTTTCTCAAGGGGAATGTAAAATAAAACTAAGAAAAGAACTAGCATCAGAACGATGTAAATGTCAATATTTCTCTTGTTTACAATTGTTAGAAAGATTAAAAGTTGGCAAAATCATTTATGGTTTTTGATCATCGTAAGACTGAGTTTGAAATAGAATTGTGTACAAATGATCAACATGTAATGACTAAAATGAATAATGTTTTTTTATTGAATTATGTAGCAGAAGAAGCAGGAGTGAAAGACTATGATAAAAAGGACAAAAAATGGTTATAATATAAGATGGAACAATGGGAAAATATGCAGCTGAGAGGACTGAAGTTTACATTATGTTATAACCTTGAAGAGAATTTTTATAAAGATGACTAGAAAATTAATGACCCTGTCATTATTTCAGAGATAATACCTTAACAGATTCCTCAACATTATCAACTTGGCACATTTTTAAATGTACTGGAAAAGTTCTAAAAAATTAAGGGAGATTTTCAGAGATCTTCTTGAAAATAGTCCATATTGAATGATGTATAGTGCAGTCAAACATCAGGAGTTAACTTTTAAAAAATGTTTTGTGACATGGTCACATGATTTGGATGCTTGACAACTGACTCACATTTATGATGGTTGCAATGTCCCAGCATCATGTGACCATCTTTTGTGATCTTCTGGCAAGCAAAGTTAATTGAGAAGCCAGATTCACTTAACAACCATGTTACTAATTTAACAACTAATTTAAGCAGTGATTTGTTTAACAAATGGAGCAAGAAAAGTTGTAAAACGGGGCAAAACTCACTTAACAAATTTTTCATTTAGCCATGTAAATTTTGAGCTCAGTTGTGGTCATAAGTTGGGGACTACCTGTAGCGTCAAGTGATCATTCTGATCTTATTCCAAATTTCTTCCTGTCAAATACTTTGTGATCTCAAGCTGAGGCTGTTGCAGCAAAATGGAACCCCATTTAGTGGAAGGAGACAATTCTATATATCATAAAGGCATTTTCCACCTCAAGAACTGAAGCAAGAAAAAAGCCACTAAGATCGACAACAAGCCATATACTATCAGTCAAAATATACATTACATAACATTTTGTAATGTAAAAATGTAAACACATAATAGAAACTTTCAGTTTGGAAACAAAAGGACTAGTAGCCAAGAAAAATAGAACAGGATGACTGTTTTGTTCAGGATAGGCCTGCAACAGTTAAGCCCATGTCACACTGAACCAACGGATGAAAAGAGGATGTAAAATGGACAAAAACCCTTGCCATCCGTTCGAAAACGCAATGTACTCACTGCCTCCGTTTTGCTTCCTCTCTATCCATCCAGCATCCGTTTATTGACGTTTCATCCGCTCCAAAAGTTTTAGGCTGCTTAAAACTTTTGCGCGGAAAATGTATCCAGTTCGTCCATTCTGCATCCGCTACGCATCCACTACACATCCGCTACACATCCGTTACGCATCCGCTATATCCACGAGGCGTCCGCTATGCATCCACGCAACTTCATCCGCCCGGACGCAGGGAGGAAGCGGAATGGACGCGGAACGGATGCAGAACGGATGCCTAGCGGATGCAGAACGGAAACAAAGCGTTTAAAACAGAAAAAACGTTTGCAGAGGGGACCTATCTCAGATATTAAGGATGTCTACAGGATTCCTAGAGGATGCCTAGAGGATGCCTAGCGGAAAACCTATACTGCCTATAAAAAGGGGGAGCAACTCATCTGCATCTCACTTTCAGAACAGCAGCCCAGCGGTGCAGACCTCTGCAGCCTTCATCTGCCTCTTGCTCTTCCACAGCATCCAGTCATGTCCACCGTGGATTGTAACAAAGTCCTTTCGGCAGCCACCATCCTTCTGCAACAGTGCGAAGCCATCTGCAGGCTCTGTGAACTCTACTGCGAGAAGAAAAGGAGCCACCCAAAAGGAGTCTGGATCCAAAGATGGTTCACCAGAAGAGCAGAGGACAGACTGTACAACAAGCTGAAGCTCAGGTGGAGCTCAGGAGCGAAGACACTCAGGCGTTCCAGAACTTCATGAGGATGCCTCCAGCCATGTTTGACGAACTTGTGCAGCGCCTGACACCCAGGTTGACCAAGGCAAACACCAGCTTCCGGCCCAGCCTGGAACCTGGGCTCAAGTTGGCACTCACTCTGTGCCACCTGGCCTCAGGGACCTCCTTCAGGAGTATGCAGTATGGCTGGAGGGTACCACCCAACACCATCAGCATTGTGGTCAGAGAAGTGGTGCAGGCCATCATCGAAGAATACAAGGAGGAGCTCCTCCAGTGCCCCTCCACTGAAGAAGGCTGGAAGAAAGTTGCAGAGCAGTGGTATCAGAAGTGGAACTTCCCCCACACCGTTGGAGCCATAGGTGGCAAGCACGTGGCCTGCAAAGCGCCAACCAAGTCGGGGTCCACTTATTTCAACTACAAGGGCTTCTTCAGCATCATCCTCTTTGCCATGGTCGATGCTGACTACAAGTTCATGTACATTGATGCTTCAGGCAACGGCTCAGCTTCAGATGCCCAGGTATACAACACCAGTCACCTCAAGGAGGAGCTGGAAGGCAACCTCATTGTGGGCTTCCCAGATCCAGAACCCCTGCCCAATGACACGCAAGATGTGCCCTACTTCATCATGGAGGATGACGCCTTCTCCCTCACAACCTACCTCATGAAGCCCTACAGTTCCAGACTCCTGACCCGTGAAGAGAGGATCTTCAACTACAGGCTGTCCAGGGCAAGGCGGGTGGTGGAGAACGCCTTTGACATCCTGGCCAACAGGTTCCAGGTACTTCTCACCACCATGCAGCATTGCCCAGAGACCGTGAGGAGGATCATGGAAGCTTGCTGCATCCTGCACAATCTCATGCGCACCCGCTACCCAGTCTTGCAGAACAGGCTAGTGGACCTCCAGCAAGGCAATGGGGACATGGAGCCTGGGGAATGGAGGCAAGGTCAAAACCTGATCGACATTGAGGATGTGCAAGGCCCCAACAGAGCCTCACATGAAGCGAAGAAGCAGTGCAACCTCCTGAGACAATTGTGCAACTCCACTGGCAGGGAGGCTTGCAGGCAGGCTGGCAGCAAGGCCGGCAGCAAGGCTTGCAGGCAGACATGCAGGCAGGGCAGGCAAGGCAGCCAATCCGTCCGGCAGCAGGTCTTTCCTCTGAATGGCGACCTGCTTCCGAGCTGCTTCTGTTATATCAGCGGGGCTGACGCAATGCATCCCCCCGCATGCGCAATTAACACCAGGCATCCACTAGGCTTCCGCTGTGCATCCGCTGTGCATCCACTGTGCATCTGCTTCATCCGTTCGGCGTCCGTTCTGCATCCGCTGTATCCATTCCGCGTCTGCTTTGCTGAGGCCCCCTGGAAGCCCTGCGGATGTGCCTTCCGCTTCCATCTGGTTCCATCCGCTGGGCTTCCGTTCCACATCCGCTTTGCATCCGCCCTACGTCCTCCCCGAGTCCGTGTTATCCGCTCCAGTTATGCAAATTTTTGCCCCTTTTGAAAGTGAATAACAACGGATGGAACATTTTGCTCGTCCGCTGTGTCCTTTTTGCATCCGTTGGCCAGTGTGACATGGGCTTTAGTTGTTGCAGATAAATGTAGTTATTGTTGCCATTTGAAGGCAAAGGCAAGGTTTTCTCAGTGGAGGGCAATGATTTTAGTAGGTTTGCTGTATAACATAATAAGAAGCAGAGATGCTTCAGGTACAGAAATGTTATGAAACTAAACACAGATGAAGAAACCACAACGTATGTTCCCATGAGTGACATGAGGCCACAGACAGTTCACATGTTTGAATCTTTCACCTTTACTGTTGCCACTCCAGATAAGAATAAATATTTTACATGAGAAAAATATACTGATATATAAATACAAAAGTTCATTAATATTGAAAAATATTATTGAATATTTCCACAAGAATTTTTTTAAAAGAGCAGTCTGGTGTGGGAATGGGCTTGCTTTCCACAAAGGATTCAGGAACTAAGAAATCTATTCCGGGTTAAGTAATTGCCTAAGAAAGCAAGTGATAATTGGAAGACAGAAGAATGAAATTTTAGGGACAGATTGACACGCTCCGGTCCGACTGCACTTACGGATGCAAAGAGGATGTAAAATGTTAAAAAAAGCTTGCCATCTGTTGGAAAATGCTATGCATCCGTTGTGTACTCACTGCATACGTGTTTCATACGCTCTATCCATCGAGCATCCGTCCACTGAGATTTCATCCGTGCAAGAAGTTTTGAGCTGCACAAAACTTTGTGAACGGATGAACTTTCCGCCACGTACGATGTACATCCGTGACATATACAGGTAACAAACGTTCTATGTCCATTATCATCTGTTAAACATCCACTGTATCCTCTCTGCATCCTCTGGCCATCCCCTCAACTCACATCCGCTGCAGCTGAAAATGGAAAGAGGGAGGAAACAAAAGGTACACAGAATGTCTACACAGCGTCAGTAGCACAGAAATAGAAAGGATGTAAGCGTATACATCTCGTATATAAAGTATTAAAAACAGACAAAACGTTTGTATCTGGGATGTATCTTGTATATTTAGGTTGTCTGGAGTATGTCTAGAGTATGTAGAAGGACACCTAGCGGACAATCGATATTTTCTATAAAAAGGGGGAGAAAATCATCTGGATCTCAGTATGAGTCCAGCAGCCATGGTGTACAGACCCCTTCACACTTGGTCTTGGTCTTCAACATCATCAATTGTTCTCCACCATGGATGATGACACAGTCCGTATGATAGCTGCGCTCATTCATCACCAGAACGAAAACCTGTTCAGACTGATTCAAGTTTTATACAGAAGGAGAAGAAGGAGACGTCCAAGAGCTGTGTGGGTCTGAGGATGGATTGTGAGAAGAATGGAGTTTGGACTGTATGACCAGTTGATGGTGCTGAGGAATGAAGACCCTTGTGCATTCCATCACTTCATGAGAATGCCACCAGCCATGTTTGACGAACTTGTAGAGCATCTGAGACCCAGGTTGACCAAGCCTAGCACCAACTTCTCTCCCAACCTGGACCCTGGACTGAAGGTGGCACTGACTCTGCAGAACCTGGCCTTTGGAACCACATACAGAAACATGCAGTATGCATGGAGAGTGCCACACAACAGCATTATGGTCAGAGAAGTGGTACAGGCCTTCTTTGAAGAATATGTGGAGGAGCTCCTCAAGTGCCCCACCACTGAATAAGGCTGGAGAAAACTTGCAAAAGAGTCGTATCAGAGGTGGAACTTTCCCCACACCTTTGGAGCCATAGATGGGAAGCACATGGCCTGCAAAGCTCCAACTCAGGGTCCACTTATTACAACTACAAGGGCTTCTTCAGTATCATCCTCTTTGCCATGGTTGATGCTGACTACAAGTTCATGTACATCAATGCTTCAGGCAATGGGTCAGCTTCAGATGGCCAGGTATACAATGCAAGTGACCTCAAGGATGGGCTGGAACGCAACCTCATCATGGGTTTTCCAGGTCCAGACCCCCTACCCAATGACACACAAGATGTGCCCTACTTCATCGTGGGGGATGACGCCTTCTCCCTCAGAACCTACCTCATGAAGCTGTACACTTCAAGATACCTCACCCGTGAAGAGAGGATCTTCAACTACAGGCTGTCCAGAGCAAGAAGGGTGGTGGAGAACGCCTTTGGCATCCTGGCCAACAGGTTCCAGATACTTCTCACCACCATGCAGCATCACCCACAGACCATGAGGAGCATCGTGGAAGTTTGCTGCATCCTGCACAATCTCATGCGCATCCGCTACCCAGTGTTACAGAACAGACTTGTCGACCGTCAACAAGGGAATGGGGACATGGAGCCTGGTGAATGGAGGCAAGGAGGAAACCTGACAGACATTGTGGATGTACAAAGTCCCAACAGAACTTCACGTGAAGGGAAGAAGCAGCACAACTTACTGAGACACTTGTGCAACTCCACTGGAGTAGTGGAGTGGCAAGACAGGATGATAGATGATTAATGGATGCTTCCTTGAAGATGTTGCATAACACTGATGAGATTGTGCCATGTATGTTGAGTGGTCCTACAATGAATAGGGCATTGATAAAGAGCTTTGTTTATTTTAAAATGTGTTGATCAATGAATAAATTGTTATTGATAATAAAGGTCCATATGTGTGGCAGCTGGGATGATGGACCATACAGTCCCATTATGCTTACAGTGGAGGTTTATCTATCCCACAGCTATCCTTATCTATCCCACAAGCATGCAAAGGCTTAACCATTTTTTCAAAGTTTTCACCAACACTTTAATAAGTAAAAAAAATGAACCAAGTGTCTTAAGCAAAGATAACCTTTATTAACTTTCTTAGGTAAACTTTATGACTTTATTATATAAGCAAAATGAACCAAGTAAAGTGTCTTAAGCAAAGATAAACTTACAAGTAAACAACTCAGTCTCTGACGCTATTCTCAGTCACTCTGGGTCATATCCATGATCTCAGCTTTTAAGCGGGCAGGGACTTTGGAGGTGGCTGTGGCTTGAGTGCTGGTCTGAGGCACCATTGGGGTGCTTGGCCCTGAGGGTACAACAGGGGATGGTGTGTTCAGGAAGCTATCCGAGAGCTGACTCAGTCCCGTGAGGTTGAGAGGCCCTTCATCAAGGACTTGAGATGTCAGACCCAGTACTGATGACAATTGTCCATTGATGGCCTTGGCTGTGGGGTGGAGGAAGGAGGAGTGTAGTGTGGCTGTCTGGTCTGCAGCTAGGTAAGGAGTGGTGTCTGTGGCATCCGATGAACCTGGGCCTGGACTAGGAAGTTCTGCTTCTACTGTGGGAAGTCCTGGTAGTCATAGCTTTGATAGGTGAGGGGCTGTTGAAAGCCGTGGAAGGGCTGTATCATTGCCTGGGGTGGAGGAGCAGACCTGGACTGGGTAGGAGCAGCTTCAGCTGGGCCTTGAGGGTTGTGCAGAAGTGCTGTGATCTTCTGCTTCATCACCTGGTACTGGGCCTCAGGCAGGTCCCTCAGGGTCTGGCTCATGTAGGTGATGAAGGGCTTCCGGTCTGAGGATGGTATGTCGCAGTGGACCAGCTGAGAGAGAAGTTCTGTGCTGTCTTCATTGTGTTCCTGATCTCCAACAGCACACTGTGGTCCTGGCCCTCCAGTCTGCCTCTCTGCCTGCATCCTCTGGAGCTGGGGGTGGGGGTGGGTTGGCTTCTGGTGGCTGCTGCTGCTTCCTCCATTTGTGACAGCAGGGCATCATCCTCCATGGGATCCTCCAAGTCTGTTGGCATGGGGAGTGCAGCTGTTGGGGGAGTCTCTGCCATGGGGCCCTCTGAAGACACCTGCCTGGACAGGGTAGCTGGCTCCTGGCTGGAAGAGGACTGGCTGTCTGTGGGCTTTCTGAGGGAGAGGGGTGTCAGAGGGGCTGCTCCTCGGTAGCGGATCTCACCCTCCAGAAAACTGCACTTGGCCATGATGTATATCTCCCAGTCAGTGAGCTTGACAGCGGCCTGCCCAAATTTCTTGAGGCATAGCTTGCCATACCAGGTGTGCATGTGCTTTCACCATCCTAGGAGTACTTCTGTAGTGTACCCCAGGCTCTCTGCCTTGTCTCTCCAAGCTGCCTGCTTCTTCTTGGTGTCCCGATACAGTCTGTGGCCCTTTCTCTAGAGGTACTCATTCTCCCTCAGCCGTTTCAGCACCTCATCCTCATGCTCCTCAGAAATGGTGTACTGTTTCTTCTCTCCCTTCTCCTTCCCTTGCCTCTTCCTCTCTCTGGCAGGGCCTTCAACAGCAGGGCTTTGAGGGCCTTGGGGCTGGTCCATCACAGCAGCAGAAGCAGCAGCAGCAGCAGCAGCAGCAGCAGCAGCAGCTTCAGAGTCAGTGCCAGGGGGTGGGATGCTGGTTCTGGCCTTCTTCACCTTGCCAGGGCTTGAACAAGTAGGCACGGGCTTCCTCTTCTTACCTGACTGACAAACCATAGTGTTCCTGCAAGATGTATGTGGCAGCACGTCTTTCCCTTGTATGCTGACTGCGTGCGTGCTTCATCCTTTTATATCCATGGAGCTGATGCAATTCATACTCCCCGCATGTGCAGTGAACGTTTTGCATCCGATATACATCCGCGTGGCATCCGCTTTGTTTCCTATAGGCGTCAATGAGGCATCCGCTTCATCCGCTATGCATCCGCCCCTTCTGCTATGCATCCTCTTTGAAATTCTCCCCCGGAACTCCTTCGGAGGTGTCATCCACTTCCATCCGCTTTCATCTGCTAGGCTTCCGATGAACATCCGTTTAACATCCCCGCTACATACTACCCACGTCCGTTCTTTTCCATTTTGTTTATGCAAATTTTCACCACTTTTTGGAGCCGATGACAATGGATGGAGCCACCCCCAAAATTTTGCTTGTCAGCTGTGTCCTTTATGCACATGTTTCACGTCCGTCGGCCAGTGGGACTAGGCCTTTAGGCATTTCACAAAAGGCTTTCTTTCAGTGATGGGAACAATTTTATCTTTAGAATTTGCTCAGCAGATGTTAAGGTATTCAGAGCTGTCCTGATATAGGACCAAGAAAAACTATATATTAGGCCTATACAACTGGTAAATTAGAAATAATCACAGAATAATAGCTCCTTGCCAATAGCTATTCAGTGGCTAGTGGAATGGTGGCATAGATAGAGTAGTTATGAGTGATGCTCAGCAATGTGCCTGTTTGGTGTGACACCTGTGGCAGAACCTTTATGGTGCTGGTGACATTTGGTGGTGGTGGTTTTATTGAGCTTTCAAAGAATGCTGGGGTGAGGCACATGGCCGTTTCACAGGGTTGTGTGTTGTCCACGATCTGTCTGTTATGGAGAGTTGCCTGCTATGGAAAATTGCTAAAATTGCCTAGCCAATTAAGGTTAAAGCAAAGTAAACAGAGCTTCATAGCAGTCACCAGTATTCCTGAAGGCATCTAGACATAGTTTCATGTTAAAGATAATTTTAGAGAGCACAATTGAATGGCAATTGAATGGCTCAAATATAAAACCAGGGATAATTCTGCAGCCATTTCCTGTATTTGACTAATGGTAGCTACAACATGTCTTTGTGGGGACAATTGTGTGCCACAATGATGCCACCAAATCTTTTTGCAGATCATTGGTATGTTTTAAAGCTGATCTAGAAACTGATATAAATGTGATTTTTGAATCAATCTACATAAATTTCCAGAGTTTGGCTTGTTTTCGGCTGACTGCTGCAACTGACTACTGAACAAGCTTTAGCAGAAATATTCAGTGCTGTCCAAGATGCTGAACAGTCAATATGCCAGTAGAGAAGCAGAAAATAGGAGTTATGTTACATGTTAAAGTGAAGCAAACAATCTAATAACAGAGAAGTGTCTATCACAATAAATTTAGTCCACTAAATGGAAAAAGTTTGTGTAGGGCCTCACAAAGAAATTGGAACCCTAAATATAAGACTTAAAGAACACTGTCAGTCCCAAATAAAAACACACAATTTGAAAGAAACTTTCAGTATGGAGTAATTGAAACAAAACCATCAGTAGCCAAGAAAAATAGAACAGGTTGTACCTGGAGAGACCTGAAACAGTTGAACAAATGAAATGTGATGATAGCCTTTTGCAACTTCCAATGCTTGATGCTGCCAATTGTTTTGAGTAACTGTAGTATGATTAAGACTGCACCAAACCAACTTGGTTTATTACACCATATGAGCTTTTTTTTTTCTTTTTAAAGAGTAACTTTTGGTATTTCTAGACCCCTGGTTATTTTAAACAAAACTGCATTTTTACAATATTTGGAAGTGTTGGCTTAGGAGGAATGTGGCTAGCAACAAAGTTGAAACTTGCACAAAACCAAATGCAAACTATAAAAGTTGAAAGGGTTCAAATAAAAGGCTATGGGTGAGTCTAAATCTAAAGGAAATGGAAACTATTTTAAGCAATCAACACTGCACTGAGTTGCAGGTATTGGTGGGCATTATGCCACGGGCTATGTAGTACTATACAGTGCTTGCAGAGTACAGGGCCATGAATTTAACAGTGGTTTGCAACTCTTTAAAGCAGCTGCATCCTTTCCTGGGATTGTATGGATCTATGCTGAGTCAAAGATCTAATCGACAGCAATTTGTGGTTTTAGCTAGAAGATCTGTCCTCAATAAAAAGAACTAATCATATTAATGTCAGGGAGCTGGAAGAGAACAGAAGCTGTCTTTCCTATAAATCATGCATTACAAGAGACATTTTATTACTTAATCTCACCCCTTTCTTTGTCCTGCAGATTCTTGTGATAGTGATGCTCATTCCTAAAGGCTTACTGGAAAGACCAGATACATTTTAGGTCAACTATGTGTAATAGATGTGAATGATACAATAACATTAAACATTGCCAACTGCAGCCTGCAAAAAGTAATTTTTATAGCTGAAGAAATGACAATTATGAGAATGGGCTACTAAATTTATTGAAATTACTAGATTATATGTATCTGATCTATTTTATGAATACATGGATTTTTTTTTTAAATATCTATTTTTCTTCAGAGAAAGAAGTACACTTTTTGTGCAGATAACCTTACTCATATTACTATCTGACCTCACTGTGTACAAGCCAAAGAGTAAGCAGAAAAAGTGGCTTTTAAGTGCATTCTTTGTTTTGTTAAGTTACAGAATATTCCCATCCATTCTCCTTTATATAGGGTTATGAAGCCTGATCATGGAAAAAAATCATGGAAACATAGTTAATTTGAAGGAAATTTATGCCTCAAATGCAAAAACAGAAGTTGCCTACAAATTGAAAGACAATAACCATCCTGGAATGTGTATGTTTTGCCAGATTTGCTGATCAAAATAGATTATTGGAACCAATAATTATATAGATACTATGTCAGATTTCCTGATCCTTTATTGCCAAAACAAATAAGCCACATGCAGCTAATTCCAGAGAAGTAGCAATTTTCACAAACAAAAAATACTCAAGCAGGATAAGCTGGCTAAGAAACTAGAAATGTATCATCATGCAGCCAATGGATTTCAAATCCCAAATAATATTGTCCTGTGTAATTTGAAGTGATTGAGGGAAAGAAAGGCAGAAGTGGTCCTTTCTTTGTGTAAATAGCAGACTCTAACTTGGATGAATGTTAAGCATACTTCTAGATCAGGGGTGTCAGACTCATATTGTCACAGTAGCATCATGTGACATATTGGGACTTTTTTCTCCTTCACTAAACTGGGTGTGGGCATGGCCAGCACATGATGGATCTGGTCTATGGGCTGGGAGCTTGACAGCCCTGTTCTAAATTTTTAAAGACCTTGTCAATACTATCAAAATAAAGAATGATACAAACCTACAGTTTATGTTAAACTATTACTATCTACTGAGGGTGCTAAGAAAAAAAAATCATCAGGGAAATGTATTTAAAATGCATGAAGACATAGATGCTACTCATGTGACAGCACTTAATCCAAATTAAGTGCCCCCAGAGAAAAAGAACTTCTGGTAAGAACAAAATCATGCAGCATTCTAAAAAAATATGACCTGTCAAGAGACAATGTATGGGACATACATTGGGAGCTAGAGAGTTTTTTAGGGTAGGAATGCCAGTTGTGTTAATGTCCCACTATTAACTAGCAATAAGCCTTAATGCCAGGTGTGCAATAAACCATCAGAAAAATCGTAGAAAGGAGCAGTTGGTTTAAACTGCAGTGGCTATGAGAACTGACTACCTGGTTACATTGAGAAAAAGGCAATCAATTATTTTAAGTAGTTTCATTTAAGTATGCAGTCAATAAGTCATTGCTTATCTAGCAATGTCATATTTAGCATTTGGGTGGTTTCTGACATATTCCTGCAAGGAAACTGATAGCCTGATTGCTTTCCAAAGGGAGGGAAGGGGTTCTGACATGCAAGGGAGGTTGCTGACCATTGACCAGATAGCCAATGCTTTACTGCAGTATCAGTATAGATGACTGTCTAAAGGAACTATCTAGCCCAGACAAAAGAGAACCTAGAAGGTGTGGGGGGGAAAACAGTACAACACAAAAACCCAACAGCACTCTACGATTTCCTGTTACAATTAGTAGCAGCAGTGGTCTGCAGTTTGGTGTCAGGTACCTCGTACCTTGCTGAATAGGTATTATCATATATAGGTAATAGGTAAATAATCATGTTTACTGGTTTTCATCATCAAAGTGAACTTTGTATTCCTCTGAGACCAAAGATCTTCTCACTGAATGAGCAAGTGTAGGTCTCTGCAATGTATAACAATTCTTGGACTGCACCAGTTGTTACCATAAATTCATTTCTGATTTTGAAGCTCTATCATTGACTTAGTTTATTATGGCTTTGCCTTTTCAATCAAATTCCAAATCTCCAAACAAAGCTTTGGTCAAACGAAACACACCTTCATTTCTTTGTAATCCTACCTGTCCTTATTGGGATACAGACTAATGTGTTTGATTTCAGTTTGGGAGCCTTGCTATTCCAACCTCCTCTTGAGTTTCTCCATAACAATTTCCCCTCTGCATACCATGCCAGACAGATATTGCTAGCTGAACAATGCTAAAGGGAGCTTGTAGCCATCAAAAACTTCTTTCAGGTTAGGTAGCCTTTACTGGAAGGAGAAGTGCTACTTTATAGAAGTCATGCCTGACCACAAGATTATAGACCACTTTTAAACTTCTCACAAGCTTAATTAGTGTTCAGACAGATACAATTCTTTGATTATCTTCCAAAACAATATCATATGTGGTACACAGAACTTGGTAACAATCGATGAAACTTTTAAATAAACATATATTCTAAATAAACACAGGCATAACTACAGATTAGACTGTGAGGTTTAAATCAAAGCTTTATTGCACATTTCTTCATAGAGCACTTTTACTAGTTCATTTAATTCAATAACTATGTGGTATTTTTGAATGGATCATTAGATGTTATAAATCATGCAAAATAAATAAATATAGAATTTTCAAAGTGAAATGACTAACATATTTAAACAACCAAATCTATGTTTGAAATGCTTTTTATGACCTTAGAACCAATTATAACTGCATGAAGAGGAAGAGATGAAAAAGAACAAACATCAAGAATTCAAACAGGAATCTTGTCCCAAGAATGATATCTGCTGCCAAATTAGGTATGTTCAGTGGTTTACCATGGTTAAGGATAACCATGAATCTCCAAAAATATGGGCTGCAAAAATATGACCAATGCCATTTACAATTCAAGTGTCATAGACCCATAACAACATCAAAAGAAATTCCAAGAGACAGAAGGGAAGTGGTGAAACTCAATATGCTAGATAATTCGGAAGACTAATTTATATTCCATAAACTTACCGAATAAGTGTTCTGAATGTTCCAAATGGCTCTGATCTGAGAAATAAGTAAAACAAATGATTTATGAAACAGTTCCCATATAACAAGCCCTGAAGACAAAATATGAAGCCTTATCATAGTAGTCAAAAGAGCTATTTATGCAAATCTGTATGAAATATCAGCATCTATCAACCAAGCAGATTAATTCCAAAGATAATATATCTGCAATTCTGGGGGAAAAGGTTTTCACTACAAAAGGAATGCTCATTCATTCTTGGAGTCCACAATGTGGCCCTTTGGATTGACTGTTGAAGGCAGTGATTTGCTCATAAAAAATTAACAGGACAAATTTAATTGGCAAATCTGAATGGAAGATTTTTATAATCATTCCAGAAGCATATCTTTGATAAATTCTCAACATCAAAAGAAGGTTAAATTGTTCTGAATAGTCAAGAACATGCATGTTATCTCAGGCTTTATATATTAGAAAGGTTATTGCCTGTTTCTCAGTGGCATGAAAAGCAAGGGAAATTTCCCAAAATTGAAATGAGCAAAAGCCTGGGACATTACAGTTCAGTTGTTCAACATTGCCTCAATAGATTTATACAGACCACCTTTTTTCACATAGCATTGACTGACAGACAGACAGTCAAACTGACTGACTGACTGACTTGAGGTTAACACTTGGGTAGTTCATCTGAAAGTGTCCAAGGAAAATGGTTTTGTGGCCATTCCATGACCTTACCATTAGAATAGATGAATGGAACTCTGTTGCATTGCCTCCTCTACTTGAACATTTTGACTTCTGATGTTAAGAACAGGACAGCTGAAAAGAACCCACTTGCATCTCTTTCTGGGATAGCTGCTGCTGTTTAGCTTACCTGAGCTGTGCATGATGTTGCAGAGGAGAACCAGAAACACCCAAATCATAGTGATGAGTCCTTTCTGCCTCTCCATCCCTCTTGGCTGAAAAAGGACAGTTCTGCTGCTGCCACTTTCTAGCTTCAGGTCTTCAAGCTTGGATGTTTTATATGTAGCAATGCAAGTCCCTCCCTTCTTCCTATGCTCTTCCTGAGAGGACCACAGCTGGGCAAAGTGGGGTGGCCGCCAAACAGGATGTTCTCTTTATCAGGCTCAGCACACTGAAATGCTATTTAGAAAAAGAGGAGGAAAAATAATCTCTTTCACTTTATTATCTTATTTACTGTAACCTGGGTGGATAGATCTGGCTTATAACCTCTTATTCAAACCCATTTAATTGTATTTACCATAAAAGTGTCGATCTGAGTCCTGAAGAAATATAGGTCCATTTAGTCATTGAAACTGATAGCAGCTGATAAAGCTGGGACATTGTATATCCTTTTCATAGTAGCTTGCCATATATTCATTAATTCATCCATTTTTTCCTTGTTTCTACGTCAGTCTGAATATTTCCTTGAAGATCAGTAAAAATAATTTTCAGAAGAAGGTATGTTTTCACAATATATGCATTTATAAATCTCATTATATATCTCGATTACTCATTTATATCAGCAGTTTCAAACCTTATGAGCTGAGAACTGTGTAGCAGAGCTTGGAGTAGAACAAGAATAAAAGGATAATTGCATTACCAGCTGCGTAATCCAAGAAATGTGAAGCAGATAATTTCACATAAGAATGCACACTACAAAAAAGTTTTTGAATATCCATGCTATTGGCTGAAAATGGAATAATGCTTTTTTTGGCAATACCAATAGCATGAGCAGGAAATAAGGACAGGGAAAGAGAAAGGAGGAAAGAAAAGAAAAAGCAAGGTGCCTTCTTTCCATTGAACTAGACCTTATCTCCTTTAAAATCTCATTCTTTCTCTCAGGGTTTATACTTTCACATTCAGTGGGAAGGAACATATTTCAGCTCTGAGAAATGATATTTATTTACAGGATGAGGTCTGTTGAAGAATAATTATGGGGACATACTTCAATTCATAATGGTATAATAAAACTCAGTTTGATTAAATGCAATTCCATTACACAAACCACCATAAAATAGCTCTGTCCAAATCCTGTGCAAATCAATGTGAGGTGTGTTCTTGGGCAGCTCCTATTCTTTTCAGTGAGCTTCATGAAGCAGAACTGGGTAGAGATTTTCTTTCTGGAAAAAAAAAGAGCATTCAAGCTTTCTTTTTTGTTTGCTAGTAGTCAAAAGGGATAGATAGCTCTATGCCAATCTTCCAGGTCCATTTTTGTCGGAAGCCAGTGAAGATCACAATGCCAGATGGTATGTCTTCAGGGGGGTGATGAAGAAAATTGAGATGGTAGTTGCATGTTGGAAGCCAGACAGTTTTTCGGGCCATTTTCAGGCCATTTTTTGGGATGTTTTCAGGATGTTTTCAGCCATTTTCTGGGGTGTTTTCAGCAGTGGTGGGATTCAATTTTTTTTTACTACCAGTTCTGTGGGCATGGCTTAGTAGGCATGGCAGGGGAAGGAGACTGTAAAATCTCCAATCAGAGGTGGTATTTGCCGTTCTCCAAACTATTCAAAATTTCCTCTACCAGTTCTCCAGAACTGGCCAGAACCTGCTGAATACCACTTCTGGTTTTCAGGCTATTTTTCAGGCTGTGTTCAGGCCATTTTTGGCCCAAAAATGGCCTGAAAAATGATATGAAAATGCCCAAAAATGCCCCCCCAAAACAGCCAAAAAACAGGCATGTGTACACCAGCCAGCTGGTCTTCAGTTTTCTGGCACTTCGGTTTGCGCACTTGGTGCTGAAAAGCTTCACCACTGGTATCGGGTTTCCTGCTTGAGAGAAAATTGGACTAAAAGACCTCCAAGATCCCTTTCTATTTTGTTATTTTCATATACTTTTCTTTTTTTTACTATTCTTGCAGATACGCTTGCTTCCAAAATTCAGTGGGTATATGATTTTGGAGCAAAAAGGAGATGTTTTGATAGTTATTAAAATAGTAATGGAAATAGATGCTTTGGTACTTTCCTGGAAAAGTGCACCCAGAAGTCAACCAAACTAGGATGAGTACATCCCAAATTAGGATGAGTACAACTAGATCCGTTCTGTAATCTATCACCTGTGCCTTTTGGATAACAGTTAAATAAATGAAGTGCTAAATTTCAAAGAAAAGTGCTAAAATGATAGCCACTTTTGATCTAAAATATGCAGTAACTTGGAATGGTTTTCATATGGAATAAAAATACTGATAATTCTGAACTTGTGTAATATACTGCATTCTATAGAATGTCTAGATCTTCCCTGGGCAAATTTAGTATAATTTGTTAAAGTGTGACATTCTATGATCTGAATAAGCTCCTCAAAGCAGCATTACTGATATAGGCTTGATATGAAATATGCAGCCTTCTTTATGTCAACCAAAAATTGCATGGAAGCATTCTCCTGAATGGGTTCATAGACCTGGGTACTATAAAAGAAAGTAGGGTACACTATAATTTCTATTGCATTAGTTGACCTTTTCTTCATTCAACATCAGTGGCTATAGAGTGGTAATTTCTAGTGTGACTGGATTGGAAAATTATTAACTATTAACTATATAATTGTATAATTATTAAATATATGAGAGTAATTATACTCCTATAAAATTTTGAATTAAATTGAACTGCATTTTATTTAGTTTAAATTTTACAGCTTCTCAAATCTAGACATTGGTATTTCATTGAAGGACCAAAAATAGCCCTTAATTCAACAAAGTTCTGTTTAGATTATTCAGATCTATTGTTTAGATGGATAATTCTTGAGTCAGAGTCTATATATTCAGGAGCAGTACCAAAGCTGTAAAGAAGAATGTCAATGTCTTTAAGATAACTACCTGCCACAAATATAACTCATGTCTTTGAAAGCAGCTATTGGTCATTTCAAAGTGTTGTATTCAAACAAGTTTTACAAATAGCTTGGGCATATTATTTTGTTTAATTTAAAATAATCTTCATGCTCAGTTCTGTTAACTGCTGTGCATGTCTGAATTAGCTAATTGACCATACCTTTCCTTTAGGAAGATAATGGCAAATCATCTGAGTTGTTGCCAAGAAAACTATGTAGACATGTTCATGACATTTCTACAAGTTGAACTTGACTCAAAGGAATCTTCTGCTTCATAAACACCTTTCTTAACCTGGAAATCCTAGAGATTTCTGAATCCCTTCCCAGATTACTCAACACTGGCACTGCTGGTAAGAAATTCTGGGGAGAATACCCAGTTAGAGAATGTAATATTTTCTTTAAGGAGACAGTTCACTATAGTAACTTTGCAGAGTGATTCATACAGCCTATGAATTAAGAGGAGAGTTTCCTTCTGAAAGGAAAATTTTGGAGGTGTTATCCTGACAAACAGTACAGAGTTGGGGTCTGAGATCAAGTAGAGTTATCAGGAGATCACAGGCTAGTGATATTTTCTAGGGACTGACTACACTGCTTAAAAAGATCAGACTGGAACTGTTTTTCTGCTAGAAACACACCCACACCCACACACCATGCTTTTTCAGTCACAGTGCCTGTCTCCAAAAAGTTTACCTCAGGAAGTCTGTTAGGGATAACATTGTTTACCCTAACTGGTTTAGGTGAAATAATAACTATGAATCATAGTTAGTGTATGTTAGAGTGTATACAGCTTTAACTGTGAAATAGCAATTAAAGGAGTGGTTAAGAAAACAATATAAAAGTAGCAAGACTACGGCTTGCTCTCTCTCTCTGGCTTTGATGATCCCTGATTACTGCTTGGAATCAAGACTGCATTGCTCAAACGGGAGAGACAACAAAGGACTGATTTGTAAGTGAACTGACATAGGATATTCTACATGGACTTTGCTAACTGAATATCCCTGAATGGACTGACTACATGGTAAATGACTATTGGACTGATATTTGACTATGCCATGAACTTATAATGGAATAAACTATATTCTTGATAGCACAAGCGTATCTGTTATTTTTACTGAATGTTAATAAACATACAAGCTTAGCTCACTCATTTATCTGTGTGCCTATCTGACTAACGCTGCACATTCTGTTTAGCTTGTCTACCTAACCCTGGTTGGGGAACCCAGGCTTAACAAAGTCAATTTGGTTTTGACTTCCAGAAAGCCATGAAGATTTGGCTGTTTGCCCAGATGTGGGAGTCTGATAGTTGATAAAGCTTGAGTGGTTGGATCATATTCTGTGGTTTGTTTGTTTCTCTTTCTTTCTTTCTTTCTTTCTTTCTTTCTTTCTTTCTTTCTTTCT
>BLBF01000054.1:8968962-8988586 GCA_015471245.1 Laticauda colubrina | reverse complement strand
TCCTCAGTGACCTTTTGCAGGGCACGTACAGGGACAAGGAGTTAAACATCTGTAGAAATAGCTTATTTACATTGTGATTACATTGTCTGGCATGCAGCTTTGTGAAGAAGGAATATCCTGATCAAATTATAAATCTTGCAATCCTGTCTGACCTGGTATCTTGCCTTATCTGAGCCATTGTAAATCCTGTATATCCTGTCTGACCTGGGCTTGACCTAGGCTCTGAATAAACAATCACCCCCTTTTGAATGAGCATAATAAAAGAGCGTGTACCCAGACATTCTGGGCGCACTCATCCCGAGGATCTTCGTCTCCTGTCGTTTCTTTCTCCTTTCGCTCCCTATCATGAGATGCCCATCTGATGCGGGATAGCAGATACCGCATAAGCGGTTAGCCAGTTTGACATGAAACATAATGTATTTTTCTTTTTCTAGAGATCTTCAAACAGTTGAATGGTTAACACAGAGTAGTGACCTCTATTGACATTTGAGGTCTATCATATTATGACTCTACACGTTAGAGAACTTTTCAAATATGAATAATTACTTCCTGAATCAATTAGATGTTGTATTTAATGAAGTTTCTAATGAAGACACCCAAATTGTTGGGTATCATCTGAACCCTGAAAGTGCCTGAGAAAACCAAATGTGAGAATATAGGCAGAAAAATAAATGTTAACCTTCATGCCTGAGTACTCCAAAAGCAAAATGTAACAACTCTGTTATACTCTTGTTAGTTAAAAGTGAAAGTGGACTATTTTCTTAAAAGTTTGAACACTCTGGAATAATTGATACAATAGTTAAGAGATCCAATCTTGTTAGTTTACAGCAATTTATTCTACAGGTTCTTTGGCTATATAACTCTAAACAGCATGGGAATTGAAATTATAATTATTTCAAAAACAATTATTTGGACAATAGCCTCATGCCTGACTATGTTGGCTCTGTGCCGGTTAATGTCTTAATTTTCATAGGTGTCAGGTTGCTGAAGTGGGAACTTTATATATTAGTCACACCTTGTGTTGATCTCCCATACTCGTACGTTAAGGATATTTGTAGAAGGGGAAATTCCATGGATGGAATGAATAAGGTTAACATGGGTAGAGAGCATTAAACATCAAAATGCTTTTAGAAGAGAATTGCTGAAAATTTTCTTTCAGTAATAAGAAGCACCCTGATAATCAGTTTGTATACTTTGTCATTTCCTATAAATTTCAGTCTCTACTAAAGCTCTTGTTATAGTTTTTTTTAAATACTCTTGAATTCTTGGGCCATTGACTCATCTTGACAGATTTGAACACTGGGTCCCATTTAATAAAATGAAATTCAATGATGAGAAAAATAAGGTTCTTCTTAGGCAAGAAAAACCAAATCTAGAGGCATAGAATAGGTAGTACCTGGTTCAATAGTAGTAACTGTGAGGTGGATCTTGGAATCCTAGTGTACAGTCACTTACATATGAGCCAGCAGTGTGCTGCAGCTGCCAAAAAAGCCAAGGCAGTCCTACACAAGAACAGAAAGATAGAATCAAGGTCATATGAAGTGTCAATACCAATTGTATTGGTAAGACCACCCTTGGAATACTGCATCCAGTTTTGGTTGCCATGATATAAAAAAGAAGTTGAAACTGTAGAATGAGTGCAAAGAAGAGCAGCAAAGATGCTAAAGATATTTTAGGAGGCTAAACATATGAAGAATTGGAATTGAATTGCAGGAATTGGATATGTCTACTTTGATGAAAACAAGGACTCAGTGCTATTGGTACATGATAGTAATGTTCCAATATTTAAGGATCTGCCACAAAGAGGGGGTCAACCTATTCTTCAAAGCGTCTGAAGGCAGGACAAGTAGCAATAGATGGAAGCTAATCAAGAAGAAAAACAACCTAGAACCAAGGAAAAATTTCCTGACAGTTAGAACAATTAATCAGAATGACTTGCCTCCAGATATCGTGGGTGTTTCATCACTGGAGGATTTTGAGAAGAAATTGGAGAGCCATTTATCTGAAATTAAATAGGGTTTCCTGCTGGACTAGATTGACCTCCAAGGTCAATTCCAACTCTGTTCTTCTGTTAACTGCTATAAGTGGTAAGGCATTTTATCTGTACTTTTTGAACTTCTATCAATTGACAGTAGAAGAGGAAAAAGGTTTAAAGCAAGAAATGTCCTTTACAATAATTGTCAACTGGAGAAAATAAAAATAATGGATTGGTTTACAGTATACATAAAGGTGTGGTGGTGGTGGGGTGAATGAGATAATAGTAAATTAACTTGTGTTGATGCAATGCGTTCTGTCAGAATATGGTGAAGACTGATTTTTAAAATTTCTTTTTAAAAAAAATCTTGCATTACATTTTTATCAATAATTCAAAGTGGTGAGTATACTTAATACTCTTTTCTTCTCCTATTGTTCTGACCCAGCTCCCCAAACATGACAAACTCTTTGACATGAGCTCAAAAGATTCCCTTATTAGGAATGCTGGCAGCCCCAGCAAAAAGTTTCTTTCACAGGCTAACAAGTCCATCTATCCAGAACATGAGTAGTTATCTGCCATAGCTGTTGCTAGCAGCGATGACTCTTCCTTCCCCAGGATCAGCCCATGGCTTTCCACTGCTGTCTTCTTCTCTGCCTTCTGCGCAGCTGCGCATCAGGCACTGGACCCAGCTGTTCCTCCTCTTCTTCATCAACCACCTCCAGACCGAGAGGCTGTCCACTCTCCATGTGAGGGCCCAGGGTCCGCCTCTCTCTCTCTTTTTCTTCCAGCTCCATTCCATCTTCCCCCTTGCCCTGACCCTGACTCTTCCTCCTCTGATTTGGCTGCTGGAGAGGCCGGTGGACAATAGGCCACAACACCTATTTTCCCCACAACAACCATCCTGTGAGGTGAACTGGGCAGAGAGGGAATGAGTGGCCCAAAGTCACTCAGATGGCTTTCATACCTAAAGTGAAAGTGCTACTCACAGTCTTCTGGTTTCTAACTTGGTGCTCATCTGTCATTTCTCATCTGTATCATTTATAAACTGTAATCTTTTTCGATCATTAGTTCTAGAAGACTAAGAGATTGTAGATGAGGGGAAATACTGCTGCAAATGCCAAATTTTACTCAGTGATTTACACTAAAATAAGAAAGACTCGATTGATCTCCATGGTTTTAATTTTTCCAACTCATCTTCCAACATTTAGAATGCTTTTATAGTATCAAATCTTATGTTTCTCTTTGTCATGTAATATCATTGACTTTTTAAATATTTTTTTTATTTTAAGACAAACATACACAGACAATACATAAAAAAACATAAAACCATCTTCCATTTTGTACATACTGTGTGTCAGTTGGTTTAGATTCTTTTGTGCAACCCTTTCATAATCATTGTTCACAATTTATATCAATCTCACATTGTCAAAATAACATATGCTTATCTCTTTATCATTTATTAATTATCCTACTATTTATTCCATCAATATTATATTCTGCTGTCATCTAATGGTTATATATGTCCACATTATATTTTGTATCAGTCTATTAAACTTCTATAACAAAATTGTCTATTCTGTTACCTTACCATGTCTTTTTATCCAACCATTGATAAAATAAATCTATCAGTTTACTCATTTCAGCACAGTCCATAATTTTTTTAATAACTTCCTCCTGCATAGGTATTTTGTCATTTTTCCAGTTCTTCATAAATAAAATTCTAGCCGCTGTTAAAACATTTACAATCAAATATTTCAATTCTTTATTGTATATGTCCGGTATGACTCCCAATAAAAAGATCTCTGGTTTAAAGTTTATATGTTGTTTTATCATTTTTTCCAACCATGTGTGGATTTTAGTCCAATATTTCTTTTTGTCGAACATGTCCACCACATATGGTAATATGAACCAGGTATCTGATGACATTTCCAGCATTTATCCGATGTATTCTTAAACATTCTCGCAAGTCTCGTCGGGGGCAGGTGCCACCTGTAAAACATCTTATACAAATTTTCTTTATATGCTGTTGACATTATCATTTTATAATTTTGAGACCACAGTTTTTACCATTTCTCTAGATCAATCTCCTATCCAAAATTCTTCCCCCAAGCAATCATAGTTTTTTTAACTTGTTCTTCTTCTAGTTTAATTTCTAATAAATATCCATACAATTTTTTAATCACCTTTTCATCAGTACCCATCAAAATTTTATCTAAATGAGTCAACTTATCATAAATATCTTCTGCTTTAGAGTCTGCAAATATGAAAGCCAATTCATTTTTACACCTTGTTCTTCCAATGCTTGCATAGATTTAAGTTCACCTTTTTCATTCAATATCTCACCACATCGAACTGTTTGTACCTTTTTATATATTATTGGATAAGAAAAAGCTTCAATAGTTGATATCCATGTTGGAATTTTGTCTTTTTATCTTCTCCCAGTTCAAAAACAATGCCTCTCAAATGTAATGTCTTCTAAAATACCCCTGTGTTTTAGTTCCCTTATACCAGAGAAAGGCATGCCATCGTAACAAGTCATGGCCTTCTAAAGTCATTAATCTACTGTTCTTTAGTGCTATCCATTCCTTTACCTACATCAAACTTGAAGCCTGGTAATATAGCTCCCAATTGGGCCAGGGAAACCCTCCTCTTATTCTTGCATCTTGCAACAGTTTTAATTTTATTCTTGCTTTTTTACCCCACCAAATATATTTCAACACAATTCTATTTAAATCTTCAAAAAACTCTTTCCCTAGTTGAATAGGAATTGTCTGGAATAAATATAAAACTCTAGGCAATATATTCATCTTAATTATAGATATTCTATAACTATCTGTTGTAGAATAACTACAATAACTACAATATTCTGCAACTAACAATGATAGTTGCAGTTTTTCCCATTTTATCAAATCTGTCGCAATCTGCTGTTTGAGTATATCATAGTTATCTTCCTTCAGTGTACTACATCTTGGTGCAATAAGTATCCCTAAATATTTAACCTTGTTTGTGACCTGCATTTTTAAAATTTCTTCCAACTCTTTCTTTCATCTTGCTAACATATTCTTTGTTAATATCTTTGTTTTGACTTTATTTATTCTCAAACCTGCTGCTTTTCCATATTCTCCTATTTTTTCTATTAATTTGGGTGCTGTTTCCAATGGCTCTTCTAATATAAATGCCAGGTCATCTTCCAAAGCTTGCAATTTATATTCCTCCTTTTTAATTTTTATTTCTTTCATTTCTCTTTCTTCTCTAATATTCCTGTTCAATGCTTCCAATGTTAACACAAACAGCAAGGTGACAATGGACAGCCTTGCCTTGTCCCTTTTCTTATATCTATAGATTCTGTTAATTCTCCATTCACCATCACCTCTGCAGTTTGTTCATGGTATATTGTTTCAATGGCTTGAATAAATTTTTTACCAAAGCCCATTTGGATCAATTGCAGTAAAATAAATCACCAACTCACATTGTCAAAGGCTTTTTGTGATCTAGAAACATCAAGGCCATTTGCTTCTCAGGATGTGCTTCATAATATTCCAGAGTATCCAAATAATTCTCACATTGTCTTTGATTTGTCTCTTTGGCAGAAATTCATTTTGATCAGCATGAATAAAATTATTTAAGTATCTTTTTAGTCTTTCTGCCAAAATTGAAGCAAATATTTCATAGTCTGAGTTCAATAGAGACATAGGTCTATCATTTTTAACTTGCTGCAGGTCTGTACCTTCCTTCGGTATAAGTGTAATGTATGCTTCTGACCATGGTTTTGATATTCTTTTCTTCAACATAATTTCATTCATAACTTTTAAAAGATGAAGATTCAATATTTCCTGAAAAGTCTTGTAAAATTCCACTGGCAAACCATCTGGACCTGGTGTTTTCCCAACATTCTGTGTTTTTTAAGGCTTCTGTTAATTCCATCATTGTTATATTTCCTTCTAACATTGTTTCGATCTTTTTAGGTATCTGAGGTAGGTTTGCTTTCTGTAGATATTGCTTAATTTTTTCTTCTTGAATATTCTCTTTAATAGTTTTCCATAGTAGTCTTGTATTTTTTTTTCTTCTCATTTCCATAGCAAACTGTCCTTCTTTATTTATTAATTGACTAATCTTTCTTGCTTCTCTTTCCTTTCTCAGTTTATAAGCTAGCCATCTGCCTGGTTTGTTTGCATCTTCAAAGTAATTCTGTTCGGCATTTTTAATTTTTTGTGCTAATTCTTCTTTTGCCATTAGTCCCATTTTATGTTTAATTATATCCATTTTATTTTTAATATCTTTTTTTTGTGGGGACTTCTGTAAGTCTTTTTCCAATCTTTTATAGTCATCCTCTAATGTCTTAAATGTCTTTTTCTGTTTTATGTTTCTTCTCCTAGTATAATCTATTATCAAGCCTCTTGTGTAGGCCTTCATTGTGTCCCAGAGATTCTGTAAAGATGTATCCTCTTTTCTATTTTCTTTGAAGAAGAAAACAAGTTCTTTCTCTATTTTCTGTTTAAAGTCTTTTTCTTTTAATATCATATTATTTAAAGTCCATCTAGTTCTCCTCTTGTATCCTTTCCAAATAATTGACACTGAATTATGATCTGCCCAAGTGCTTGTTTCTATTTCAATCTGTCGTACATTAGTCAATAATTCTGCTGGCATCCATATCATATCTATTCTAGGATGTATGTCTATTTGAATAAAAATTATATTGCTTACTTTCCACATTTTTCTCTCTCCATGCATCTTTTAAGTTAAATTCTTCTATTATTCGAAGGAAGGATTTTGGTAGTATCTTTCTAACTTTCTTTGTTGTTTTCTGTGTTTTATAATCCAATCAGTCATTAATTATTCCATTAAAATCTCCCTTCATACAAATATTAACATTGTCCAATTCAATTATTTTCGTGTGTAATTTTTTGTCGAATTCTTCTTGTTTATCCTTCAGGGCATAAATTTCAATTAGAAGTGTTTTAATCCTGTTATCCATTATTTCCACCATCAGAATCCTTCCATCATCATCTGTGTAGATTAGTTCTGCCAGAATTGTTTCTTTAATATATAATGCCACACCTCTTTTTTTGTACTGTGCCAGCAATGTAAATATTTTTCCTTGTTTTTCTTGTTTTAGTATATAATCATGTTTTTAAGTATGTACCTCTTCTAAGCAGATTATGTCAAATTTTAATTTTTCTAATTTGTGAAATACTTTCCTTCTTTTGGTAGCCAAATTAAGTCCATTTATATTAATTGAAATCAATTTTCTTTCATCCATGTTAAGCTTTATAAGAGGGTTTTATTGTTCTAGTAGATCTCAATTCTCATTGTTCTCTGGGTTCACCGCCTACTGCACCTTCTTCTTTTTCTTTTTCAATTGCTGCTATACACTCCTCTTGAAATTCAATCAGTGACTCTTCCTTTCTTTCTTCTTCCTCCTTTCCTCTAAAGTATTCTACGTAGAATAGCTCAGTTTTTTCAACTGTGTCAATTCTTTGTTTTTGTTCCTGCCAAGTGAACAAGAGGCCTTCTGGCATCAACCATCTGTAGTTTACTCCTCTTTTAAGTAACTCTTTAGTCAAGAATAAATATTCTTTTCTCATCTCTCTTAATCTTCTTGGTATCTGTTTCAGCACCACAATTTCTTTGTCTTTATATTTTAGTGTTTTCTCTCTCACCACCTGGTGTATCTGTGTCTTAATAATCTTCTTAGTAAATCTAATGTGAACTTCTCTTGGTAGTCTATTCCTTATTACATATCTTGTATAGACATGAAACACTTCATCCATCCCATCCATCATTTTTTCTTTGGTTATTCCCAGTGCTTCTGACAATATTTCTGCCATTATTTTAGCAAGGTTTTCACCTTTTCCTTCTTCTATATTTTGAAATCTTAGATAAAATTCTGATTTATTTATTTCCCATCCTAATGGTTCACATCTGCCCTTCTCGACATCACTCAACTGAATATCAATGTCTCCAATTTTCTTATCTCTTTGTATGTCTTCTTCAATTTTTAAAAATCCATCTTCATATTTCATCATATATCATATATTTTCATCAAAATATTCCACTTTCTCATCTGTCTTTTCCATTTTTTGCTCAATCTTCTGGATTCCTTGTATAATCATATGTAATGTCACTTCCTTCTCTTTCTTTTTTTTCTGTTGTAATATTGTCTGTAGAGATTGTTGTCCTCCAGATAGTGAGGGGGTTGGTATCAAAGAAACTGGAGCTGTTGTCTTTCTACTCATAATGATTATCTGTAAAGAAAGAGAGAGAGAGAAAAAGGAAATAAAAAAGAGGAAAAAAGAAAAAAAGGGGAGGGGAAAAGATGAAGGCAAACAGTTACCACTCCAAAGGAAAAAAGGAAAAATAAAATCTTCAGGCACTTGTATACCTTGATCCAATTAGTTACAATGGTAAATGTAAAAAGTAAAAAATCAATGATAAAAAAGGGAATAAAGAGAAATATTCTATATGTTCCTCTTAATAAACAAAAAGAAAACAAAAATAAAAGATTTACTTTCTGGTTCCTGGTTTAAAAAGTCAAAATCTAATTGAAGAGAAAAAAAAGTCCAACTAGTGGGGGGTGGGGGTAGGGGTAGAAAGGGAGACAAAAGGTAAAAGCAATTCTAACATAAAACAAGCCTCTGCCACCAAATATCAAAGGCTCTTTGATAAATCAGCTTGGAGTTTTTCAAGGTCACTTCAATCTCCTTTCTTCAATCTTCTTTTCAACTCCAGACTCCAACTATCTGTTCAGAAACGAGCACCTGAATAAACAAACTGCCATGCTCATCTGTATCTTTTCCAATACACATCTGAGAGTCCTTGATTGTAACACAAACTAGTGAAAGAAAAAAGAAACAATGTATCCAAGCCTCTGGGTGGCAGTGCTACTTACTTTCCTTCACTTTCACTTCCCCCGCCTACAGCCAGGAACTAAAAAAAAAAAAAAAAAAAAAGAAAAATCCCCCCCCCCCCTTTTTTTAAAGGGAGAAAAATAAATCTTAAATCAAGCAGAAGAGTCTTAATCAAAAAAGAATTTTCAAAAGGATTGTTTAAAAAAAGGAGAAAGAAATACAAACAGAAATAAAAAGATTAAAAAGTACCAGTCCAGCTTAAAGTTAAACAGCTTTGCCAAGTTCAAAATTCCAATAAAAAGGGGGAAAAAAACCTTTCACTTTGACAATAATTCACGCCATTTAAACTCTTTCCTCTTCACTTTTAGTCCACTTTAATTTTTTCAGGGTGTTCTCTCCAAGAAAGAATAAGTAAAAGTTCATCTCACCAAACCGACATACTTTCTTCCAATCTATTCCATTCTGGAGCTGTCCCAGCTTCAGCAGTTTGGAAGGCTGCCTCTCTGCTGCTGGCAAAAGGGCTTTCCCTGTATCAACCAGGGACTTTGCGATGTCCCTGGGATCAACAGGACATGCCCTTGTCAATCACTGTCTCTATGAGACGGTTTAGGTCCGTGGGGACCGACCAGCAGCTGAGATATCAACAGTGATTTTGGAGAATCAAGATCGCCTGTCCAACCACCACAATGCCAGCTCCACCCTTGTCCTAATATCATTGACTCTTGATGCTGGTAGAGATAAGTATGGCAATCAGTCCCAGTGATTTGCCATTGTCTGCTTCCAAGAACTGAGGGAGAGTGACAGGTCCAAGGTCACCCAGCTGGTTTTGTGCCAAGGCAGTGTTTAGCTACTGCTACCCCAAACTGGCTCTTATAGTACTAAATTAGTTTTATAAAAATTTAAGACTAGGTATGAATGAAATATCATTTATGAATGCTTTGATTCAATGTTTATATAATACCTGTGGAAATAATACCTGTAGGAAGAAAAGCTACTGATTAAGTATCTACAGTATACTTTTATTTGAAGGATTTAAAAAACACAAAAGAATCAGCACCCAATTTATGCACAACTTTTCCTACTGTGAACTGAAAATGAGCCTATGTATGTATATCTAAAAAAAGCACATGGACACACTCACATGTATTTTTGTGCCCATGTAGCAGGCCTACACAGAGACAATTCTGGGATCCTATCAGAAGCCTATGATAGGTTCAGAACTTGAAAGTAGAAGTTCGGGAAAAGTCTAAAATTAGTATCAAGAAGTCTGGCAGCATTTATTTTGGAATATTTAAAAAAAACATTAAAAGAAAATTATGATATAAAAATGCACCTCTCCTGCATTCCAGCTGGTCATCCTTGTTAGGGATAACATTGTTCACCCTAACTGTTTTGGGTGAAATACTAACTATGAATCATAGTTAGTGTATGCAGCTTTAACTGTAAAATAGCAACTGTGGGTGTGGTTATGAAAACCATATAAAAGTAGCAAGGCTACAGCTTGCTCTCTCTCTCTCTGGCTTTGATGATCCCTGATTACTGCTTGGAAGCAAGACTGCATTGCTCGAACGGGAGAGACAATAACGGACTGATTTATGGGAACTGACAATAGGATATTCTACATGGACTTTGCTAACTGAATATCCCTGAATGGACTGACTACATGGTAAATGAATATAGGACTGTTTTTGACTATGCTATAAACTTATACTGGAATAAAATATATTCTTGATAGCACAAGCGTATCTGTTATTTTTACTGTATGTTAATAAACATACAAGCTTAGCTCACTCATTTATCTGTGTGCCTATCTGACTAACGCTGCACATTCTGTTTAGCTTGTTTACCTAACCCTGGTTGGGGAACCCAGGCTTAACAATCCTCATGACCAGTGGGCTTAAATGCCTCTTAGCTTGTTGAAAATCTTGAAACAAGATCTTGTTGAAGATCTTGAAACAATTATCAAGAATCTGAGGAAACACAGACAACCTATCAATATTATGGTTAAGGTGTTAAATGGAAGTCCCTCTTAATGATGCAGCTCCCAGGGTTACACTGTCTTGGACCAGCCCCCTGTACAGACTTGGATCAAAAATCAAATCCTCCCAAAGCTACCTTTAGCACTCTGAAAAAGATAGGATATATATTAATTCAATACCTTTTTCTAAGGAAACATTGTAAGAGGAGACCTATATTAGCCTATGGTAGCAAAAACTCAGAAGGAATGTGATAACACCGATTCCAACTAACTAATTTTATTAAAAAGCAGGAGCTTTTGTGAGATGCAACTCTATAGAGTGCTTAAGTCTTTTAAGAAATAGAGTTAGTTGGAAAAAGTGTTACCAGACTCCTTATAATGTCTTGCTCTAAAGGAGTATTCTGGAGAAAAGCCCCTTTTGACTACCTGAGTCTTCTCAGAAAACAACAACTGAATGAAAAACTGCTGGTGACGTTCTATCGCTGCACTATAGAGAGTATCTTAATTTACTGCACCTCTGCATGATTTGCCAATTGCAAGTGGCAGATAGCACTCTAGAGGGTTAACATCATTGCCCAGAAGATTATTGGTTGCCCTCTCCCCTCTTTGGAGGAGTTTTATAGCTCCCCCTGCCTTAAGAAAGTTCAAAACATTCTCAAAGATTCATCTCAACCTGGGAATCCTTTTTTTTTTAACTATTACCATCTGGCAGACAGTACAGGATAATAAAAACAAGGACAAATGGCCTGAAAAACAGCTTCTATCCCAGGGCATTAGTTCTGTAGAATTCAGTGTTAGTGCGGTGTCAGGGGGTTTCAGTTCAATATGTGGAGTGTGAAGGATGTGTGTATGTGTTTATTTTCATGGTCATGATATGCACTGAAGATGGTGTTTGATTTCCTTGTACAAGGTGCAATGACAATAAAGTAAACTAACCAACTTTGTTACATTCAGCTCAGTTAGCTCCTGGATAGCATATTTGAACTGATGCATGCTACATAAGCTAGTCAGTTTGGGACATAACATACACAAAAAGAACATATGAAAACCATATATTTTATTTAGCCTTGTTTTGACAGTCTCATTTTATTAATTTTATGTAATTAAGGAAGTGTTCTTTCCAGCATTGCTTTTAAGCTCTCCAGAATTTTGAATAATGGGATTTTACAATCAGGAATACATGAAGTTGTTTACTTTTACACTGAGTTTCCAGGAACTACATTTGTTAGTTCATGATTTCTTTTTTTCAAAAGTACTTCTGGCAAACAACTCTCCTCTATTTATTATAAGTAATTTTGATATCAGTATCAGATAGTGAGATCAGATTAGTACAATAGTTAATTGCTGATAGAATGTCAAAGGAAATTTGTTGTACTCATTTCTCTAGAGGACTCTTCAGCCACTCTGGAATTTTTTATTCTAGTTACTCAACAGTTTTCCTTCCCTTATTTGGTTCATTTAATCACAAAATATTTCTACCATCTTCTAATGTCTATCTGCTGATATAAATATAATGAACTCAGACTTTATATTTTCTGAATGGATCAGTCATGCTGTATGTCCCTAGTTGTTTCATTGTTTACATCTTCATCTCACTTTTTAAAGGAAGGAAAGGTGGGAAATCTTTGGGTATCTTAATCAGCTAGCTATTTTTCACAGATGAAAGTAAATTTTAAATATGTGGTGCTCAGAAGTCTACAGCTCAATTCAAATAGGATTGTACAACATGGTCCTAAAATATGTAACTTTGCAGTCTCAATCCTATTTCTCCTTCTCTGGGACCTAAGGGTGGCTTTACTAATTGAAGTCATCATGTGATTTAACTCAGCATGAACCTAGTCACTGTGGATTGTTCAACATGATTCTGCCACAAAGTACAAGTTTGAAGAAAATTGATTGAATCGGTCCAGATTTGTGCCCGTCCCCCCGCTCTGGCTTATGGCTTAGAATTTTCAAATAAACTAAAGAAACTCTCCTTCTGTCTAGTCAGACAACTAAGATTTTGGGATTAGGATATTTGAATGCAATGCAGTCTTGGGTAAATGGCTGAATGATTGTCACGCCTTGCCTGTGTGAAGGTGGGTTTGTCCAATCACTACACCAGAAATGTCTTTGAGCCCCATAAAACTTCCATAGTCATTCCAAGAAAAGAAAAATGTTGAGGAGCTGCAACATTCCTTTGAAAATGTACCAAGTTGTGCCAAGAGAGAAAGAGAGACAAAGTGAGAAAGACAATGCTGATATGGCGGAGGGCATCCTGGGAAGAGATGATTAATAAAAAACAACTTTCAATTTGCTTGCAGGTGTTGACTAGCCCTGCTTACTGTGATATCATTTTGCAAATATGCAAATCCATCCATAGCAACAATTTTGTGAGAGCACTCACAATGGGCTTTCAACATGCCAAATGTATGTTGTAGCAGCCCCAAATTATATGTCCTTGTAATTGTGATAATGTGCTGATGTTTGGGCAATAACTCTCACCTAGACTGCTGCTTTGGGCCGGAAGGTTTGTCATTTCATTTGAAGCCATTTTTTAAAACTGCACATCTAAATAAATTTTTAACTCGTCTAAAAAAGATATTTGGGACTGGGGACTTTATGATAATGGATTAAAAAAATGTATATAGGATCCACATAAGTATTTCCATTTGAAGCATATTTTTCCCAATTATTAGGAATTTTATTTAACAGAACAACCATTTCTATACCTAAATAAGCAGCACTGAACTCCAGATATATCCATATAGAATTACATCAGAAGCACAAACTGTCTGCTAAAACATTTACTTGCTTTTTGTCCTAGAATAAAAATTAGCAAGTGTCATTTTTCTTTTTCATCTTTGCTCCATTTTGATTCAATATTCACAGGGGATGATGGGCTTCTCAAATTCATCCAGACATGTTTTTGTTTGATCTGATTGCTTGCATTTGAGAATTAAGTTAATGACATTTCGTTCTTTTTAGTTTATGCCTTATTTAAACATTTATGAAAAACTGCATGAAATGAACCAGTTACATTTTATGAGACACCCAGCTTCTCCCGTGGTAAGATTCAATTTTTTTTTAATACTGGTGTGGCTTGGTGGACATGGCAGGGGAAGGATATTGCAAAATCTCCATTTCCACCCCATTCCTGGGGGTGCAAAATCCCATTCCCTCCCCAGCCCCCCCCCGCCCCCCCCACTAACCTGCTTTCCAGCTCCATTGCTCTGTGCAGGGCAACAAAAGAAGACCCAGCCAATCAGCTAGGACTTGGGAGGCAGAGAATAAATGCAGTGGGGCCAGTCAAAGGTGGTATTTTCCAGTTCTCTGAACTACTCAAAATTTCTGCTACAGGTTCTCCAGAACTGGTCAGAACCTGATGAATGCCACCTCTGAGCTTCTCAGTACACAGGACTGTATGTTTGCATACACAATTGTTGCACAGGAGAGTAGTGACAATGTGTGAGCAAGAACAGTAATATACTGAATGACTTAGTGAAATGAACACAGTGCCCACTGCTTGCTGTGAATGGTGTGCCATTGCAGAACAATTGCAGAATCTTAAACTTAATCTAAACCCCAGTACCCTGAAACGTGGGCTGTTTTTAGGGCTTCAGTTTTTCATTGTTCCTCTTTAATATCTAAATGAAGCTGCTGTTTGATGTCATTCAATGGCATGGGGTGCAATATCATCAGCAGGTTAATGATATTCAATTATATATCTCCAACCTGAGCTGGGAAGGTGATGCTGTGGCTGTGCTGTCTGAGTGCCTGGAATTTGGGAGGCTCTGGATCAACTTTGACTCCATCCTGACAAAGCAGAATGACCTTGGGTTTTGGTCCCCCAGGATCTGGTGATGTATCATTTGCATTTCCCTTAACTGAGCTAGTGTACAGTTTGGAAATCCTCATGGACTCACAGCTCCTACTTGAGGGAACTTGGAAGACATTTACACAGATTCAACTTCAGTGGTGGGATCCTGCCAGTTCGCACTGGTTCTGGTGAACCAGTAGCTTCAGTAAGTAGTTGGCCCCGCCCATCCTTCCCTGTCCTTTCCTATCCTATATGTTTTTAGCTCAGCTGATTCGTGTGGCAGAGTGGATTGCCGTGCCTCAGCTATTTTACTCACCAGTGCTGAATAGAATCTAAGTTTTGAAGCTTAAAATCATATGCTCTCATTAAAAAAATATTTAAAAAATATTTAAAAAAAAATAGTTTGAATCCCACCACTGTTCATCTTGTGTGTCATTTGCACCCTTTTCTGGACTGGGAAGCCCTGCTCATAGACACTCGTGCTTTGGTCACTTCCCATCTGAGCTGCTACAATGTGCTATATGTGAGTCTGCTCTTGAAGGCCATCTGGAAGCTACAACTGATCCAAAATGCAGTGGCATACACAAATTGGGCACTCTTAGGTTTGATCAGGTTATGTCCAGGGGGCGATTCAAATTTTTTAACAACCGGTTCTGTGGGTGTGGCTTAGTTGGTGGGCATGGCTTGGTGGTCATGTGACTGGGTGGATGTGGCTTGGTGGTCATGTTATTGGCTGGGCATGGCCAACTCAATATCACTCACATCGAGAAACTTATCTCCTTGCCTGGCCTCTCGTGACTGTGGGGATGCTGCAAAAGTCGTAAGTGTGAAAAATGATCATAAGTCACTTTTTTCAGTGCCATTGTAACTTTGAATGGTCACTCCCCACAAGCAAAATACCAGCAAAGGAAGGGAAAAAACTGCAGAGAAGTTCCTGAGACAGGAAGTCTAGTCCTGCCAAGAATCTAATAAGGGTTAATGGAGAAGCATTTTCTGTAAGCAACACCAGAATGTTTCCTTCCTGCCTTCCTTACAGGACTAGGCCGGTAATTTCTTCTAACAACTGGTTCTCCAAACTGCTTAGAATATTAATAACTGGTTCTAGTGAATAAGTGCGAACTAATAGAATCCCACTCCTGGTTATGTCCCTGTTGCAGGTGCTGTACTGGCTCCTCGGTTTTTTTTGGGTGCAATTTAAAGATACTCCAGGTCCCTTCCCTGAAATGCTGCCATCTAGTGGGACCTAGGAAATGAGCCTTTTCTGTGGAACACCATTCCCCCTGATGATCCAGCAGGCCCCACCCTTTCAGCGTTCTGGAAGGCCAACAAAACCTGGCTCTCTATCCAGGCACTGTGATAGAGTGATGGGAGATTATAGATGGTTGTTGGGGCATCCTCGAAGATGACTGAGGCATTGGGTTATTTTAGTTCTTGATTTTACTTTTGTTTTATGATTTTATGGTTCTACTGTTGGCAGTTTTATTCCTGTTATGAGACACAGAGTTTCTTTTTAAAATGGGCAGCCATAATGATATAAATGAATAAATAAAATGTTGAACTTTACAGGTCTAACTTATCTCCTAGCCAAGCTGCTGACTATTTATGCACATTTTTGCACATGCAGAAACATAGTTATTGGTATTTTACTGATATCTTACAAACACTGAACAAGAGAAGCAATAATCTAAATGAGACATTACTCAAACCAGACATTACAGGACGCAAAAACACATAAATAGCATCTAGAACTTAAATCTTCATTATTATTTTTTACTCCTATAGGGTGGAGTAATGAATAATAGTTGGTATGACCCTCCATCTCACCAAGGGCAATATTTCTCAAGAAGCTCCTCCTCAGTATGGGACCGGAAATCTATTTCATTCCAGGAAAAATCCGGGTGCCTTGGCAAATCTTGACTTTAAACATCATTGCCCACTTAGAACTCGACATTGTAATTCTCAAGGAAACTTGTTTGCATCATTATGACTGTTAATAATTGGTTAATTTCACTTAATTTATTAAAGCACCATTGACATAGGTGACATTTCTGTGGCTTTGCTTGAATTAGATTAGAAGTATGATGGAGCACATAATGGATGCTAAATTTTATGATAATTTTGCTGCCCTGGTGTATATCAGCATGATGCATAGTGTTAGATTTATCTTGGCAGCATATTATCCTTTTACTCAATTACAAATCAGTTTTATAGTTAAGAGAATAAATGACTGGAAATACATTTTTGTTGAGGATGGTATCAATCAAATTGAAATCTTGGAAACTATTGTTCTAGAATACTTTTTCATTTTTTTTTGACGTTTGTAATATCATAGGTGAAAACAGCATTTTTTTGTAGATAATTGCTTTTGTATGATCACATAACATATTTGTTTTTAATAATAGTTTTGAACAGTTTAAGTTCTTAATATAAACTACATTCATAGTGGGTTTATAAACATCTTGGCAGATATAGCACAGGGATGGGCAATTAATTTTTCCAAGGGAAACTGGGACTGTTCTGGAGGGCTGAACCAATAGGACTATGAAGGTGCATAGGTATGCATGCGCGCACACACACACAAACACAAAAATTGTAAAATTGTAAAAAATGTAAAAAAGTAGCAGTCGCCTTCAAAATTAAAGCAATTGTACTGCACGTATGATGTACACTTATTTACTTTTTATTTATTTTATTTATTTTGATTTGTCAATCGCTTACAAGATAATAGGTATAAGTATATACATAGTTATGAATACATGAAATGGGTACAGATAAGAAAAATAAAAGAAACAATAGGACAGGGACAGTAGACACGTTGGTGAGCTTATGCACGCCCCCTACAGACCTCTTAGGAAAGAGGTGAGGTCAATAGTAAACAGTCTAAGGTTAAAGTTTTTGGGGTTTGAGAAAGAAATCACAGAGTCAGATAGAGTATTCCAGACATTGACCACTCTGTTGCTGAAGTTGTATTTCCTGCAATCCAGTTTGGTGCAGTTAACCTTGAGTTTGTATCTATTGTGTGGTCTTGTGTTGTTATAGTTGAAGCTGAAGTATTCATTGACAGGTAAGTCATACTTAGATCAGACCAAAGATGGTGTAATTCAAGGTTTTCTAGGTCTAGAATTTCAAGTCTGGTGGCATAAGGTATTCTACAACGAGTAGAGGAGTGGAGAACTCTTCTTGTGAAATATTTCTAGACTGAAGGAAAAAAAAGTTCTAATACATATGAAAGAGGCCATATCTATGATCCAGAAATACTCAGTTTTATTATTTATTATTGTTCTTTTACTGAAGTTCTAGCCTACTTTTCTTATTAGGGCATATGACCACAGAATCTTTCTTCATTTTATCAGTATAAATTAATTTTGCATCTTTATTTCATCCCAATCTCGATCATAGACTTTCATGTTCCTCCCAAATTACTGCTCTACTATGTCACTGGAAGAGGTAGATATCATCCTTTGAAAAACTCTTAGAGCACAACCCCAAAGATGCTTTTTCAAGAGGCAGTTGGACTTTCTGGTTTTTCTTTGGAGACATTTCGCTTCTCGTCCAAGAAGCTCAGACCCAGATGACTGAGAATCTCCATAGACATCTAGAGTATAATCTCCACCAATTTAGATCTGCTTAAGGTAACTACCTTTTGAACAACAATCAATTAGTCAATCAATCTTACTGCTGACTCTGTTGTATTTCAGACTTTTTGGCCTTAACAAATAGATCTGTTGTATATTTTTCCATTTCCTTCTTATTAATTGCACTTGGTTTCAAAACTTTTGATCTACACCTACTCATAACTACTTGGGAGTCATATTTTCCATGATATAATATATCATTCTGTAAGAATGGTCTTTAATATTGTTTCCTTTTGTATATTTCTATTTGAGGCTACTTTTACAAGCTAGTTAAACAATCACAATACCTTGTGATTTAATTTCCTGCAGTATATGTTTCAAATTCAAATTTCAATAATTCTTTTGGACTTTGTCAAAAGCAATATAAATACATATTGAATCCAACAAGCATACAAATAAACACACTTGTATTATCATTTGCCAGCAAAAAATAATAGACTTTTTGTCATTGCTCTGCATTCCAGAAAATAAGTTTTCATTAGAGGATCAAACTATATTATAAACTATGTGTATAAACTATATTATACAAACTATATTAGAAATGTCAGGGAGTTCTGAAAACAATAGCACCTTTTAGTAAGAGTTCTGGCATGGAATTTGAGCAAAGTTCAGATATCTTTTTTGTTGCCTTTAACAACCACGTAATAAAGTTCTTTGTCTTTTATCAGTATTCATTTCTTGGGAAGTTTAAAATTTCATTAAAGAAACTGTAAACTGTATTAAGAAGTGTCAACAAACTGCTTTGTGGAGATTTAACATTAAAGATATGCCTAATACTTTGTATTTGTAATATCTTTTCATTATTTCATGATCTCCTTAAGAGCAACAACCTTTAAAATGGATTATCTGACCACAATTAGACCTTTTTGCCTCCACATTCTATACTCATGCATTATATTGCATGCTATCTAATCATCGTCTTACTTCCTATGATTGTTGCTTTTTCCTTATTGATGAGAAAACAAAACAGAAATATGGGTAGCAGATTAATTTAATGCCAATATAAGGAAAGAACAATTTGACTCCTGCCAATGGGTTGAGTAAAATAGAAAAAAAAAATGAATTGCAAAGGCAATGTTTGCAGTCCTGCCTGATTGTTTGCCTGTCAATTGAATAGATCACTTGAGAATCTATCATTAGATTTTGGTAGCAACTATGGTAGAAATATTATTCCTGTAAGAAAAAAATGAAAAATAATAGATTAAACCTAAGCTTTCATTACCTGCAAGTAAATTGCTGAAATTAGTGACCCATGCATGTAGGAGATCCTATCCGTATCTCGCTGTCTCCAACAAACATCCTCTCCCTCTCCTCTCTCTCCCCCCTTTTCCCCCTCTCTGTTTCTCTGTTTCTCTGTTTCTCTGTTTCTCTGTTTCTCTGTTTCTCTGT
>BLBF01000054.1:8928896-8968862 GCA_015471245.1 Laticauda colubrina | reverse complement strand
CTCTCTCTCTCTCTCTCTCTCTCTCTCTCTCTCTCTCTCTCTCTCTTATACACACTCACACACACACACACATCTATTAACTCAAATTAGATTATGAGCCATTCTTCCCAGAAAGTGTAATTAGATCTTGTCTTTGCACCTCATCTTTGGGTAAGTACTAACAGTTATAATTCTTATATGATCTATTATTGATTCCCACCCTGGACTATCCATCCATTTTATTTTCTGGCCTAGGATGCTAAGCAGTTCTTGCTGACTTGTGTGGTTCTGGGACTTTATGAGAAACACGTAGCTCTGCACGGCTGCCCAGTAGTGCATGGAACATTGTAGATACAGCTGGTTAATATTTTCAAGAATCTGATGAAAGAATCTCTGCCCAGGATTCCACAGAATAACAATACATGGTTGTTCCATTGATTGCTCTGAAAAATGTAATCTGGTTGATTGGACAGCAATGAATAGTATTTCGTCTTTTTGTCTTTCTCTTCTTTTCCTCCCCATAGGTTACTAACGCCCTTCAATCCTAGATTCAGAACCAGGAAATTGGGATGCCAAAATACATTCCTCCACCAGAGAAATTGATCATCCAAAAAATAATGAGCTGTGCCTAGATGGACAAATTAACTTTGAGTTTACAGGAAAAAGAGGAAACTGACTATAACAAGATTTGGGAAAAATGGTATGACTGGATTGAGCAGAGATAGATTGTTTACATGATTTTTATGCCCTAAATCTAAATATAAGAATTATAAAGTGATCTATAAACAATGTTACTCTGAAAAAACGCACTTTGCTAACAACCTCTGCATTTACCCCATTGGATGATTAGGAAGCTTGCTATCTCCCTTACCAGCTTTTCTCCAAACTTGTTGAAAGCAGGGCAACTTCATCATGCTTTAGCATTATTTATTAATTTTAGAAGTGTTGGGGCAGCATCATGGATTGTTAAAAGTCAGGGAAAGAAGAGAAAATGGACAAAGTAGCATCACCAGCTTCTCATGTCATTTCCTTAGGAAGAAGATATCTGTCCAAGTATTCTTCAATTGATGTAGGTCACTATTACTTACTACCTATTTCTACCTACTATCATTCCCTGATTTGGTTCTCCCACAGCTGTTCCACAATGTGTCATCAGAAAATATATTTTCCACTGCATCTGCTGTTATGAATACTACCTGGGCTTGTAGTATATTGCTGTTAAAAATATGTTACACATGGCACCTTATTCTATTTCTGTCATTGTCCAGTATACACTGTACATACTCTGGATTCTATGTTTTTACTTTATAACCTGCAGTAGCTAAGCAAATTATTCTATTTAATAGTGAAATTCTGGGGTGTCAAACTCGTGTCATCATGGTGGCGTCACGTGATGTATTGGGACTTTTTCCCCCTTTGCTAAACCAGGCAGGGGCAGGGCTAGCACGTGATGCATCCGGCCTGTAGGCTATGAGTTTGACACCCCTGGTGTAATTCATTGAAGATTTTTTTTTAAATCAGAATTTGGTGCAAAAACAGTAATAATCCAGCAATGATAGACAAACTGGCCTCTTCTAATTTATTTTTCAGTGACAATGAACAGAAATCCTTGCTATATACTGAAATGATTGGGTTGATGGGACCTTTAATTTAAAAATCTGGATGACAGCAGGTTATTATCCTTGACAGGACATGCAGTGAAATCACTCATTGTAACAGGGAAAACCCATGTAAAGTCTCTTCAATAATAATATTAACCACATGGTTGGTAATTGTAGGAACTCCAGTTGTAATGTATCTGAAATTGGCAAGGAATGCTTCAACTGTGTGGAGTTCCCATCCGCTGGCTGTCAAATTGTGCAAAACTGTCAGAGAGTTTATCCAATCCACTTGGAGAACAGCTTTCTAGATGTGAAATGCTCTGTGCAGAGGACTCCATGTGGCAGCAACTGGAATTTTTAGAGCCAAACAAAAGCAATTTATCATTTTTTTTCTTCTATTTTTAAGGAAGTGGGTAAAGAGGACATGTTTGAATGTGACTCTTCTCCTCTTCTCCTTCCTTCAGAAATAATTTTGCATCAATATGCTTTAGATATTTTGACAGTTATTATGTAAGCAGGATTCCTACCCAATCAGAATTAGGGCAGCATTTTATTGTAGGCTCAACTGAAAATACCCAAAGAATGGGGGGAAAGAGAGAGAGAGAGAGAGAGAGAGAGAGAGAAAGGAGGGAGGTTGGATGGGAGGGAGGGTAGAAGGAAGGGTATCGAAAATGCTTTTATATGATCTAAAGTATTTACCAAGATTTGTAGTTATAGGGAACTGCAAAGAGAACAGACTGAAAATAAACAATTGCTAGTAACTGATAGACTAGAAAACAAATGCAAAATGGAAAAAAAGAAAAAGAAAAGAAGAAATATTGACATGAAGAAGGCAACATTAATGTTTAAATTTTGATCTGGAAAATCTGATCAATAATCTGAAGATACATAAAGGCTGTGTACTGTCATGGTGTTAGAATAAACCCTAGTCAAGCTGTGCAGAGCTGAGGCTCTCAAAACATAAAATCTAGACTTCAATTTAGCTTGGCTATATGTGGGAAAGAATCTGGACCATAATCAAAACTTCTACATAACAGAAGTTTAAATTTAAGTAAGAAGATTTCCATACATTTCCATATACTTTACACCCAGAGTTCCACTTTGGTACGAACAAACAAACAAAATCATCTGCAGTTTGACTTTTAAGGGGGCCTAAATATTTATAAATATTTCAGACGTAAAAGATGTAAAAGAAGAGGAAAGTCAGCAATTCTACAACTTTTCGTTTTAGTTCTTTTCTTTCACTTTTTTATTTTAATTTTTTTTTGAAATCTTGATTTTGTTGAACTTTTTCTATTCAACCATTTTTCCTTTTACACATAAACAAGAGAGAGACAGAGAGACAAAGACTCAGATTTTGATATCAAGTAACTTAGCTTAAGACTGAAATTTTTAGTATATAACAAACATCATATTGTACCCTCTTCCTTTGTTTCTTCATTTCCAAAGATATTCTTAATTTTGAATTAAAAAGTGGAAAAAAAAATATTGATATGCTAAACTATAACTAATATTGATAGAATTTTCTTTTTTCCCCTTTCCTCTTCTCTAAGTTCATACTCCTAAGGTAGCTCAATAATTGAATGTTAAGATTTTAAGTATAAAATATAGTCATGTTGAAATAACATATTGAATCAAGAATTATACTAACATCATGAAAAGAAGAAGAAAAAAATTCTTGGATTATTAACACTATAAGAATATAAAAGAAACGGGATGTTTCCACTTCATTTCTCTTATATTGCAATTACTTCAAGTGAGCCTGAGGCCTAATTTCCAGAAGCCTGCCCTCTACGAGGGTCTGGGTGTGACAGGTTTGCTGGCCATGACCACAAATTTGAACAATGCCAAACTGGTTAATAAATTACAGTTTATTGTACGTGACCCAGTTCAAGGCGCACACTTTACAATGTAGAGGTTTGTTCTGTCTTTATTTTGAATACTCTCTTTGAACTACTTTGGGGTTTATTAAGAGGCCATCAGCCAGAAACTCTTGGGCAGGGGATCAAGAAAAGCAATGCCAGCATTTTAAAAATCACAGAGAACTTGAACTAGTGTGCCCCACCTCACGAGAGAAGCAGCAATGTTTTCATCTGATTTAAGGTAACCTAGATGGGATTGATATTTTTAAAAGCAGCCATTTCTTTTTCTTCACACATTGTCTGGCATTTCTATTTCCTTTTCCATCCTGATGGAGGGACTTCCACTTCATTATGAAAAATCCTACTTCACTGGTGTTGAAAAGGATAGTCGCTCTTCTCTTCTGTTCTGTTCAGCAACAATATTTCTGAGTCAGCTTATCGGTGAGAGGGGCGGCATATAAATTTAATAAACCAATAAAAAATAAAGGTTCTTCTATACTTCTGACTCTTCTATGAAGGGATGAGGAAGAGTGCTTGCAGTGCCCTCTCTATCTGAAGACTCACCATGACAAAATCACCACCTCAAATCAGCTTATTGAGTCATACTGAAATGATGCCTTTACTGGTCCGAGTGTCTGAGAAGAAGGAATCAGGATATGGAATCTCTCCTGCATGATCTCTGCAGAGAAATAAATTCCTTCAGTTATCTGCCTGCCAAAATAATTTTGTTCCCCTATAACCAGGCAGATAGAAATTTATTTTTTATGCTGCAGCAAAATCATTGTCAGGTGTGTGTCCTTATGTTCTCAGAGGTGGGTTGTTCAGAGGTTCTTGTGTCTCTTTTGCTATCATTGTTATCATTGTTTTGATTGATTCTAACTTCAAATATTTGACTTCAATAAATAAAAGTGTGAGCCTGATGGGTGACAGATACATGCTTGTAAAAAGAAGTATTCAAGAAGGCTTTCAGAGATATGGGCCAGTTCTGATTAAATTGTGGCATAATTTGAATTGTATTCTTATATAATTCTGTATAAAGCATCCTGTAATCCTTATGACTCCACTAAGATGACCGTAGGGAATACTTTTCTTCGAAACCACCCAGAATTAGGCATGGAAATTTCTGCTCCCCTTGCTGCTTTGCAGCTGGTACTCCAATGGAGGCAAGGCCAGAGAGAAAATCCCTCCTGCTGCATTAGTTTAAAGCAGGGCTGTCAAACTTACAGCTGGGTGCATGACATGCTGGCCATGCCCATGCCCAGTTTAGCGAAGGGGGGGAAAGTTCCGATACATCACATGATGACATCATGACGATGTAAGTTTGACACCCCTGGTTTAAAGCATTCCAGACCAAATAATGATCACGTGACAACAAAGGAAGTAAGCAGGATTGATGACCTCAGTGATGATTTCAATCCAGAGCAGAAGACTATGTTACAGGTAAATAACATGGAAGGAAGTTCCAAGCACTATTTTTTTTTAATTACTTTGCAAAGATTTTGAAAGAAAGAATGACAGCAAGTGACAAAGGGATTAATTCTTCTTTTAGCAGCCATACTTTGGTCATAATTACCTTCAGAAACTCTTTCCTGCCCCATGGGCTTCCTGATGAGATGAATGCATATTTATACCAGGCATTAATTTGAATCTCAAACTGGAAAATAAATGGAGTTAAGGGGCAATTTTGGAAAGAAAAATGTTTGCCGGGAAAAATAGTCAAATATGCACTATTTTTTTTGCCTGTAGGTATTTTGTTTCCTTTTCCAATTCTTTTTTCCAAGTGAAAACAAAGCACTGGATTTTCCTTATATGTCCTACAGATATGTCCTACAGTTTGCTGCAATCAGCAAACATATATATAAAATGTATGTATGTGTTTTTGTACAGTATATGTATATATTCATGAAGTTTTGTAGGGCATGTGAGGTCAGATTTAAGCTTTGTAGGTCTGATTTCATTTTTTTAAAGCACTGTATTAAGTTATTTCTTTTTTTTAGCACAGGTAGTCCTCAACTTACAACAATTCACTTTGTGACTGAAGTTACAACAGCACTGAAAAAAGTGACTTGTGACTGTTTTTCACACTTATGACCCTTGTAGGATCCCTGTGGTTACATGATTAACATTCAGATGCTTGACAACTGTCTCACATTTATTATGGTTGCAGTGTCCCAGGGTTATGTGATCCCTTTTTACAACCTTCTGACAAGCAAAGTCAATGGGGAAACAAGATTCACTTAATAACTGTGTGACAGATTTAATTACTGCAGTGATTCACTTAACACATATAGCTAGAAAAGTCATAAAATGGGGCAAAACTCACTTAACAAATGCCTCATTTAGCAGCATGAATTTTGGGCTCAGTTGTGATTGTAAGTTGAGGACTATGTGTTCTGTCTCGCCTGTCCTCTTTCCCAAAAGATGAAAGAGTATAAACTCACACAAACACAGGCAGGCAAGCTGGCTCGGACTTCACAGAGTTAATGGAGTTCCAGTTCTTTGGAACTGATAATATTCTTGGCATTCCAGCATGTCCTGCCTGCCAAGTCCAAACTGATAACAAATAAAGTTTTACTCACAGAAAATCACAAGGCAGTCCACAAAAATAATCATTCAAGAAGAAAATCTGAAATAAGGTTAAACTTTGTCCCATACAAAGTTTCAGGAGAAAACACACCCACTTTTATCCCCTGTGGGGTGTGGCTCAATGACTCAGCTCACTCTCTGACACTCCCACGCCTCCTATGTTGCTGCTCATGTTTCTCCCTACGACGCTGCTTAGGATCGAGCCAACACTCTTCCTCTTTACTCCCAGTCAGGGGCTGCTCTGATATGCCTTCCTCCTGATTAATCTCAGGCTGTTCCTCTTGGTTGTCTGATGGAACCTGAGGCATTATCAGGGAGGAAGGTCCTGGGGAGGAAGGCATTGCCAGAGAAGAAGGTCCTGGGGAGGAAGGCAGTCCCAGTTCCTCCTCATCATCTTCCAGGTCCTCTTCCTCTGACAGCATAGGCTCGGGAATCGGGGCCACAACAACTATGTGTATAGATCCAAATATTTAATAAAATAATCTCTTACTCTAAATTATGCTTTCAATTCATTTTTGAACCCTAAAAGTAAATAAAGGTTCCCCTCGCACATACATGCTAGTCGTTTCTGGCTCTAGGGGCGGTGCTCATCTCTGTTACAAAGCCGAAGAGCTGTCAGATGTCTCTGTGGTCATGTGGCCAGCATGACTAAATGCCAAAGGTGCATGGAACGCTGTTATCTTTCCACTAAAGTAGTCCTTATTTTTCCAATTGCATTTTTACATGCTTTCGAACTTCTAGGTTGGCAGAAGTTGGGACAAGTAATGGAAGCTCACTCCGTTATGCAGTGCTAGGGATTTGAACCACCAAACCCCAACTTTTCTGAATGACAAGCTTAGCATCTTAGCCGCTGAGCCACAGCGTCCCTGTTTTTGAACTTTATTGCCCTCTAACTAATTCTAGACAGAAAACACTTCAAAATAAGCTTTTCAGACCAGCAATTTGCTCAGAGGAGCAGAATTTAAAAAATCCAACAATTTCAGTTTCTTTAGTAAGATAATGGGATAGCTGAGTTATCTTATTGGCCCTCACTCTGACACTCTTTTAAAAGGCTCTGAAGACATGGGTTTGTTTGTTTTTTGCCAGCAGAGTAACATGGAGCCCATGAAGAGATAGATTCTAATGTTGTTGCCAAGGATAGGAGTGGGAAAATTATTAGCTTTTGTATTAGCGGGGGTTATTTCTGTATGCTATCCAGAATGACCATGAGTTGGGTGGCCAGATAATTTTTTTTAATCAATAATATACACATTGAAATGGAAATGGCCTGGTCACATAGTAAGAAGAATTGATGGCAGGTGGGTCAAGGCTGCTGTAGAATGGATCCCATTTGATAAAAATAGTCCACAAAAGAGACTGAAAACAAGATGGTTTGATGACATCAGTAGGCCCAATTGGCAAAGGAAAGCTCAGGACCATATAGCTTGGAAACATGTGAAAGAAGCCTTCATCCTGCAGTGGATAGACAATCACTAAATTGGTGATGATTTATATCAATCAGCCATTCCAGACATCTGTCAGAGTATCTAGATCTGTGATGGCGAATCTATGGCATGTGTGCCAGAAGTGGCATGCAGAGCCCTTTCTGCCAGCACACGAGCTGTCGCCCCAGTGCAGTTCCACTGTGCATGCGTGTGCGCCTCCCACCAGCCAGCTGATTGTCAGGGATCTGCCGTACATGTGCGGGGGCCGGGCACATGTGGAAGATGCATGCGCATGCATAGGGGGACAGAGGAGCATGGGGGGGGACACATGTGTATGCACAGGGAGTGGGGAGAGCACATATGTGCATTGCATTATGGGTGCAGGCATGCATGCACTTTTGGCACACGATGACGAAAAGGTTAGCCATCACTGATCTAGATTGACTTTCAACCCTGATACGCATGATGTAACAGCTTCTTAATCTACATCTTGCACGAGGTGGAAATTGCTTGCCATTGATAAATTACTCTTTTTGTCTTGTTGATGGAGCACAGCATTATACTATCATTGCTCACATAAATATCAAACCTTTCCTGTGCTATGTTGCCATGCAATGACCTTTGAGAAATGAAGAATTTTGACATGTCCATTATGATGTAAGAAATCCTGGCTGTGTAACAGTCCTGCATAGTGTCCAGGAGATGGCGACATCTGTCCAAAGATTGTATATCAATTCACTGTTAGATAAAATTTGAAAATACTATTAGAAAGAAAGCTACAGAGAGAAATAATTTTTTTTCCTTTTGAGCGAATGAACTACAAATAGCATTTTTTTTATAAGCATGATTTTTAATTCCTTTAAATAACGTTCCACAGCTTGTTTCCTTTTCCTTTGTTCCTTCTCACAAAAGCCTATCAATTGTTTTTATTTTTATGTCCAGGCTAGCATCTATTGCCTGGTCATTCTTATAACTTATTATTTTAAAAGCCACTTTCAGATTGGTCTCAGTCTTGAACAGTAACATTTATTCTTGTCTCATAACTTCTTTTAAACACAGTCTATCTATAATGACTAAATTAACTTCTGGGTCCATTGTCCAAAAATATCTTCCAAAACATCCAGTTGTTAAAGGCTAGGTCACATCGCCCGACGGATGCAAAACGTATGTAAAAGGACACAGCGGACGGCCAAAAATCCGGGGGTGGCTCCATCCGTTCTTATCCGCTCTCAAAAGGGGCAAAAATTTGCATAAAGAGAATGGAAAAGAACGGACGGGGGGAGGATGTAGTGCGGATGTAAAACAGATGCTCAACGGAAGCCTAGCGGATGAAAGTGGATGGAAGCGGATGGCATGTCTGCAGGGCTTCCGGGGGAGCATAGCAAAGTGGACGCGTAGTGGAAAGAGCGGATGCATAGCGGATGCGTAGCGGATGCAGAGCGGATGCGTAGCTGCATCCGCTTTCATCCTTTCTACGTCCATGCTACTAACGCTGTGTGTCCATTCCACGTCCATTTTGCTTCCTCCCTGTGTCCGTTTTCCGCTGGAGCGGATTTGAGTTGCGCGGATGTACAGTGGATGCCTAGCAGATATAGCGGATGCGTAACGGATGACGACGGATGTATAACGGATGTTCCCTGTATGTGTAGCGGATATATAATTGGATACACGTTGGATACTTCATCCGCTCAAAAAGTTTTGTGCGGCTCAAAACTTTTTGAGCAGATGAAATCACAGTAGACGGATGCTGGACGGACAGAGAGTATGAATCACGGACGCAGTGAGTACACAACGGATGCATCGCGTTTTCCAATGGATGGCAAGCGTTTCTCTCCATTTTACATCCTCTTTGCATCCGTTGGTGCAGTGTGACATGGGCTTAAGGTATTTTGCTCCAGTTTGCATCAGTAAGTCAAATTTAAATGTTCTTCCCTTTAATTGATTATTTCCTTCTGGTTCCATCTAGTGTCCAATATTCAAATTGCCATCCTTTCATATTCTCTTTTAAGTGTTCTAATACAACAGCTTTTTCCCATGGATAAATTCTTATGATTAATTTCAAAATCTTTTGCCAAATAGATATTTAATCAATTTATAACTTTCCAAAAACAAATTCTAATCACTTTTTTGTGGTTTATTTTAAAAAGAAGTTTAACGTCCTAAACCTAGCTTTAAAACCTCTGATGATAAAGAGTAAAGTAAACTCATCCAACAGATGTTATGGTTGATCTTAATAGTTGAAAAACAGTTAAGAAGCAGTTTCCAAAAGTGATTAAGAAATGAGGCCAAACAGAACTTTATGTCCATGCAGGCTACATTATGGCTGTTAGCTTACTTGGAATTCCTCAACTTCCAGCTGTGCTCAACCCACAAGCTGACTGCAAAAACTTTGGTTCTTGCAGTTTACTCATGAGAAGCAGCTGTCCAGAGGAGATGTGGGCAGTCTCTCGATCTCTTCTTTTTCTGGAGAGATTTTTAGTAATCAGAATTTACAATCTAGCCATTGATCTGGCCGCAGTGCGGTCCTTGATCCTCTGGAGATATCTAATTCATCATGAATCCTCACAAATGGTTATCTTTCTGCTGAACTGTAATTACAATCAACTCTGACCATAATAGTTGAGTGAAAGAGAACTGAAAATCTATATCTGTAGAACTATTTATTCCTCTAAATCAGGACTTTGGTAGCAGCTTTTCAGGCAAAAATGTTTTATTAGAAGTTCTAAGTTTTTGTGAACTGTGGCTCACTAAAGCAGATGCATTACAAAACTTCATTTTAAAAAATTAGCCACTTTTTAAAACACACACACACAATTTAATACTGAAAATATTTAACAGTGGGCTTTGATTCCTCAGAAGATATTCCCTTCTTACAAGAACCTTTAGCACTACAAGAAAAAGTATATTAGCAGTCTAGTCATTAAACAATTTGGAAGACTACAGGAATATTGGAATACCCACAGAGAAATGGCAAGCATCAGAGTAAGAATGAGTAAAAGTTCTAACTAAGGTGGAAAAGATATTTAGATGCTGTGGTGTATATTGTATATACCTACAAATATCGGAAAAGTTCAGGCAGTAGTATTTTACTTGACACACTATAGAAGCAGAAGTTGAATTTTGAAGAAACAAAATAGAATATGACCTTGGAGAATATCCTTGAAAATGTCATGAAAACAAGCCAATGGATCATAAAATAAATCAACCTTGAATTCACACTCAGGACTCAAATGATCAGTTTCAACTTAGTTGAGATACTCTCAATGCAAATACCTACTTCTCTAGAGAAGGCTTTAATGCTGGGAAAGGTAGAAGGAAAAAGAAGAAGAAAACCAGCAAAGAGGTGGATGGATTCAGAACAGTAGTGATGAGGCAGAGGTGGTATTAAGCAGGTTCTCACCAGTTCTGAAGAACCAGGAGCAGAAATTGTGAGTAGTTTGGAGAACCTGCAAATACCACCTCTGACTGGAGATTTTACATTATCCTTCCCCTGCCATGCCCACCAAGCCATGCCCACAGAACCGGTAGTAAAAAAAAAAATTAAATCCCTCCACTGTGATGGGGGCATTATTGGAAGATTTGAAGTACCAGGTTAGGAACAGATCACCAGGGATAAAATCTAGGTAATTGCGAAGAATTAAAGCCCATGTCACACTGAACCAACGGATGCAAAGAGGATGTAAAGCGGACAAAAAACCTTGCCATCCGTTGGTTAACGCGATGTATCCGTTCTGTACTCACTACCTCCGTTTTGCTTCCTCTCTATCCCTCCAGCATCCGTTTATGGACGTTTCATCCACTCAAAAAGTTTTGGGCTGCCTAAAACTTTTGCGTGGAAAATGTATCCAGTTCATCCGTTCTGCATCCGCTACGCATCCGTTACACATCCGTTACGCATCAGCGATATCCACTAGGCGTCCACTGCGCATCCGTGCAACTCACATCTGCCCAGATGCAGGGAGGAAGCGAAACGGACGCGGAACAGATGCAGAACGGGTGCAGAATGGATGCAGAATGGAAACAAAGTGTTTAAAGCGGAAAAAACGTTCGCAGAGGGGATCTATCTCAGATATTAAGGATGTCTAGAGGATGCCTAGAGGATGCCTAGAGGAAGCAAAGGGACACCTATACTGCCTATAAAAAGGGGGAGCAACTCATCTGCATCTCACTTTCAGACCAGCAGCCCACCTGTGCAGACCTCTGCAGCCTTCATCTGACTCTTGCTCTTCCACAGCATCCATTCATGTCCACCATGGATCATACCACAGTCCTTTTGGCAGCCACCATCCTTCTGCAACAGTACGAAGCCATCTACAGGCTCTGTGAACTCTACTATGGGAAGAAAAAGAGGCGCCCAAGAAGCATCTGGGTCCGAAAATGGATCTGGAGAAGAGCAGAGTACAGACTGTACAACAAGCTGATGGTGGAGCTCAGGAACGAAGACACTCGGGCGTTCCAGAACTTCATGAGGATGCCTCCAGCCATGTTTGACGAAGTTGTGCAGCGCCTGACACCCAGGTTGATCAAGGCAAAAACAAACTTCCGGCCCATCCTGGAACCTGGGCTCAAGGTAGCACTCACTCTGCGCCACCTGGCCTCAGGGACCACCTACAAAAGCATGCAGTACAGCTGGAGGGTGCCACACAACATCATCAGCATTGTGGTCAGAGAAGTGGTGCAGGCCATCATCGAAGAATACAAGGAGGAGCTCCTCCAGTGCCCCTCCACTGAAGAAGGATGGAAGAAAGTTGCAGAGCAGTGGTATCAGAGGTGGAACTTCCCCCACACCGTTGGAGCCATAGATGGGAAGCACGTGGCCTGCAAAGCTCCAGCCAAGTCGGAGTCCACTTATTTCAACTACAAGGGCTTCTTCAGCATCATCCTCTTCACCATGGTCGATGCTGACTACAAGTTCATGTACATCGATGCTTCAGGCTACGGCTCATCTTCAGATGCCCAGGTATACAACGCCAGTCACCTCAAGGAGGGGCTGGAAGGCAACCTCATCGTGGGCTTCCCAGATCCAGACCCCCTGCCCAACGACACGCAAGATGTGCCCAACTTCATCGTGGGGGATGACGCCTTCTCCCTCACAACCTACCTCGTGAAGCCCTACACTTCCAGACTCCTGACCCGTGAAGAGAGGATCTTTAACTACAGGCTGTCCAGGGCAAGGCGGGTGGTGGAGAATGCCTTTGGCATCCTGGCCAACAGGTTCCAGGTACTTCTCACCACCATGCAGCATCGCCCAGAGACCGTGAGAAGGATCGTGGAAGCTTGCTGCATCCTGCACAATCTCATGAGCACCCGCTACCCAGTCTTGCAGAACAGGCTCGTGGACCATCAGCAAGGCAATGGGGACATGGAGCCTGGGGAATGGAGGCAAGGGCGAAACCTGATCAACACTCAGGATGTGCAAGGCCACAACAGAGCCTCACGGGAAGGGAAGAAGCAGCGCAACCTCCTGAAACACTGGTGCAACTCCCCAGCTGGAGCGGTGGAGTGGCAAGACAGGATGGTAGATGCTTAATGGATGCTTCCTTCAGCCTGTCTCATCACACGGATGAGATTGGGCCATGTATGTTGGGTGGGCCTACAATAAACCGGGCGTTTAATAAAGAGTTGTGTTTATGTTGACATGTGTGGATGATTGATTACATTATTATTGATAATAAAGGGCCATAGGTGTTGCACTTGGGAGGGTGGACCATACAGTCCCACTATGCTTGCACTGGAGGTTTATCTATCCCACACCTATTAGCCATCCCAAAGGTATCCCTGCTCATTCTACAGCTATCTCAACCCATCCCACTGCTACCTTAACCCATCCCACAAGCATGCAAAGGCTTAAACCATTTCTAAAAGTTTCCACCAAGACTTTATTAAAAAAAAGAAATGAAGCAAGTGTGTGAATCAAAGATAAACTTTATTGAACAACAAGCTGTAAAAAAAAATGACCCAAGTCAAGTGTCCAAATAAAGTCCACAGGTAGCCAGCTAGCCAGTCTCTGGCACTCTTCTTGGTCACTCGGAGGTGTGCCCAGTCTCAGGGGTGAAGGGTCCAGGTGTTGTGGTGGTGGGTGGTGCTGGAGTGCCTGGCCTCAAGAGGAGAACAGGGGACGGTGTGTTTAGAAAGGTCTCGGACAGCTGGCTCAGCCCCGTGATGCTGAGAGGTCCTTCCTCCATGCCATGGGGTGTCAGCCCCAGTACTGATGACAGATGTACTGAGGCCGGGCTTGGCTGTGGGATGGAGGAAGGAGTAGTGTAGTGGGGCTGTCTGCTCTGTAGCTGGGTGAGGACTGGCGTGGGTGGCATCGCTGTCTTCAGTGGCATCATTGGCGTGGGTGGCATCGGTGGCATCAGTGAAACAGGTGGCAACGGTGTCACCCGATGAGTCTGTGCCTGGACTGGGAAGGGCTGCTGCCTCTGCTGCTGAACCTCCTGGTAGCCGTAGCCCTGTGAGGGGCTGTGGGAAGCCTTGGAATGGGAGGGACATCACCTGGGGTGGAGGAGCAGGCCTGGACTGGGTGGGAGCAGGTTCCTCTGGGTCTGGAAGGTTGTGAAGCAGCTTGGTGATCCAGTCCTTCACCTGCTGGTACTGTGGATCCGCCATTTCCTTGAGGGTCTGGTTGACATAGGTGAGGAAGGGCTTGCGGTTGGAGGATGAGGAGTCGGTGTGGACCAGCTGAGAGAGGACATCTATGCTGGTGCGGATGGTGTCCCTGATCTCCAGCAGGACATTGTGGCTCTGCCCCTCCAGCAGTCCGGCTCTCTGCCTTTCTGCGGAGGCGGAGCTGGGGGGGTGGATGCGGCTAGGAGTGTGGTGGACTCGATGTCTCCTTTCTCCCACCACACCAGGAAGTCCTCTACGCACTCCACCATGCTTACCACACCTGTCCGCCGGTTCTCCGCCGTGGCACGCTCCACAGAAACCTGCCTGGAGACAGGGACTGACTCTCGGCCGGAAGAGGACTGGGTCTCAGCAGGCTGCCGGAGAGAGAGGGTCGTGAGAGGGGCTGCTGGTGCTCCTTGGTGGCGGACCTCACCCTCCAGAAAGCTGCACCTGGCCATGACGTAGGTCTCTCTGTCTGTCAGCTTCACAGTGGCCTGGCCAGATTTCTTCAGGTGCAGCTTCCCGTACCAGGTGTGCATGTGCTTCCACCAGCCGAGAAGCACCTCTGAAGTGTAACCCATACTCTCCGCACTCTCTCTCCAAGCAGCCTGCTTCCGCTTGGTGTTCCTGTACAGCCGGTGTCCCTTCTGCCACAGATAGTCGTTCTCTCTCAGCCACTCCAGCACCTCATCCTCGTGCGTCTCCGCAATGGAGTATTGCCTCCTCTCCCGTTGTCGCATATGCCTCTTCCTTCCTTTGGCAGGACCAGATGGGCCCTCATCACAGGGGCTCCCAGGTAGTAGGGGACACCAGCAGCAGCAGCTCCACACCAGCAGCAGCAGCAGCAGCACCAGCAGAATCATCATCATCATCATCATCATCATCCTCATCAGCAGGATCATAATTATCATCATCATCCTCACCAGCAGGATCATAATCATCATCATCAGCAGCAGCAGCAGGATCAGCAACAGCAGGAACAGCAGGACCAGGATCAGCAGCAGTAGAGTAAGCACCAGCAGGGCCAGCAAGTCCAGGAGCACGAGCAGGACCAGGAGCACGAGCAGGACCAGGAGCACGAGCAGGACGAGCAGGACGAGCAAGACCAGGAGCACGAGCAGGACGAGCAAGTTCAGGAGCACGAGCAGGTCAAGCAGGACCAGCAGGACCAGGAGCAGCTTCAACAGAGTAAGCAACAGCAGAAGCCCCAGCACCAGCAGAAGCACCACCGCCAGGAGCAGCTTCAGCAGAAGCTCCAGCACCAGCAGAGTCAGGGGCAGGGGGCGGGAGGTTGGCCCTGTCCCTCTTGCCAGGGATGGCGGCAGGTTGCTGAGGCTTTCGCTTCCTCCCCATGGTTGTGGGGTTGCTGGCTGGCAGGGAGGCTGGCAGGCACCAAGGCTGGCAGGAAGGCTGGCAAGAAGCCTGGCAGGAAGGCTGGCAGAAAGCCTGGCAGGTAGGCAGGCAGGCAGGCAGGCACCAAGGCTGGCTGGAAGGCAGGCTGGCAGGGCAGGCAAGGAACTCGAAGTGTCCAGCAGCAGGTCTTTCCTTGGAATGCTGGCCACGTGCGAGCTGCTTCCCTTTATATCTGGGGGGCTTACGTAATACTTCCCCCCCGCATGCGCAATTAACGGTCGGCATCCGTTCCGCTTCCGCTGTGCATCCGCTAGGCTTCCGCTGTGCATCCACTTTATCCGCTAGGCTTCCGCTGTGCATCCGCTTCATCCGTTCGGCGTCCGCTCTGCATCCACTGTATCCATTCCGCGTCCGCTTCGCTGAGGCCCCCCAGAAGCCCTGTGGTTGCGCCATCCGCTCCCATCCGCTTCCATCCGCTGTGCTTCCATTCCACATCCGCTTTGCATCTGCCCTGCGTCCTCCCCGCGTCCATGTTATCAGCTCCGGTTATGCAAATTGTTGCCCCTTTTGAGAGCGGATAACAACAGATGGAACATTTTCCTCTTCCGTTGTCTCCGTTTTGCATCCGTTGGCCAGTGTGACATGGGCTTAACATTATCTTGATGGCATATAATTACTCAATCAAACATTGTGACCCATGATTCTCCTAGAAACATTCCCTTTTTATGACCCTGTGTAATCCCTTAATTCTGGTAGAGTTGAAGCAACTGGATGGAGCTGAACATTTACTGGCCAAATGCCCTTCCTGACACCATGTAGAATTTGCAGCATATATTTTTTCTTCGTGCCCTAGGAGAGAAGCATCTTCTACAACCCAGGATTGAATTTTCAACTTTCTGGGTGGGAAGTGAGTGGTTTCACCACTACACCACCCCACCACTCAACAACCATGAATCTTCGATATTTAGTCTAAATTTTTTCCTTCTCCTGCACTAGAAGATCCTGTACATGAGTAAAGAAATGTAAACGTTTGAAGGAATTTCTTGTTTATATAATGTGGTGATAACTAAGAATTTATCTCTCTATCATGCCATGTACATCTGAGTGGCATGTACATCTGTTCTATTTACTTTTTAATTGGTAAAGATGCAATCCAAACTAGCTTTAAGAAGTCAGGAAGTGGAATGCTTCTGTTTGCATTCTTGGCTCTGATTCCAATTGATCAGATGGATATGTTAGGTTGAGTCCAGATTGAGGTATTAGTTGTTCAGATACTTGTGTAAGACTTGGAAAAGCGAGGTCCCGACAGATGAAATTGTAATAAAAAAATATTAGAATGGGCTGAGATGGATAGATTGACACTTAAGATAAAAGAAAAGAAAGAAACAGAATATTTTTAATGTGGGATTTATTCTACCAATGGTTAACTAACAAAAACAGAGGTTAGAATCTAAACAGAATTTAAAAAGATAATAAGAATTTCTATTGAAAATTTTGCAAGATGGATAAATGTTGTGATTTGTTGTGATAAATATTGATATGTTTATTAAGATTACTAGTATGACTTTGATTATTGTTATAGCTTTACTTAAAATTAATTGTGCTTAAGGCCCTGTCACACTGCCCAATGGATGCAAAACATTTGTAAAAAGGACACAGCAGATGAGAAAAATGTTCCATCCGTTGTTATCCGCTCTCAAAAGGGGCAAAAATTTGCATAAGCAGAGCGGATAACGCGGAAAGGAACGGACGGGGGGAGGACGCAGAGCGGATGGAAAGTGAATGCGGAACGGAAGCCTAGCGGATGGAAGTGGATGCAGAGCGAATGCAGGGCGGATGCAGAGCGGATGCAGAGCGGATGCATAGAGGATGCATAGAGGATGCATAGAGGATGCAGAGTGGATGCGTAGAGGATGTGTAGAAGATGCAGAGCGGATGCAGAGCGGATGCGTAGCAGATGATACAGATGCGATTTGCATCCGCTTTCATCCTTTCTCTGTCCGTGCTACTAATGCTGTGCGTCTGTTCCGCTTCCTCCCTGCGTCCGTTTACTGCTGGAACGGATTTGAGTTGTGCAGATGTGCAGCGGGTGCCTAGCGGATATAGCTGATGCGTAACGGATGCAGAACGGATGTCCCCCGTATGCCTAGAGGATGCAGAATGGATGCATTGGATACATTTTCCGCTCAAAAGTTTTGAGCAGCTCAAAACCTTCTGAGCGGATGAAATGTCAATAGACGGATGCTGGACAGATAGAGAGGAAGCAAAACGGAGGCAGTGAGTACAGAACAGAAGCATCGCGTTAACCAACGGATGGCAAGTGTTTTTCTCCATTTTACATCCTCTTTCCATCCGTTGGTGCAGTGTGACAGGGGCTTTAGACAACACACTGTTCAGATAGACATGGAATTTTTTATGTTCTTTAAAAGAAAAATGTACCAATAAAGCATATATCAAAAATAAATAAATAAATAAATACTTGCCCAAGAGCACAAGGTAAGATTGCCTTTAAGGAAATTGCAGATTTTTGTAACAGCCATCATTCATCAAATCCTTGAGATTGCAGTGCGCATAGCTTGAGGAAAAAAGTAGCTCCAGTGGGAGAGAGATGCAAAGATTGGTGAATTGGTCAAAATAAATTTCACTTACTTTCTCATTTTTCTAAATGTACAATCAATTCAAAAGAATACTGCAGAAAAATGTATTTGGATATGTTTTTTCTCATGTGCATCTGGAAGTTGTTTCTTCTAATATAATATATTTCCAATGTTCTAATAGGTGCTGTTGAACTTTTTTTTAGTTGTCCATCCTACACTAAAATTTGGAAAACTGTAGATATCATCATACACCTTTCTGGATACTAATCTGTTTACTGTGGGCAGACTAATTTAGTTAAATTCACAATAAAAAAAACAAAATTCTCATATGTGCTCTCAATCTGGACCACACAAAAATACCTGTCAAGCTGAATACCTAAATGGAAAATGATTCTTTTCCAAATATGATTCTCTCAGAGGTCTTTTTAACACACACACACACACATATATACATGTTTTATTTTTTATTTTTTTTAAAGTTTTCGCGGGTACTTACATGTGTGCTGTTCAGCTTCCTTCGGATATTATCCCATGTCATTGTAGTGCTTTTAAAGTTGTAGCAACGTTACAGCAGAATCTCATCTGCCATTATCAGGCTTCTGTATTGAGTTTGTATATACAAACTCAAAACAGAAGCCTGATGATGACAGATGAGATTCTGCTGAAATGTTGCTGCAACTTTAAAAGCACTACAATGACGTGGGATAATACCCGAAGGAAGATAAACAGCATACACACACACACACACACACATATAGGAACCAATCCAAGGAGCCGCTCAAAGGCGGGAAAGTTAAAAGACTGTCATTGGCTACAAGCCGGCAGGCAAGCCTCTATTTAAAGGGCTGCTGCGACTTGAGCCAATGTTCTGTTACTGTTTGCTCTTAACTAATAAAGAGTTATTTGTTGGAACCCGGTCTACCGCATGTCTTTTCCGGACGGAACACTGGCGACGAGGATGGGATTGTCCAAAAGCGGAGATGGAGCATGCGGTGAGAACACAACCACCTAGACGAAATGGCTGGTAGCAATGTGCCGCCCGCACCTTTTAACCCCAATGAAGAAAATTGGGATTCTTATATTGATTGCTTCTTGATGTTTCTGGAGAGCAACGAAATGGAGGAAATTTCGGATCAGCGAAAGAGGGCTGTCTTCCAAACACATTGTGGGCCAGCCGTGTTCAAAATGGCAAAGGCATTGGCAAAGCCCAGAGACGTGACACAGATGACCTGGTCTGAGCTTAACTGAATGCTAAAGGCTCACTACGCGCCGGTTGTCTCAAATCTTATTAAGAGACACGAGTTTTATAAAAGAGACCAGAAGGAAGATGAGACCATTGCAGATTTATTGGCAGCTCTCTGCCATCTGGGAGGAGCCTGTGAGTTCCAGAGTATGGATGAGGCTATGCGAGATCGTGTCGTGTTTGGTCTAAAGGACTCTACTTTACAAAGCAAACTATTAAACAGACCTAACATAATGGTGGCAGAAGTAATCGGGGAAGCCACCGCCGCAGAAGCCACGAAGAAATCAGCGGCCACAATGAAACTGATGAATGCCAATACTGACACAATGACCCTACCCAGAGGGAAGAAGCAAGCTCTCACAACCACACACCATGAGGACCTAGATGAGTCATCACAAACGGAAGAAGATGACGATGAGGTCCATCGCCTGTTTGTGAACCAAAAAAGGCACAAAAGAAGAAGAAATTGGCGGGAATGTGCTGGCTGCGGAGGAAACCACCCCTGAACCGAGTATAGGTTTCTTGATGCCATCTGTCGGGCTTGCAAGCAGAAGGGACACATCAAAAGAGTCTGCCGCAATCGTAAGAACAGCAGTCCTAGCAGACCCGGTAATTCTCCACAAAGAACTGACCCAAGGCAAGCTGATAGAAAATGGGAATGCAGCAAGGGAACCAGCAACCGAGAAAAAACTCACCAGACTGTCACTATCGGAAGCGCACAGACGGAAAGCGGGAGAAAAGTCAAAATTGTAGTGACCATTGAAGGAAGCCCCTGTGAAATGGAGGTCGATTCAGGATCTTTCCTATCAATGGTGTCTTGGAACACAATCAGACGGTTGGTTCCAAACATAAAACAAAAAGAACTCAAGAAACAAAAATTAATTCTCAAAGACTACCAGGGAAATAGAATTCCCGTGGTAGGTCTAGGACACTTCAAAGTCATTTGCAAACAACATGCTGAAGTCCTGCCGCTGACTATAATCAACGAGACCGTCCCAGCCTCCTGGGCATCGAATGGTTCACACCACTGGGCATCGGGATGACCGGAGTAAGCCGAATAGCCGCAAGCAATTGGGAAGAGAACCTGCTACACGAATTCCAGGACGTCTTCAACGGCACTCGAGGCAGGTACCGGGGAACACCAATTTCCTTTAGCTTAGATCCCCAGATAGCACCAAGAAGGTTAAAAGCCAGACAAGTCCCCTTTGCATTAAAGCCCAAAATAGATGAGCAATTAAACAAACTGATTGCACAAGGTGTCATAGAACCAATTGACCATGCTAGGTGGGAGACTCCAATAGTAACACCTGTAAAACCTGATGGGTCTGTGTGCATCTGCGGAGACTGCAAGGCTACCCTGAACCATGAGCTACAGCAAAGCGCATACCCGGTACCAGTCGTACAGCACTTACTGCACTCGCTTGGGGGAGGAAAATTTTTTGCGAAACTCAATTTGGCTCAGGCATATCAGAAGCTTCCAGTGGACCCAACAACGGCCAAAGCACAAAAAATAGTAACATATAGAAGGGCATTCAAATATAACAGGCTTCAATTCGGGGTAAGCATTGCCCCAGGCGTTTTCCAAAGCCTCATGGAACACCTATTAAACGGGATAAAAGGGGTCGTTCCATACTTTGATGACATCCTAATTTTAGCAAAAAACACGACCCAATTAGAAGCAAGACTAAGAGAAGTGCTAACCAAATTTAGATAATCTTGGTGTTCTCTGGCAAATGCCAAACGTCCTGCACAGTGTTGGGTTGTAAGCACAACCCCCACCTGTGTACATCGGGGCCCTCATACCACGCTCATGGAGTCTGTTTCTGACTGTTTGAGCAGTCACATGCACATTTGTGGCCCGCTGCAGGTTATTTTGCAGGGCTCTGGCAGTGCTCCTCTTGTCTCTCCTTGTACAAAGGTGGAGGGAGCAGTCCTGATGCTGGCTTGTTGCCCTCCTACAGCCTCCTCCGTGTCTCCTGATGTCCTGGCCTGTCTCCTGGTAGCGCCTCCGTGCTCTGGACACTACACTGACAGACACAGCAAACCTTCTTGCCACAGCTCGCATTGATGTGCCATCCTGGATGAGCTGCACTACCTGAGCCACTTGCGTGTGTTGTACTCTCCATCTCATGTTACCCCTAGAGTGAAATCACCGCCAGCATTCAAAAGTGACCAAACCATCAGCCATAAAGCATAGGAACTGAGAAGTGGTCTGTGGTCACCACCTGCAGAACCACTTCTTTATTGGGGATGTCTTGCTAACTGCCTATGCTTTCCACCTGTTGTCTATTCCATTTGCACAACAGCATGTGAAATTGATTGTCAGTCAGTGTTGCTACCTAGGTTTTCTAAGTCTAGAATTTCGAGTCTGGTGGCATAAGGTATTCTGCAACGAGTAGAGGAGTGGAGAACTCTTCTTGTGGAATATTTCTGGACTTTCTCAACTGTGTTAATATCAGATACATCATGTGGGTTCCAGACTGATGAGCTGTATTCAAGTATTGATCTAGCAAATATTTTGTATGTTCTAGTTATAAGTGTAATATTACCAGAGAAAAAGCTATGTAGGATTAGGTTAACAACTCTTAATGCCTTTTTGGCTATGTAGCTGCAGTGGGCTCTAGCACTTAGGTCATTAGAGATGAGTATTCCAAGATCCTTGACAGAGTTTGGATCATCAACAAGGTCTTGACTGTTCAGCCTGTGTTTTATTTTCTGATTTTTTTTGCCAATATGTAGAACAGAGCATTTATTTATTGAGATTTGAAGTTGCCATTTGTTTGACCATTCTGACACTAGTCAAGGTCTTTTTGAAAGGTAGCAGTATTGTCTGTGGTGTTGAATAGCTTTACATCGTCAGCAAAGAGAACACAGTTGCTCTTGATATGATCACAGAAGTAATTTATGTAGAGTAAGAAAAGAGTTGGTCCTAGAACACTGCCTTGGGGGACACCACTGTTAACAGGTATAAGCAATAGAGAGCTGGAAATAAAAAATAAAATAAAATAAAAATGAAAAAGAGCATTTTTGGTTTCTGCAGCAAAATAGATCTCTTGTATGAAAATAACCAAAAAAAAAAAAAAAAGGACATTGGTGAGAGTTTATTTTTGCCGTTGCTCCATGTCACAGTGGTCAACATATTATAATGTTCAAAACTCTGTTACTTGTGTTTCTAGCTTTGACTGATTCTTTATCATTTCATATCTTAAGAACCCAACAGTACAACTGAAAACAGAATTCTAATGTTTATGAAGTGAGGAGGTGTTTGTAAGACAGGACAACTATCTCCTAGTGGACAGCCAAGGAAAATGCTGATAGTTGTTGTGGGAAAAGTCCTGTGGTAGGTATGCCTGAATTTGAATATTATTTGTTCCTCATAGAATCTTCATCCTGATTTCATGTTCCATCTCCTCACTTTTTCCACTTCCTGTCTGAAGCGCAGATACATTAACATCATGCCATTTTGCCTTCACCCATTTTAAAATGTTCTAAGGGGCAGGTTTCAACCATCTCCTAACAGAGGGTGGCTGGGTTTTGCTTAAACCATCGGGAAACTAAGCAAAGCAATGTATTATCTGTGAGAATGAGGTTGGGGATGCTGCCTTGAGGTCAAACTTGTACTCCCTTCTTGTGTCTGTTCTTACTTCAACCATAGATTCCTCCATAATGTTACTGCTGGGTATTCTCTTTTTGTGTTGATTAATGTGTATTGTATGTGCCTTTAAGTCAATGTTGATTCCTATCGACTGCCTGGATTAATCTGTGAAGTTTTTTTTGGCAAGATTTGGAGAAATGGTTTATCTTTGTTTTCTTCCTAGGGCTGAGAGAGAATGTCTGGCCCAAGAACACCCAACTGACCTTATATCAGAGAAGACAGGAGTAGAATTCATAGTTTCCTGGTTTCTAGCCCTGTGCCTTAACCACAGCACCAAACTGACTTGGATACGCAGATTATTGTAATTTAATTTGTGAAGGCTTGAGTGGGATAGAATTGATAACTGTATGAAAGAATTCTTTTAGCTCTAATCATTCAGTTATATAATCTTATTCCAGGGTTCCAATTTTCATAAAGAGAAAGTATAATAAAATATTTGGAGCCAGCTTCTAGGCATGCAGATGATTGTACACTTTGCCACAAGATAATATAGAAATGCTATAAAATGGAAAATTCACACAGATCAGTCTTGTCTCTACTTCAATCCCTCACAAAATTCTTTTCTTTAATAAAAAGTTTACAATTTTGTGTGTCATGCCTGTTTTGACTACATTCAACATATCTTGAAATTTTAATATTTAATGTCAGTTATCATCTACTTTAACTTTTTTTAAAAAATCCCATCCTCAAGATAATACATTTTTATTGCAGACTGAGATACAATATATGAAGCATGATTTTATAGAATTTAAGTCAACAACCTGATATAATATAGTTCCTTCTGCTGTAAAATGCTAGTTAAAATTAATCTCATATTTAATATAGCAATTTAGGTTACTAGTCCTTGAGGTAGCATTTCTCATTCTGATTTTTTTTTTACCTATTCCCCAATAGGGAGCCATACATTGGAAGAGAAGAAAGTGAATCTTAAGCTCGTATAACATGCAATTCTGTATCTGTAAAATCAGATGATTTTCTTCTTAAAAGAAGGCAGAGAGTTACAAGGAAAAGAGATTATCATCAGCAAACCTATCCTTTCAAATCTATTCCCTTTTATGTAACGAGGCAGACAGCTCAGGTAAAGGTCTTGCAACCGGAGCTTTGTTCATCATCATCAGGAACTTGTCATAAATTGAGAAAGAAAGGTCTCTGCTCCACACCCAGGCCACTTCACAAACATGGCAACATCTTTATCAGCTCATGAACAGCAGCTGTTACACACTTTATTGGAATCCTAAACATTTATGGCTTGTTCTTTTAAGAAGCAAACTGGAAACTGACATGGAAGTGTGTATTTAACTCCACCTGTTTACCTACTGTCATAAATTCTTGCTATAAAACTACTTTCTTTGCTAATTGGTCATGAAATCCCTTTGCTTGCTCTCTTCAAGGAAAATAGGCAAATAACAAGTTGGTCAGAAGGGGAAACATAAACCGAAGGTCTTTTTAGTCCGTGCTTCCTTGTCTCTTTCAAATGTGTCACTCACTGCATTTATACTGTACTCTAGGCATCCTCTCTGTGTGTAGATATGTGATCATTGCTGTTTTACCAAATAAAGTGGCAAGGGCTGATGCTGGGGAGAATCCTTTATTTGCTTGTTTTGAAAAAAGTTGGGTAATGCTGGACTCCATTTGTTTCTGTTTGGATTGGAACTTGTTCAGGGAGGTAGAATGTTGCCTGCCTCTCATTGTTAATCTGAGTTCCATACAGGTACTCTTCAACTTACCACCATTTGTTTAATGATTGTTCAAAGTTACAACAGCACTGAAAAAAGTGATGTATGACCAGTTCTCCACATCCCCAGAGTCATGTGATCAAAATGTGGGTATTTGGCAACTAGCAAGGTTTTAACAGTGGTTGTAGCATCATGTGATCACCACCTGTGACCTTCCCAGCTAGCTTCCAACAGGCAAAATCAAGGGGGGGAGGGAGTTTGGATTAGTTTAATAACCACGTGGTACACTTAACTGCAGTGATTTGCCTAACAACCATGGCCAAAAAAGGTTGCAAAATTGGGTACAGTTGACTTAACAACTCACCTTGCTTAGCAACAAAATTCTGATCCCAGTTGTCAGGACTACCTGTATACAGGACCAGCAGCTGTAGCAAGCCATACCAAAACATAATGGACAAGCTCAATAGATTCAAGATTTGAGACAGATCAGACTAATCAATTAGTTCCAGATCAGCATAATAATATTAATATAATAAAGATATACACACACACGCACACACATATGATTAATAATAGTAATATTTACATTTTCCCTGTAAATGTAGTCCTGGCTGATTAGAATTCTAACAATGTTTATAACTGAGTAAGAATTGTATACTTCAAAGGTATTTTACTTCAAAACGGAGTTGGAAAGGACTCCAAGTTCCTTCCAACTCTGTTATTCTGTTAATCTGAATAGAATATGACAAGTGTTTCTAGTTACACTTGTCAATAACTTGATGGATTATCAAAGGGATCTAATCATAGAACCAACACTGGCCAACATGAATTACATTAAGAAAGATTGTTGCTTTCCAGTGGGTTACATAGTGAGAAATTATTTTGATTCTGGGATTCCAATTAATTCACAAATTACTTGAGTTACTTCCTACAAGCAATTCTTTGACCACTATATAAATTCCATTGTTAGAAATTATTAAAACTGACCCATTAAAATATTTTCTGAAATTTTATTTCTGAGAATCAAAGTGAACCAGTCTTTATTATGGCCATCGACCAGCACAAGGGGATAGGCTAAAGTTATTTAGGAAGCACTACAAAATATGACATAGCATAAAATTTATGTATAATCCATCAAAGTGTGTGTGTGTGTGTGTGTGTGTGTATCATACACATATTTACAAACACACACATCTGTATATGTGTGTGTGTGTGTGTCTGTGGGTGTGTCTCTCTCTGTGTGTGTACATAAATTATATAAAAGGTATGAACCAGTGGTGGGCTTCTTTTTTACTACCGGTTCTGTGGGTGTGGCCTGGTGGGCATGGCAGCGAAAGGATACTGTAAAATATCCAGTCAGAGGTGGTATTTGCCGATTCTCTGAACTACTCAAAATTTCTGCTTCAGATTCTCCACAACTGGTCAGAACCTGCTGAATACCACCTCTGGTATGAACCATATAAGACATAACAATCTAAAAAGGAGGTAGGGGAACATTAGAAAAGTATCAGAGAGCATAGCAACGCTATGTATATAGCATGTGAAAAAAATACTAGGTTATTATATCTATTAGGTTAAAGAACATCCTACTATATAGCAAGCTAGGTCCAGACCAAGCTTAGCCAATAATGCTGAGTCTCAGCCACAAGCTAGGATTCATCATCTTGCAGATTTTGAGCATTGTTGAGGTAGGGTTAATATAAGGTAACAGGGAGGGATAAAATTGTCTTCTTATCATGGATATTTAGATGGTAATAGTAGGATGAGGCTAGTGCTAATGTCTCTATAATATAGGGACTGAAAGTATAGCTGTACTGTACTTTCAGTATAGATGGAGTTTTTCTGTAGAGACTCTCAAGGACAATTGAGCACAGAATTGTTGTATTTATCTGCCTGAAAAAGCTCCTGCATTTAATAACTGTTGTTTGACCAACTAGATAGCATTAAGGTAGATGAACTAAATCTATCATATTCTGCTGCATTCCCTTTATCTACTCTACTTATCTTATAGTGAAAGAGAGATAAAGTATTTGTAAAGTATTCATTTTCCCCTTGGCGAATTTCATCTCTATGGCCTCACTTCCATTTTTTTCTAAGTTCATGTAGGCAACCTCAGAAACAAAACAGGCAATGATTTTCCTTCCAAAATGATATACTTCAATGATAACTTTGACTAGTACAGTGAAATTCTTCATTTCTAATATCTTTGCTTTTCTATAGAAAGGTCAGTTTTTATTGTAAAATAAAAACCACAGCTTGATGTGAACAACACAGTCAAAGGCCTTCTATAGTCAGTGAAGCACATTGTGACTTGATATTTGTTGATTAGTTTCATTATCCAGCATGCATTAACAATAATTCCTATTCTAAAGCCAGCTTGAACATCCATCTAAAGTTCCTATTCTAAAGCCAGCTTGAACATCCAAGATCTCTTTTTCCATGTGGGACCCTAACCTGCAATGGAAAGTTATAAACATTATTTTATTGCTGTATAAAATTAACAATATTGTGCAAAAGGTTGCATTTCTGCTGATTCCTATATTTTGGAATTCCTTTTAATGTATTAATGTGACATGTGGACTATTTTGCAGATATAGGTAGTGTAACAAGATTGTAAAGTTTTTACATCAGCTCCTAGTTTGGGCATGTCTCTTCTCTGATTCTTTTTATGTAGTCACAAAAATTCACCTAGACAGAGAGCCATAATGCACACAAAATCAACCAGTACCACGATATGACTCTGCAAAGTAAGAAGGGTTGATTGCATGTTGGACTTCAGCCAATACCATCAGAAAGTATTTTACTTTTACTTTGTGAGTACCGTGAATTCTCAGAGCACATTAACACTAGGTATTTCTTAATAAGTGACTTCTTGTGCAAATATGTAGCATTCCATTCTTCTAAATTTTAGATGTAATTTGTGTAAGTTACCCACAAGCTGAGTTCAATTGGTGATGGTTACATTTTCTGGCAGCTGTACAAAAGTGGTTCCCATTGGCTTCTTCCAGAGTGTTCATTTCACTTTCCAGTTGAGGTTGCAATCCTGGAATTGTGAGGCAGCCCTCCATCCAAGTTCCAATTATGATTGACCCTGATTAACCTCTGAGGTCATAGCTAGATCCTGCCATCAGCTTGAAATACTTTGCACTGTTAATGAATGTGTGTAAATCTAAATACAATCATTTATTCAATTTTTTTGGGTTACACACAGATACTATGTATATGTATATTAAAGTTCCCATCATGTTTTTCTCTCTGGTATCTAGTTGTTTATTCGGTAATCATTGTCAGCTGATAATGCTTCAAATAAGGAAATCATCTTTACTTAACCATCCCTAGTCAAATAGAATGTATATTGATGACACATTTTCTTATGATTTAGAAATAATAAAGGTCATACTAAAAATTGCATGTAACAGCTTGAAAGCATATATATATATATATATATATATATATATATATATATATATATATAAATAGCTCAGGATGTTAGGCGTTTTCCTCCTACACCCTCTTTGACTGTGCCTGTAAACTATGAAATTACTTAGGTACACTATGTACACTTGAAATAATAAATAAGCTTCTTTATACATTATAATGGATATTCAAATAATAAAATATGGAATTGGAAAAATAATGTACGTGAGATAACTAATGTCCAGGATATCTCAAATAAGAGGGCTGTTTTTACTGTACCAATGAACTTTAGGACAGAGTAATGAAAGTTTCTTAAATATTGACCTGGGAGCACTCTTGGGCAGCAGCCTTATGGATTCAGTGGAGGTTCTGTCAAGCAGCCTGCGAAAATCTAGCTAGAAAATTTTCTTTCAGATCTAATGCTTGAGATGGAGGTCTCATTCTGTCTCCTGCTAGGAATGGACTTGCATAAAATGTGTGATTGAGCAGCAGTAGCTGAAACAGCATTACAACTAGCAAACCAATCTTGAGTGTAATATTGCCCAAAGTCTGTGTAAAACAACCCTGATACATTTGCTATTTAGATTATTTCCTCAAGCTAAGAATATGCATCATATAACTTTTTCAATTAAAATGGATTGAAAAAATTATGGAGAGGCTTCAACATATGAAAATATAGGGTTGTTGGACATGATAAAGGAAACTCATTGATTGAGACAACAGTACAAGAACCAAAATGTTACCTACAAGAAAAATCATTCTGAGTGGCAAAGAAATTAGCACTACAATATAAACTGAATGGAAATGGTTTGTTTTGTTTCTGGTCACAGTAGGGGTATGATTTTCAAATGTTCTTTTGCAATAGTACATAAAAGTTGAAAATTCATCTGTCTGCATTTCAGATAGACCAGAAGAAGCAAAGGTAAAGCAAGGCAATATGGAGAATGAGATCTTGATATATGAAAGTCATGGTACTTCCAAGTGTAATGTATTGGATTCTGATTGCTGAACAACTGGTCAAAGTCAAGAGGCAATCCTGCTAAATTGATCTCTGACTGCTATATAGAGGTGGATTTGGAGAAATAGGAAAGAAAGGCTTCAGTGGAATTTCATCTGGTGAAAGGCTGAAACTCGATTTTAATCTTCTAATGCAAATCCATTTCAGATCTTACGACTTTTAGTGCAAGAACCATATATGCTCATGCTGGAATCAGGCTTTAGTTCTGTCTTAAGCTCACAGTGCATTTTTAATTACATAATAGGTATCAACTTTTTGTGTAATGTAGACAACTTCCAATTTGGTAAAAGAGTATATAATAAACATTGTAGATGATCCACTCCTTCATTCACAGTGAAAACTCTATGGGTGACAAATGACTAGGTCATTCAAATAAAGATATATGGAGTATTTAACTGCCATTTTAGTGAAAATAACATATCCTCCTCAGAATTCTCTGAAAAGGGTTTATTAGATAAAAATGGGCTGGGTAGGAAAATGACATGCAATTTTTTTAAAAAAGTAAAATCTCTTTTGAAAAGATCCTCTTCCTTATGTAAAGTACCGGTATGTAACTATCCATACCATAATCAGTCTGAAAACAAACAGTTGAATTTACTTGGCCAAGAAAGAAAAGTTTTCACCTGATTTTTCAATACTGTTTATCACAGGAGCTCAGAAATAAAAGACACCTGCAAACTGAACAGTAACCTGAACACTAAACAATCATGCTCACAAAAAGGCGTGTAAAAGTGCTGGTTTCTGGTTGGAGCTCAGTGATCCTCTCCCTGATTAAAATTGTCCCTTCTCCTTTTATCCCTTTTGTGTATAGACTGGAAGTTTTAGTTGCAGAGGAAGCTGGAAAAACCAGTGTCACCAGCAGGATTATGATAACTTCAAATTTCACAAAAGAGCAAACAATAAAAGGTGGCTTTCTCCCACTCCCACATGTTTGAAATGCTACCCTAGGACCTCTGGCAGGGGTTGGTAATCTGTCGGGCACATCTCCTCTTGTTTTAGGGCTGCCATAAACTGCCTCAGCAACTTTCTCCAACTTCAAACTGCTGAGAAATGACCCTCACACACCGAACAAAATTAGCATATAAATCTTTGTTTAGGATTAATACAGTGAACACATTATACTCAGAACATTTTCCATCTCCAAATCGCCCCAAATCCCTCTATTGAACTGAATATATCAGCTTCAAGTTTAAAAAGAGTGCTTCTATACTGAGAGCAGCCAACATAAGCAGAACTCCTTAAAGTTGAAGCCAGTGCATGGGTCAATATTGTTGAAGTATGACTAAAACTTGTTAATTTTGCTGTAGGCTTAATTCCATATGAGTTAGAGGATCCTCTTATTACAAAAAGGGAAAAGGACTGGGGAACAGCTACATTACTGCAGTTTTTCCCTTCATTCACTGATCACAACTGGGTGCAATTCAGCCAGATTTTTTTTAAAAAATGTGTTTTTGATGAGGAAGAACAAACTGAAGATTGTTATCAATGTAGGTAATCATATCATCAAACATAAGCACGCCAGAGGGCTCAGTCAAATTACTATACCAACTTACTACACCAAAACTGGGATGTGTGCTGACTCTTACACCCTGGCTCACAGGGTGCTTAGATCTGGCCTGTGGGGCTGCCTTGGAAACAGTGAAAGTGCCCCCAACATGAGTGACATTGAGCTGACTACACCCACCTTGGCCATGCCAACCTGGCCCCCCAAGGTCAAACACAATCCTGATACAGCCCTCAATGAAATCAAGTTTGATATCCCTGTTTTAGAAAGTTTCAGGAGATCCCATATGATGAACATCCTTGTCATTGTAAAACTGGAGCTACTGAAACAAATGTTCATTACTGTCAATCCCACAAACTTTTATTATGTCCTTCTTACACTTCTTTTTATTTTATCTATCTAGCTGATCAGAGTGATCAGCCTTACAATGTGGCCTCATTTTATATAATAGTTGGCAAAATCCATCAGAATCTAGCTAGGAGCAGTTCAAATTGACTCCATTCAGTTTGACTATATTCCTTTTAAACCATGTTTTATGTTGTTGACCTTATTTCATTAATCTTATTCTGTTATGTTATCCCAATCTGGTCAATGACTAAAATAAAACCATTGACTTTATAATGTTATGAATTCATTATTTCCTGAGGCTCTGGCCTGGCCTCATACTTTTTTTATGGTGTAGTATAGTCTTATTATACTATATTATAGTATAAAATAAAGTGAATTTATGTGCTTGACAAAGAAAAAGAAAAATGTGTCCACCTACATAGAAGTATGTCTGAATGCTTCTTTTTATTCTTGGCTAAACTATGCAGCAAGTTTATTCAAACTGCTGGATCTAACCTAGAATTGGAATTGTATTGATGGTTTCTGGCACAAAACAAAGATGTTTTTATTGTTCCAGGCATTGTAATGAATTCATGTGTTGAACTTTTAAACATTGCCATTTAGGGAAAAAAAAAATTACACAGCCTATTGCTTGTACTGTTTTATTGTCACAACCTTGATTGCTCTCAGAAAAATCTAAGCCAGGCTGTATCCAGATAGAAATTCAATAGAAACTACTGGGAAATCCCATGACTGTGGGTTACATTAGAACTCAGAAGGAAATGGCAAACTACTTTTGTATTATTGCCAAAAATGTCCTATGTGGTGATATCCCTAAAGATACCAGGAGTTCAACTTGATTCAATGAAGTCTAACTTACTTTAATTGTATTGTTTGCTTAATTGTTTCAGGATTGTATTTAGTGATTTTATTTTATTATGAATTGCGACTTTGCAACAAAGCTCTGGGAAAACCTTCTCTTAGAAGGTGGCATTCCAAATTTTAAGCTACAGATGAAGTAAAGTGATGTGAATTTAATCTGTGGAAACTTTGGAGCAATTTTCTAAGTTCTTTGGATTTGAAGAACAGATTTGAGAAAAGAGTTTGGATAAATGGGATGGGACCACTATGAAGTTAACATATTTTGATCTGAACCTGTTAATGTTATATTTTATATATACTGATTATGATTTCTCAAAATTGAGGATAAATATTCCCATAAGGGTAATACGTAACAGCACCCATCCACATTCCAGCAGCATCTTTACAGGAAAACCTCGCCATCAGAGTAGCTCAGAAATTCTATCAAACTAATACAAAATGCATCTTGAGAATAAGAAGGAAGCTATGAACATTTTGGTGGGGGAAGGAAAAAAAGAGATAATTGGCACTGTATTGCTTTTAATACAAATAAATAATAACACAAATGAAGCCACTAATGCTGCATTCCAAGGCAAAAGTTCAGCTTATAAACCCATTAGATTCAATTAATGTGTGGGCACTTAAAGCAATTCTCTGGGAATTTCCCAGAGCTGTAGTAATAATTGACTCTAACTGAAATTTGAGTGCATGTAAAAAGAGGTTTAATTCAACTGCTGAATATTCTGCATTCATAAGAGAAAAATAATATAGCCTCATTCTTCCTTGAATGAGCCAGCTCTTTGGTTTGATTCCTTATGCAAGTCTGTATTATCGCTACTAATAGCTAAGGTGCTTCCTTCTGGTTTTCTCTTAATAAGCATAGTAAGTCATTTGCTTAGCTTGAGTCTTCTTGTTCTGTAACAATAGTCACCATAATTACAAAACCATGATGAGCACAATCTTAAGACTTAGAGGAAGTATTTGTAAAGGTCCTTACTAAATAATTTCATTGTCACTCCTTCCCCACAAATAAAATACAATGGTATTAAATCTCAACCACCACTGAATCATTTAAATGGGAAAAATATGACTGGTAAAACTTTCTTATTTACGGGAAGGTAAGAAAATTAAAAGCCTCCAAATTGTGAAAAGTGCTTTCTTTTGAAAGACACTTTAAAAATGTTTACAATTTACAGTTATATAGGTGGCTTTTAAGAGGAAATACTACAAGACACTGAATCAGCCATCTTATATTAGATTGTAAATGTAGTTGCACGAAAATGTAGTTTCACGAAAACATATACCTTGATGTGGTGAGGAATACAGCTAATGATCTCAATAACATGACCCTCTCTGGCACTGTAACATGATCCTCTCACTGTGAGATGTTACTGGGTAATGCGCAGGCCTCCAATTTTTGCTTCTCTCTTTGCCCCTGTCGCTCCCCATACTCTAAATCATTGGGTAAGGGACCCTGTGGCCTGAAGTTCTTTTCACTCATTTCCCTCTCTTTCACTTTCTTCGTTTTTCACAGCTGACTTTGAGGAGGGTGACACTTTCCTCAAGCTCTGATAGATATTTTGTTCATAACTCTAATAAATTTGCTGAAGAAATTGAAAGCCTTCAGAAATTGAATATATCAGTCATTCTGGACTGCAAACTATTTATAAGGCTGAGTAAAGTGTTCTATATGTAAAGTGGATGACTCCAAATCTACAAACCTGATTGGTTAATAAAATGAACACTGGATTGGTTCACTAGGAACCAATCCAAAGAGCTGCCAAAAAGGCGGCAAATCTAAACAACTGCCATTGGCTGCAAGCAGGCAAGCCAGCCTGTATAAAAGGCTGGCCCCGGCTTCAGCCAAGTGTTCCTATTTACTGACTAGTTTACAATAAAGTATTTGTTGTTGGAACCCGGTCTACCTCGTGTGTTTTCCGAACAAAACACTGGCGACGAGGATGGGATCGTCCTGAACGGGAAAACCTGCACGCGGTGATAAGAAGTCCAGATTACAACCAAGATGTCTGGAAACAATGCACCGCCCGCACCCTTCAATCCCAACGAAGAGGATTGGGATTCCTATGCTGATCGCTTCCAAATGTATTTGGAGAGCAATGAAATGGAAGGCATTTCAGAGCAACGCAAGAGAGCTGTGTTCCTGACGCACTGCGGGCCAACAGTTTTTAAGATGGCAAAGGCCCTTGCGAAGCCCCGGGACGTTAAACAACTAACGTGGACGGAATTGCAAAGACTCCTCAAAGCACACTACGCTCCGATGGTGTCTAACTTAATAAAGCGACACGAATTTTACCGCAGAGACCAGAGAGAGGGAGAGACCGTCGCCGATTTCATCGCTGCCCTCAGACAAATAGGGGGTGAGTGTGAATTTTTGAACATAGACGAGGCAATGAGGGATCGCGTGGTGCTGGGCCTGAGAGACTCGACCGCACAGAGTAAATTGCTCAACAAGCCCAACATCACCGTTACCGAAGCCATCATGGAAGCCACAGCCGCTGAAGCCGCGAAAAAATCTGCGGTAGCCATTAAAAAGATGAACACACACAGCGAAGAAACACCAACCAAAGACAGAAAGCACCCTGCCACCACAACCCACTACGAAGAGTCGGGCGAAACAATTGAATCGAGCGAAGAAGACGACGAGGTCCACCGTTTGCTCACAAACAAAAAAGAGCGCGAAAGGAGAAATTGGCGGGAATGCGCTGGCTGCGGAGGAAACCATCCACGAGCCGAATGCAGATTTCTCGATGCCATCTGCCGACATTGCAAAAAACGAGGGCACATCGAGAAGGTCTGCAGAAACAAAAAATTCTACAGCCCGACGAGATGCAGAAATTCCCCAACACGAGCCGAGCCTAAACGAGCCGAAAGAAAATGGCAACAAGAGAAGCGAGCCAATACACACCAAACTGTCATTATACAGAGCGCTCAGACGGAAAGTGGGAGAAAAATTAAAGTCATCGTGAAAATCGAGGGAAAACACTGCAAGATGGAAGTGGACTCGGGGTCCTTCCTCTCCATGGTATCGTGGGACACAATAAAACAGCTAGTCCCAGGTATCAAACCCAAAGAATTGAAGAAGCAGCACCTAACCCTCAAGGACTATCAGGGAAACCAAATCCCTGTGGTTGGCATGGGACAATTCCGAGTCGCCTACAAAAATCACGTCAAGGTGCTCCCGCTGACCATAGTCAACCAAGACAGACCAAGCCTCCTGGGCATCGAATGGTTCGCGCCATTGGGCATTGGGATGACCGGGGTCGATCGAGTGACTACAACCGGCTAGGAAGACGACCTCATCCGAGAATTCCAGTACGTTTTTGACGGCTCACTTGGCAAGTATCGGGGAAACCCCATTTCTTTCAATCTAAACCCCCAAATAGCCCCACGAAGAATAAAAGCCAGGCGAGTTCCTTTTGCACTAAAGGCAAAAATAGAGGAACAGCTGGACAAATTAGTAGCCCAAGGGGTGTTAGAACCTGTGGACCATGCCAAGTGGGAAACGCCTATTGTCACACCCATTAAACCTGACGGGTCCATCAGAATCTGTGGTGACTATAAGGGTACCCTGAACCACGCATTACAACCAAGCGCATACCCGGTGCCAGTAGTCCAGCATTTGCTGCATTCCCTGGGAAAAGGCAAAGTTTTCACCAAATTCGACTTGGCACAAGCCTATCAACAACTCCCAGTGGACCCAGAAACAGCAGAAGCACAGACTATAGTCACCCATAAGGGCGCATTCAAATGTCACCGGCTCCAATTTGGAGTAAGCGTGGCCCCTGGCGTCTTCCAGAGTCTGATGGAACGCCTTCTAAATGGCATACAAGGAGTCGTTCCCTATTTTGACGACATCCTAATCTCGGCCAGAGATGAAACTCAATTAAGGAACAGACTGAAAAAAGTACTAACTAAGTTTAGGGAATCTGGCCTCAAGGTAAAAAGAGAAAAGTGCTGTTTAGTTAAGAACAGCGTCGAATTCCTGGGCTACTCAATAGACGGAGAGGGTATCCACCCCACAGACAAAAAAGTTAAAGCGATCAAAGACGCTCCTGAACCAAGAAATAAAACCGAACTACAAGCGTTCTTAGGATTAATTAATTTTTATAACGTGTTCCTGCCAAACAAAGCCACTATAGCAGAACCATTACACCATCTGCTAGACAAAAAGGCAACTTGGACTTGGGGTTACAAAGAAAAAAAAGCCTTCCAAAATATTCAAAGCTTGCTAACATCAACAAACGTTCTCATCCAATTTAGCGACACTCTGCCATTAACAGTGACCTGCGACGCCTCACCATATGGAGTAGGTGCCATCCTGAGCCACCAACTACCTGATGGCAGAGAAGCACCCGTCGCATATTACTCTAGGACTCTATCAAAAACCGAGCGGAATTATAGCCAATTGGACAGGGAAGCTCTAGCAATTGTCGCTGGAGTAAAATGATTCCATGAATACTTATATGGGCGGACTTTTCAAATCATAACGGATCACAAACCGCTAATGGGGATTTTGGCGGGAAACAAGCCAACACCTAATATACTGTCCCCAAGAATGACGAGATGGTCAGAGTTCCTAGCAGCTTATTCCTACACTCTGACACATCGGCCAGGGAAACAAATTTCCCATGCGGACGCTTTGAGCAGGGCACCCTTACCAGCAACCGATGAAGACCCGGCACCAGCGATGACAACGCTACAAATCGAGACTTGCCCCGATCTACCCATATCGGCGTATGATGTCGCCAGAGCCACCGCGAAAGACTCATTGACTGCCCGCGTTCTTAGCTGGGTAGGTAAAGGCTGGCCGGAGAATCAAAAAACTGAAAACTTTAAACCATTTTGGTCCAGACAGACTGAACTTTCTATCCAAAAGGGGTGTTTGTTGTGGGGTGATCGGGAAGTAATCCCTGCCAAATTACAGCCCAGGGTACTTAAGTTGTTACATGAAGGGCACCCGGGAATGGTTAAGATGAAAAGCCTTGCCAGAAGTTATGTTTGGTGGCCGGGTATTGATAAGGACATAGAGTATTGGGTAAGCTCATGCCACAAATGCCAGGAAATTAGACCATCCCCACCAAAAGCACCCGTTAAGGACTGGGAAACCCCTCGGGGACTGTGGTCAAGAATACACATTGACTTCGCGGGTCCTACCAAGGGGCATACCTTTCTGATTGTCGTTGATGCTTATTCAAATTGGCTTGAAGTAAAAGTTATGCCATCAACGACAACAGAAGTTGTAATAAAAAAACTGGACAACCTTTTTGCCACCCATGGCATACCGGACGTTCTTGTCTCAGATAACGGGCCACAGCTAACCAGCATACCATTTGAGCAATACCTAGCCTCCCTAGGTATAAGACATGCCCTAACCGCGCCGGCTCACCCGGCTGTGAACGGCAGGGCTGAGAGAATGGTCCGGTTTACCAAAGAAGGGTTGGAACGAATGGACGCTGGAGATGTCCAACAGAAAGTAAACCGTTTGCTCACACTCCAGCACATAACGCCCAGTACTATAACAAATAAGTCCCCAGCAGAATTACTCATGGGGCGAAAATTAAGATCTCACCTTGATAGGTTACACCCAAATTTTACCCCAGAAAACCCCCCTGACTCCTCTACACGGTTCAGACAATTCGAAATAGACGATTTGGTATACGCCAAAAACTTCACCGGGGACCCGGTATGGCTACCAGGACAAATTATCCAAATTACAGGCCCCAAATCCTACCGATTAAAATTAGATGATGGCAGGGAATGGAAGCGGCACATAGACCAGCTTCGATCTCGAATTATAGAAAGAACCACAGACTTACAAACATTCACCGAAAAAACCGGCGAAGTGCAAACCAAGGTGGGGGGGGAAAGGCGAGAAACAAATAAAGAACTGTTTAAAACCAAACCTAACAAACAATATGAACAAAAAGAGCAAATAAAAGACTCACTGTTTGAAGAGACTTGCGGAAAGAGCCCATCGGAAGGGGCCAGCCAAGCCAGCTCGACCTGCCCAGAGGAAACGGGAGGGAGCGGCAAAACCGCCGGCCTAAGAAACTCAGGCAGCGGTAAAATGGCTGACTCACCCTTCCAGATGGTTCCAGGGAGAAGGACGGACGACACAGCAGCCCCATCCGAACCGGTCGAAGTCTTCACTGAGAATGAACCGCGCAAGTCAAGTCGAGTCCGGAAAAGCCCCGCCTACCTGCGAGACTACATCACCACGTAGGACTGAACTAAGGGGGGAGGGGTGTTCTATATGTAAAGTGGGTGACTCCAAATCTACAAACCTGATTGGTTAATAAAATGAACACTGGATTGGTTCACTAGGAACCAATCCAAAGAGCTGCCAAAAAGGCGGCAAATCTAAACAACTGCCATTGGCTGCAAGCAGGCAAGCCAGCCTGTATAAAAGGCTGGCCCCGGCTTCAGCCAAGTGTTCCTATTTACTGACTAGTTTACAATAAAGTATTTGTTGTTGGAACCCGGTCTACCTCGTGTGTTTTCCGAACAAAACATAAAGAAAGTAGTTAACTGCTATAATATTAAACCTAGTCTAGTTCACAGATTCCCCAATCCTACCAGATTACTAAAATGTTGTTTTGGCTACCTAAAATGTTATCTCACATACAAAATTTCTCAGCGATGTTACTCATCTGTGGTTTGATGCATGCTTAATAACTTTTTGATAAGAAATGAAACCATATACATGTATTGTGAATAAGAACGAAGAGTGGCATCTTATCAAAAGTATTATGATTGAACCCTCTCCTCAAAAGTTACTTAAAAACTTGGTATCTACAGCCTGGAAATACTGCAGAGATTCATTCAGTTTTTAAACAGGGATTTGGGGAAGATTCAACATATTATAGGCTAGTGCTTCTCAACTTTGGCAGCTTGAAGATGTGTGGAGAATGCCTGGGGATTTCTGGGGATTGAAGTCCAAATATCTTCGAGCTGTCAAGGTGAGAATCTCTTTTTATAATCCATTAGATTAGTGTCTGTCTTGGACAAATTGATTGAAAAATATCTACATCAATCTATTTATGTTTTTAGAGAATATGGATGTTTACAGAAAAAGAATGTGGAAGGAAATGATCCCTCTGATGAAGTTTGCTTGAACTTTAAAAAAGGCTGTGAGGAAGTCCTTCATCAAAGACTCTGAAGTTCAGACTGTGATTATGGGATAAGGGGACTTTATGCTGAAAGCTATGAACAGGAAGCAAAGTGTAGGAATAAACTGACAGTTTCCTTAATGTGGACAAGCAAGAAGTGAAATTCCCTAAGCATCTATGTTGGCTTCTTAACTTCTTTATTAATGATTTTGATTTAGGGATAAGTAATGAGCTAGCTAAGTTTGCATATGATATCAAATACACAAGCACACACTTTTAGTGAACCACTAGATAGCCTGTGCCCCATTAGGTCATTGTTTCAGAGATATTTTCTTACATAAACAGAGAATCAGAATGCTACATGTGGGCAAAAAAGCAGTGGGAGCAGGGGCAACTTCTGACTTCCTGCTGGTTTCCCCACTGAGTTTTCTTGTGGGAGACTGGTAGGGACCATCAGAAATCTCCCTCCCTCCCTCCCCATTTACTCTGCTTGCCAGGAGAAAGTCAATGAACAAAACAGCAGGAAGTTGCAGGTCCAAGGCCAATGGGTAAATAAATGACTGCTACCTGGGAAAAGAACTGAGAGAATGTGCTGGATGCAAGTCAGGAATTGTATATGAGGTATGAAAGAGGAGATGCACAAGTCAGGAAGGGTTTGTGATGATGCATGCAAGAGAAGCCACATGGATCAGGTAGGGTGTATGAGAAGGGGGTAACATGGATCAAGAAGGGTGCATGGAGATATCTGGGAGGTTTGAGAGATGCCCTGTGAGTTAGCTATAGCATGTTGTGTGTGGAGAGGGGGGGTAGGGAATGGTTGGCGGTGTTTGGAGTATATGAGAGATGCTGTTCAGCTCAGAGACATTGTGTGAAGGTAGGATGATATGGGTTGGGCAAAGTGCATGGGGTGTGCAACAGGTTCCATATGGATCAGGGAAAACACAGAGGGAATGAATCAGTGATGGTGCCTGGGGGTGTATAAGAAGTTCGGTTTGGGAATGGTATGAATTGGGGCATTATATGGGAAGGAATGGACCAGGAAAGGTATGCTGTGGTTGTGTTCCTTCCCCTCTTTTTCCTTTCCTTTCCTTTCCTTTCCTTTCCTTTCCTTTCCTTTCCTT
>BLBF01000054.1:8899349-8919585 GCA_015471245.1 Laticauda colubrina | reverse complement strand
AAGGAAAGGAAAGGAAAGGAAAGGAAAGGAAAGGAAAGGAAAGGAAAGGAAAGGAAAGGAAAGGAAAGGAAAGGAAAGGAAAGGAAAGGCATACATATATCTAGTTTATAGCAATGCATTTTGGCTATACCAGTCAAGAATTAAATTTTTGCAAACCAGCCTTGTTTCCATCACACCCATAAAACATTAAATTCATTATATTTTGTTACATAAAAACTCTGTTCTTTTTCTACTTTAAATAGAAATTTCTCAATTCTCTGTCTTTCTACTATTTTGCCATCCTTTCGTTTTGTGGTTTGATCTTCATTCATTTTCTCTATATGATCAAACTACCTTAATGAATGTCATTCCTACTGGTCACTTCACTTTGTATTCATTTGCCATCCTTTCATTCTTGACCTTGTCTCTTCTTGTTTTACCAGGCACACTTAACTCTCATTCCCAGTTCATTCAATTTACTTTTATATCTTTCCTTACTCACCCAACAGACTTTCCTATAACTAAGTGGGCAGAAGCGGGGTCTTATACATAGCCCATTTTGCTTCTGTCATTCTTCATGACAGATTAGATATTACCTAGCACTTTTTTTTGCCAGAATTTGCACATTTTATTTCACTACTTTCCCTGTTTTTAGAAAAAAGCTTGCCAAGATATACAAATTTGTCATTTTTTACATTTGTGTATAAGTAGAAATTGCTCCCTCTATTTCTTTTTAATTTTTATGAGTTTATAATATAAATACAAAAAAATACAAAAGAAAACAGTAAGGGAGGGAGAAGGAAAGGAAAAAAATGCAGGGCAAATAGAAAAAAGGAAGAAAAGGCATGGTCTTCTGATTCCGTTTGGTGCAGTAGAATAAGATAATAATATTAAATCTCAACTTTTTATTTGTACATAGTCATATAAGCTATAGCCATTTCTATAGCAACAAACCTATCTAATTGGTAAAGCCCCAAAATCAAAGTTTCATTTTTTTCCACCTTAAGCGCAAAGTCCAAAAGTGACTTCCAAGTAGAAACAAAAGAAATTGTGTGTTTTTTCCTTTAATCAAAGCAGTCAATCTCTGCTAACTCCATCAATTTTTGCAGCCATTCATCCATTGTGGGAATCAAAGTGTCCTTCCATTTTTGTGCATAATATAATCAGTTGCTGCCTCTATTTCTGTGGGGAAAAACATTTACCTTGATCTTTCCTATCTTCATTTTCAAATCCATTCTCCTCACTGCACTCCAAGATTCACTGCAAATTATCTGGATTCACAGTCAACATGGTATAATCAGCGTGCCATGGTTTTTAAAGAGTTTAGTTCCTCATATTGCAACTCTCTTGTGTGTTTTTCCTCACAGGTAATGGATTTTTGTCCATTAAATACAAAGTTTGTTTCTTAATCATTGCCCAATTCTTTTATTCTTTTAGCAAAGTCATGTCCCCAAAACATGATTTACCTGGAAAGTGGTTCTCCCTGCATGGACTCCTGTTCACACCTGGAGATCAGCAAACTATGTGAAGAACACTATATGGATGGCTGTTTTTGCCCCAAAGGTAACCATTTCAATGTATAAAGAGTTGGGTGGGAAATTCAAATTTTAATCCCTGCTCAGTTGGATGGTTGAAGCCAAGCTGATTTTCATAGTTGTTTGTGCTTAGTTCAGTAGTAAGTGAACAAGGGATGGGCTTCAAAAATGTTAGCAATGGGTTCTCTGCCTGGTTGCTGGGTGGGCACGGCCATGGTAAGTGCAGGGTGCACATGGAGCCTCTGGGAGGGTGAAAATGGCCTCCCTGTGCTCCGGAGGAAGCTGGAAATGGGTCAATTTCCAGCATTTCTGAACTTCTGGGAGGCCTGTTTTTTTCACCCTCCCTGAGCCTCCATGTGCACCCTGCACTTACCTGCACCCAAAACAGGCGATGTGGAGACTCCTGGGAGGGACGGGGCAGGGCGGGCGGGACCAGCCAGCAGTGGGATTTGGGGTTCTCTGAACTGCAAAGAATCTTAGCTGTGGGCTCTCCTGAACCCCTGTGAACCCCCAGCAGCCTACCCCTGAAGCTCACCCCTGTTTGTGCTCATTGCAATAACAAGCATACCAGTAAGCAATGGTATATAGTTGATTCACTGAGATTTAACTCTGAGAAAAATATATATGAAAAATGTAATTTCTGTTCAAGAAATGTTGAGGTAGCAACATTAGAAATAAATTTTAAAAATGGTCAGCATTAAGCAGAAGTGATTATCTCCCTTTGAAAGAAGCATCATTACTGCCATCTATCACAAGCTCAGAAAAGGAACAGGCAAACTTTTTTTTTTAATTACCGTGTTTCTCCAACAATACGACCTCGACCAATAGGAAGCCCAGCATGATTTCCAGGCATGAGGTGAAATTCAGCCCCGCCCCAAAAATTTAGTCCTATTTCAACCATGCTTTTCCTTGGCATTTCTCACATCATTCATTATAACTACATGAGGTGAAGAGAAATGAGCGGGGGGGATGGGGAGAAAACTTGCCTTTAGGACTGCCCTGCAGGTAGCCTAGGTGAGAATACCCCGATAGCCGATAGAAGCTCCCTGAAGGCAGAGTCCCCAGCCACTTCAGGGCGTGGTGTGGCTACCCGTGTCCCCTTGCCTTTAGGCAGTCTCTTTCAGGCGATGGAAGCTCCCCAAGTGCAGTCACCAGCCACTTCGATTGGCCGGTAGAAGCTGCCTCGGGGCAAGCGCGCACACACACACTCCCCTCGCTGTGAGGCTGCTTCAATCGGCAGACGAAAGCTCCCCTGAAGGCAGAGTCCCCAGCCGCTTCGGGGTGAGGTGTGGCTGCCCATGTCCCCTCACCTTTAGGCAGTCTCTTTCGGGCAATAGAAACTCCCCAAATGTAATCACCAGCCACTTCGATCGGCTGGTAGTAGTGGCCTCGCGGTGAGGGGAGTGTGTGTGCGCGCTCGCCCTGAGGCCGCTTCTACCAGCCGATCGAAGTGGCTGGTGATTGCATTTGGGGAGCTTCCATCGCCCAAAGGAGACTACCAAAAGACGAGGGGACATGGGCAGCCACGTCTCACCCCAAAGTGGCTGGGGCCTCTGCCTTCAAGGGAGCTTTCGTCTGCTGATTGAAGCGGACTCTAGGACTCCCCCACTCTAGGTGGGGGAGGAAATTAAGTCACCCGCGAACAGATGGCCTAGCTGTTTTTTCAGGGGTTAAAAAAAAATAAGGCCCGGCCTTATTTTGTGAGAAACACGGTATTATTCAATGCTGCATTTTCTTGGGCATAATCAATTAGATGCCTGATTAGACCTGGCTAGAGTCAAAAACGAGTGGGCCTTTTTGACTAATCCCTCTTTATTCTTTGGAACCTCTTTCCTTTTCCCTTTTTTAATCCCATTATCAGGCTAATGGGACAGTTTGTTCTTAAATTTAAGCTGAACTGAATGCTTACAGAAAACTTCTGAAATTAAGACTTCATGAAATTAGGCTATTTGCAAGACCCTTGCAAAGCTCATTCTCTTCTGCTGTGAATCTTTACTCCTACTCTGTACTCTTCAATTAAATGTAGTAATTAGCTGGGAAATGGAATTTCCTTTTTAGCCCTTTAGTAGCAATTTTGGTTGCCGTGCATTATTAATGATTTCTTCTTTCACTTTTACAGGCAAGGTATATGATGATGTCACAGGGAATGGCTGTGTGTTAACCAGCCAATGCCACTGTAAACTTCATGGAAAAATATTCTCCCCTGGTCAGAAAATTACCAATGAGTGTGAAGAGTGGTAAGAATGCCAATAGCTCATCATTTCTCTATTAGCGCTTAAAGTAAAATTTGTTTTTCGAGTAACCCAATTATTGTTACGTCAAAATGAGAACAGGGTTTATATCATGTCAATAATGACAGAGTGATCCTATTTAGACACTTTACATTATTAGTACAGAAACAGTCTGAGAATAAATTATGCTTGTTCAAATAATAACTTCCTTGGACCAGTGGTGGAATTCACAATTTTTTACTACCGGTTCTGTGGGTGTGACTTGGCGGGCATCATGTGGCTTGGTGGGTGTGGCAGGGGAAAGATACTATAAAATCCCCATTCCCTCTCCCCTCCTGGGGGAACTTTACTGCAAAATCCCATTCCTTCCCCACCCCACTAACCTGCTTTCCAGTTCCATTCTCCTGTACAGGGCAACAAAAGAAGACCCAGCTGATCAGCTGGGACTCGGGAGGCAGAGAATAGATGCAGGCAGGGCCAGTTAGAGGTGGTATTTGCTGGTTCTCTGAACTACTCAACATTTCCGCCAGTGGTTCTCCAAAACTGGTCAGAACCTGCTGAATGCCACCTCTACCTTGTACTACCAATGAACCCCCCTTGCTTTTAATTCAATACCTTATATTATTTTACACTGAGTAAACATGAAAAGTCAAATTAAGAAATGTTGCATTTATGTGGAATAAAGGAAGACAAACAAAAAACAAAAAAAACCCTAGGATCAGTAACCCTAAAGAAAAGTGAATGTATTTGTAGGAGATGACCAGGCTGAGCCCAAGGGAGGGTTCAGCAGTCCCTTCGCATCCATTAGAGATATAAGTCCAGCACACTTTGAATTCCATTGATTCTTATCTACCGCCAATTAGTTTTGATTTTAGTAATCCAGATTCTTGTAGAGAGGGTTAGCATGCAATAACCTGTCTTTATTTGAACCACCTTGCTTGGCTTTTTCAATTTGTAAAAAAAAAACAACAATAACAAATAAAAAAACACCACCAAGGTGTAATTATTTTGTAGAGAAAATGCAAACAGACATACTTCCAAAAAACCCATTCAGTGGGACATTCTAAATGCATGTATTTTCAGTACAAATTCTTAATTTGTATACCCATTTGTTTATTTTCAGCATTTGTCAATCAGGGAAATGGAGCTGCAAGGAGTTATCATGTCCAAGTACCTGTGCTTTGGAGGGTGGATCCCACATAACCACTTTTGATGGGAAGAAATATACCTTCCATGGAGACTGTTACTATGTGTTGACCAAGGTATGTGTGTACAGTTCCCTTTGGAACTGTACCCGGTATTATGAACATTGCAAATATACTTGTTTTGATAGTTATAGGAGAAGTGGATGAATTACATCATGTGCTATATACTTGCAAAGGACCCTATAATCATTAAATCTATTTAAATATCACTGAACTAAGTTGTTAATTTAGAATGGTCCTTCTGTAGAAATAGCAACGCTCCCAGCCTTTTATCTCAAAAACATGGAACATCTGCAATACAAACTTGCCATATTTTCTTCAGCTAGAAAATAAACTTCTGGTATCATTATCATCATCATAACAGTCACTGCAACTATATTTTAGTACAGAAATAACCAAGTGCTTTACTGAATTGGAATAACTGGAATAAAATACATAACAAACACAAACATTTAAAAAATTAAATCACTGCTATGGAATGATATAAAGCAATCAGCAAAAGATGTTTGGCACAACTCCAAAGGCCGATTGTAGAAATCTGTAGAATAAATCAATGTGCATTCAAAATTAACATAACCTTTTCACTGGTATTTCAATGGGCTTAGTGATTATAAGGTCCTTTGGTGTATATAGCAAATGATGTAAATGATGTAATCCATTTCTCCCCTAGCTATAAAAGCAAGCACATTTAGTTAGGGACAATTTTTTCATTTTAATGGGCAAATAAATAGATTTCTAGTCCATGCCCAATCTACTCTATTTTGCATTCATATTTTTTTTATCAACACAAAATTAAGGTTTTAAATGTATTCCGATACAAATGTTCTAAACATATTCAAAAATAGCATGTCAGTATGAATTTTCTCTCAAAATATGCATTTCCATATGCATTTTGGACCAAGAACTGAACTGAAACATTTAGAAAGTGTAATAATTGATCGACAACTAATTCTAATTTCCAGAGAAGCTCAGGCAATGTGGATCAGGTCAGTTGACTGAAAAGATAAAATTCCCCAAGCATTATTTCTAAGTTGTGTTATGCCCTGATTATGGTATGGAATATGAACAGTCAAAGTTGAATTTATTTCCTTTTTGGCAGGGGGGATTCATACATAGACAGTTGACATATTTTGGGCAACTCAATATTATTATTAATTCTATCTGCTAGAATGTCTGCAGAACTGACTACAGGGATATTCTATACATTGGCAAATTCGTTCTATTTGTCACCTTGTTGCACATCTGATTCAGCTGTTTTTTTTGGACTAGCACTGCAGAATTGTGTTCACCTTACAGAATTCACCACTAGACATCGCAGCCAGTCTGACATCTGCTGATGTACCGTATCATGTAGAGCATACCCTCCAGAGCTGTATAGCTCTGATGACTGCTGCCGCCAACATATAGCATGTTTCCCATTGGGAAAGCAAGTCCTTTATACCACCTTATAAAGTGCAGTGAAATTTAGGACAAGGCTAAAAAGATTGCTTTGAATCTGAATGGGACACTGAGTGATTTGGGTAGCTGGATCTCCAATAGCAATAGATAGGTTGACAAGAGATTAGATAGATGATAGATAGATAGATAGATAGATAGATAGATAGATAGATAGATAGATAGGAATAGAGAGATAGAATAGAGAGATGATGCATAAACACAGGTGATAGATAGATGGATGGATGGATGGTAGCATTTTTTGTTTAATAGATAATTTTAGGTCTTAGAAAACATATTGGTATTCAGAGGCAATGGCTGACCATATTAATTATATTTGTTCTTCTATATGTGCAGACCACTAAAAATGACACCCATGTCCTTTTGGGAGAATTGGGTCCATGCAGTTCTTTAGACAAGCAGACATGCCTTAAGTCAGTAGTGCTACTAACAGATCAAAGGAAGAATGTAAGTTTAATGGAAATGATGATGGTATAGTTATTATCAACTTGTTCATCCATACTACAATGTCTTTTATTTCATTTGATATCTGTTTCTCTTTGTCGGCCTTAAAAAAATCAGATGATGTTATACTTTTATTATTTCAAGAAATTGTAATAAGTATTCACATTTATGGTTGTGGTTGCTGATTATACATAATTGTGTTTGATTTACATTTGTTTTGCTGTTTTTTACATTGATAATATGCTATGTATACAATATGTATGAACATTATTATTGCCCAACAAAATTTTTACATTAAATAGTAATGATAATTATTTTCAACAATTATTTTTATTTTATGAAATTTATTAACCACTCATCTTACTGCAGGTTAATTCTGGGCAGTTTACAATATTAAAAATAACTTTCTTCTTGATCCATTACACTTTTGTGATTTAGCTAGCAAAGCTAAGTAATATATACTGCTAACTCTTCAGTGAGGAATGGCAACCAAATTCCTTCTACAGTGTACTTTTCAATTGGCTGTGCAATGGATAGCCACTATTGGGAGGTTATAAACATTGGTGAGAGGTAATCCAGAGCATTTTAAATTCCCCTCAGTGTTTTCTGATCTTTGCAACTTTCAGAGATATGGACTTCAACTCCCAGAATTCTTAGTAATGGAGAAAAGTGAAGGTGAAGGTGGGTAGTGAAGGTGACACTTCAGGAATTTGATATCATTGGGAAACATTTCCCTGGAGGAAAAATATAAAAAATGCAAAACAATCTGGCCAGCCAGGAAAAGAAATTGCACGGACCATGTTTCATCATTCCTTCACTGAAAACACAGGATAAGTCATAAATACAGCTGCCAATTGTCAAAATGAAATATAGTGATCTATGTTAATTTATTTAAATTTGAAATTTTAACTGCTTTCTTTCACCAGTTAATTAAATATTGTATCAAGAAACTGAAACATTAACATGTGCTGTTATTTATAAAATACAGAGATTTTGTTGTCATTCTAATATAATAAAACTCCCTTTTTACAACCCTGTAAAAGTGTAAATTGTAATGTTCTGTTTTAAGGATCCCCACAAAGTTGTACTGACATAGTATCTGTATTTTATCTCACACAGGTTGTAGTTTTCAAATCAGATGGCACTATATTACTGAATGAAATGGAGATTCATTTGCCATACAGAACAGGTAAAGAAGGGAACCATTGCTTCTACATATCCCAGCATTGCCTAGATTGTCACCAACCTTTTGGATCTCAGGGACCACCAAACTCATACTTTGCAATCCCGAGGACCACTAATACATTTTTTTTAAAAAGCTAATATATTTAATATATATTTTAATGTTAAATATAAATTTTATATATATACATACATACCTACATACATACCTATCTACCTATCTACCTACCTCTCTACCTCTCTACTTACATACATACATATGGTATTCAGCTTTGTTCGTGTATTTTCCCACATCATTATAGTTGTGCTTTTAAAGTTGTAGCAATCTTTTGGCAGAATCTCATCTGCCATCATCAGGCTTCTGTATGATGTTTGTCTGTGAGTCAGACAAACGGCTGTGAAAGTCTGACTCACAGATGAACACTATACAGAAGCCTGATGATGGCAGATGAGATTCTGCTGAAACGTTGCTACAACTTTAGAAGCACAACTATAATGACATGGGAAAATACCTGAACAAAGCTGAATACCGTACTTATAAATATCCACGAAAACTTAAGAAAACATACATACATATACATATACATATACATATACATATACATATACATATACATATACATATACATATACATATACATATACATATACATATACATATACATATACATATACACATACACATACACATACACATACACATACATATACATATACATATACATATACATATACATATATATACATACATACATATAAATACATACACACACACACACACACACAAACACATACATGACACACACACACACACACTCTCTTGCTTATTTAATTGTAACACATACACACACACATACACACATACATCACACACACACACACACACACACTTACTTATTTAATTGTAACAAAAATGTAAATGCTTAATGATAAAGCCCCTGTTCCACTGCACTTACAGATGCAAAGAGGATGTAAAATGTTAAAAAAAAGCTTGCCATCCATTGGAAAACGCTATGTATCCATTGTGTACTCACTGCATATGTATTCCATATGCTCTATCCCTCGAGCATCCGTCCACTGAGATTTCATCTGCACAAGAAGTTTTGAGCTGCACAAAACTTTGTGAGCAAATGAATTTTCTGCCGCGTACAATGTACATCCGCGGCATATACGGGCAACAAATGTTCTATGTCCGTTATCATCCGTTAAACATCCACTGTATCCTCTCTGCATCCTCTGGCCATCCCCTCAACTCACATCCGCTGCAGCTGAAAATGGAAAGAGGGAGGAAACGAAAGGTACACGGAACGTCTACACAGCATTAGTAGCACAGAAATAGAAAGGATGTATGCGTATACATCTCGTATATAAAGGATTAAAACGGACAAAACGTTTGTATCTGGGATGTATCTCATATATTTAGGATGTCGAGAGTATGTCGAGAGTATGTAGAAGGACACCTAGTGAGAACCGATATTTCCTATAAAAAGGGGGAGGAAATCATCTGGATCTCAGTATGAGTCCAGCAGCTGTGGTGTACAGACCTCTTCACCCTTGGTCTTGGTCTTCCACATCATCAATTGTTCTCCACCATGGATCATGACACAGTCCGTATGGTAGCTGCGATCATTCATCACCAGAACCAAAACCTGTTCAGACTGTTTCACCTTTTATACAGAAGGAGAAGAAGGAGACGTCCAAGAGCTGTGTGGGTCCGAGGATGGATTGTGAGAAGAATGGAGTTTGGACTGTATGACCAGTTGATGGTGGAGCTGAGGAATGAAGACCCTCGTGCATTCCATCACTTCATGAGGATGCCACCAGCCATGTTTGACAAACTTGTAGAGCGTCTGAGATCCAGGTTGACCAAGCCTAGCACCAACTTCCATCCCAACCTGGACCCTGGACTGAAGGTGGCACTGACTCTGCATCACCTGGCCTCTGGAACCACATACAGAAACATGCAGTATGCATGGAGGGTGCCACACAACACCATCAGCAAAGTGGTCAGAGAAGTGGTGCAGGCCATCATCGAAGAATACATGGAGGAGCTCCTCAAGTGCCCCACCACTGAACAAGACTGGAGGAAACTTGCAGAAGAGTGGTATCAGAGATGGAACTTTCCCCACACCGTTGGAGCCATAGATGAGAAGCACGTGGCCTGCAAAGCTGCAGCCAACTCAGGGTCCAATTATTTCAACTACAAGGGCTTCTTCAGTATCATCCTCTTTGCCATGGTTGATGCTGACTACAAGTTCATGTACATCGATTTTTCAGGCAACGGGTCAGCTTCAGATGGCCAGGTATACAACACAAGTGACCTCAAGGATGGGCTGGAACACAACCTCATCATGAGTTTTCCGGATCCAGATCCCCTATCCAATGACACACAAGATGTGCCCTACTTCATCATTGGTGATGACGCCTTCTCCCTCAGAACCTACCTCATGAAGCCATACAGTTCAAGATACCTGATACAAGATACGTGAAGAGAGGATCTCCAACTACAGACTGTCCAGGGCAAGATGGGTATTGGAGAATGCCTTTGGCATCCTGGCCAACAGGTTCCAGATACTTCTCACCACTATGCAGCATGAGGCACATACTGTGAGGAGCATCGTGGAAGCTTGCTGCATCCTGCACAATCTCATGCGCACCCGCTACCCAGTGTTTCAGAACAGACTTGAGGACCGTCAACAAGGGAATGGGGACATGGAGCCTGATGAATGGAGGCAAGGACGAAACCTGATAGACACTGTGGATGTACAAAGCCCCAGCAGAGCTTCACATGAAGGGAAGAAGCAGTGCAACCTCCTGAAACACTGGTGCAACTCCCCAGCTGGAGCCGTGGAGTGGCAAGACAGGATGGCTGATGCTTAATGGATGCTTCCTTGAGCCGGTCTCATCACACTGATGAGACTGTGCCATGTATGTTGAGTGGTCCTACAATGAATAGGGCAATAATAAAGAGCTTTGTTTATTTTGAAATGTCTTGATCAATGATTAAATTGTTATTGATAAAAAAGGTCCATATGTGTGGCAGCTGGGATGGTGGATCATACAGTCCCACTATGCTTGCACTGGAGGTTTATCTATCCCACAACTATCCTTATCTATCCCACAAGCATGCAAAGGCTTAACCATTTTTTCAAAGTTTTCACCAACACTTTATTAAGTAAAAAAATGAACCAAGTGTCTTAAGCAAAGATAACCTTTGTTAACTTTATTCGGTAAACTTTATGACTTTATTAAATAAGCAAAATGAACCAAGTAAAGTGTCTTAAGCAAAGATAAACTTAACAAGTAAACAACTCAGTCTCTGGCACTATTCTCAGTCACTCTGAGTCATGTCCATGGTCTCAGCTGTTAAGCGGGCAGGGACTGTGGAGGTGGCTGTGGCTTGAGTGCTGGTCTCAGGTGCCATTGGGGTGCTTGGCCCCGAGAGTAACAACAGGGGATGGTGTGTTCAGGAAGCTCTCCGAGAGCTGACTCAGTCCTGTGAGGTTGAGAGGCCCTTCATCAAGTACCTGAGATGTGAGGCACAAGACTGATGACAGATTGTCCGTTGATGGGCTTGGCTCTGGGGTGGAGGAAGGAGGAGTGTAGTGTGGCTGTCTGGTCTGCAGCTGAGTGAGGTGTGGCGTCTGTGGTGTGCGATGAACCTGGGCCTGGACTGGGAAGGTGTGCTTTTGCTGTGGGAAGTCCTGGTAGTCGTAGCCTTGGTAGGTGAGAGGCTGTTGAAATCCGTGGAAAGGCTGTGACATCGCCTGGGGTGGAGGAGCAGACATGGACTGGGGAGGAGCAGCTTCAGCTGGGCCTTGAGGGTTGTGCAGAAGTGCTTCTCCTTCATCACCTGGTACTGGGCCTTGGGCAGGTCCCTGAGAGTGTGGCTCACATAGGTGATGAAGGTGTGGCGGCCCGAGGATCCTCTGTCCAAGTGGACCAGCTGAGAGAGAAGTTCTATGCTGGTCTTCATTGTGTCTCTGATCTCCAACAGGACAATATGGTTCTGGCCCTCCAGTCTGCCTCTCTGCCTGCATCCTGTGGAGCTGGGTTTGGGTTTGGGTGGGGGTTGGTCTCTGGTACTTCTTCCTCCATTTGTGACAGGGGATCCTCCAAGTCCACCAGCATGGGGAGTGCAGCTGTCGGGGGAGTCTCTGCTGTGGGGCCCTCTGAAGACACCTGCCTGGACATGGTAGCTGGCTCCTGGCTGGAAGAGGACTGGCTGTCTGTGGGCTATGAGGGAGGGGGGTCTCAGAGGGGCTGCTCCTTGGTGGTGGATCTCACCCTCCAGGAAACTGCACTTGGCCATGACATACATCTCCTGGTCAGTGAGCTTGAAAGCGGCCTACCCAGATTTTTTGAGGTGTAGCTTGCCATGCCAAGTGTACATGTGCTTCCACCATCCCAGGAGTACATCTGCAGTGTAGCCCAGGCTCTCTACTTTGTCTCTCCAAGCTGCCTGCTTCTTCTTGGTGTTGCGATAGAGTCTGTGGCCCTTTCTCCACAGGTACTCATTCTCCCTCAGCCATTCCAGCACCTCCTCCTCATGGTCCTCGGAAACGGTGTCCTGTTCCCAATCTCCCTTCTCCTTCCCTTGCCTCTTCCTCCCTCTGGCAGGGGCTTCAGCAGGGCCTTCAGGGCCTTCAGCAGCAGGGCCTTCAGCAGCAGGGCTTTGAGGGCCTTGGGGCTGGTCCACCACAGCAGCAGCAACAGCAGCAGCAGCAATAGCAGTAGTAGTAGCAGCAGCAGTAGCACCAGCAGCACCACGAGCACCAGCAGTACCACCAGCACCACCAGCACCACCACCAGCAGCAGCTTCAGAGTCAGTGGCAGGGGGTGGGATGCTGGTTATGTCCTTCTTGCCAGGGCTGGAACGAGTAGGCACGGGCTTCCTCTTCTTCCCTGACTGACGAACCATGGTATTCCTTCAAGATGTATGTGGCAGCACATCTTTCCTCTGAATGCTGACTGCATGCGTGCTGCATTCTTTTATATCCATGGAGCTGACGCAATTCATACTCTGCGCATGCGCAGTGAACACTTTGCATCCGATATACATCCGCGCGGCATCCGCTTTGTTTCCTATAGGCATCCGTGATGCATCCGCATCATCCGTTACGCATCCGCCCCTTCCACTATGCGTCCGCTTTGCAATTCTGCCCCGGAACCCCTTCAGATGTGTCATCAGGTCCCGGCTCAGGTCCTTGAGATGCATGCTCCCACACATGGCGGCAACAACAGTCCCCTCCCCCAGTTCCCACTGTCAGCTCTCCCCATTAATTTTCTAGCTTTGAATTGCTCCTAGCTCTCTCTCTTTCCTCCCTGCTCCATGCCCATGTGCAGGCAGAAAGGAAAGGGAGTTGGAGCCATGCACAGCTTTCCCCTTTTCCAGCCCTTGCTGCCTCTCCCAATATCAAAGCCTCAGAAATGCAGGCACAGCTATCACATCTGTAGCACCCTGAGTGGCTTGCTTCTCCACTACTGTCTCCTCCTCCTCCAGCACCACTTCCTTTTTTGGGTAGGGTGATTCTTAACTAAATGAGCAACTAAGGCAACTCAGGACGCAACCGCTGCAGTGGCTTTGCCTGCATTTCTGAGGCTTTGATGTTGGGAGAGGCAGTAAAGGCTGGAAAAGGGGAGAGCTGTGCCTGGCTCCATCTCCCTTTCTTTTCCTGCCTGCACGTGGGGGGGGGGGGAGGAAAGAGAGAGAGCTGGGAGCAATTCAAAGCTAGAGAACTAGTGGGGAAGAGCTGACAGTGGGTGCTGGGGGAGGGGACTGCTGTTGCCGCCGCTGGTAGGTGTAGGATCTGGTTGGTGCATGCATCTCAGGGGCCTGACTCCAAGGTCCCTCAGAGAGCCGGGAGGTGCAAGAACTGCACGGCCCAGATTAATTGCTTTTGGGGTCCATTTCTTCTGCGGCCCACCAAAATTTTTCCATGGCCCACCAGTGGGACGCGGCCCATTGGTTGACAACCGCTGGTCTAGATAGCCTTCTGTTTGGGCTTTAAGATATTAAACAAGTAAAGAACAAAAGGATCACTGACATGTGGGATACCATCAAATAAAAGAGATATTGAAAAGGGAGATTGAGATGTATTTCCATGATAAATTCAGTAGCTACTTATCCCTGAGAGTAATGTGCTTAATAATGACTTACAATTCATGACTCTTTCATTTTTCACTGTCTTCTTCCCCATTAAGAAAAAAAAACCATCAATGTACTAGTTAACTATTCTTACTCTCCTGGAGAAAGACATTTAATATTATTTTCTCCCCTTTCACATTAAAGATAGAGGACAAATTGATTACATTTGGCACAGGTTGACTAAATTTTCCCTTTGTTTTTCTAGGTAGTTTCTCCATTTTCCAGCCATCGTCATTCTACACTATTGTGCACACAAATTATGGGCTAAAAATGCAGATCCAGCTGTCCCCAGTGATGCAACTATTTCTCATTATGGAGGATTTTGCCAAGGGAACTCTACAAGGCAAGTCAAAACTTTATCTACCATTAGAGGAAATGTAAAGATTTTGAAACAACTAGAAACAAGCAAAGTAATAACTAGCAATCAGCATGGGTTTGTTCAGAACAGATCATGCCAAATCAATCTTATTTCATTCTTCAACATAGTGACTAAATTAGTAGACTAGTAAAGTACTGTGAACATCATGTATTTAGATTTCAGCAAGGCATTCGACAAAGTGGACCACAACCTACTTCTTAGTAAGCTAGAAAAAAGTGGAATAGACAGCACCACCACTAGATGGACTCGCAACTGGCTGACAAACCATACTCAACAAGTAGTCCTTAATGGGTCTAAGTCTACATGGAGGGAAGTAATCAGTGGGGTGCCACAAGGTTCCGTCTTAAGCCCAGTACTCTTCAATATCTTCATTAATGACTTAGATGAGAGAATAGAAGGGGAACTTACCAAATTTACAGATGATACTAAGCTGGTAGGAATAGCTAACACCCAAGAAGATAGGCTTAAGATCCAGATAGATCTTGACAGACTAGAACACTGAGCTATATCTAACAAAATGAAAGTCAGTGTAGAGAAAAGTAAAGTCCTACACTTAGGCAAGAAAAACCAAAAGTATACATACAGACTGGGTGAAACCAGGCTCAGTACAGTAATTGTGAGAGGGATCTTGGAGTCTTAGTGGACAACCAGCTAAATATGAGCCAGCAGTGTGCAGCAGCAGCCAAAAAAGCTACTGCAATCCTAAATTGTATAAACAGAGGGATACAATCAAGATCAAGGAAAGTACTAATACCACTCTATAAAGCCTTAGTAAGGCCACATCTTACTTTTGAACTGCATCCAGTTCTGTTCACCACATTACAAAAAAGATGTTGAGACTCTAGAAAAAGTGCAGAGAAGAGCAACCAGGATCATTAGGGGACTGGAGTCTAAAATATATGAAGAACGGTTACAGGAACTGGGATTGGCTAGTCTAGTAAAGAGAAGGACCAGGGGAGACATGATAGCAGTTCCAATATTTGAGGGACTGCCACAGGGAGGAAGGGATCAAGCTATTTTGTAAAGCGCCTGTAGGCAGGGATGGGATTCTACCAGTTCGCACCTATTCACTAGAACTGGTTGTTAACATTCTGAGCAGTTTGAAGAACCTGTTGTTAGAAGAAATTACTGGCCTAATCCTGTAAGGAAGGCAGGAAGGAAACATTCTGGTGTTACTTACAGAAACTGCCTCTCCATTAACCCTTATTACATTCTTGGCAGGACTAGACTTTCTGTCTCTGGAACTTCTCTGGAGTTTTTTCCCCCTCCTTTGCTGGTACTTTGCTTGTGTGGAGTGACTGAAAAAAAAAGACTTATGACCATTTTTCACACTTACAACTGTTGCAGCATCCCCACAGTTGTGAGACGCCAGGAAAGGAGATACGTGCCTTGATGTGAGTGATACTGAGTTGGCCACATCCAGCCAATAACATGACCACCAAGCCATGTCCACTCAGTCACATGACCATCAAGCCACGCCCACCACCTAAGCCATGCTCACAGAACCAGTTATTAAAAATTTGAATCCCATCCCTGCCTGTAGGCCAGACAAGGAATAATGGATGGAAACTGAATAAGGAGAGATTTAACCTGGAAACAAGGAGAACTTTCTGACAGTGAGAACAATTAACCAATGGAACAGCTTGCCCTCGGAAGTTGTGGGAGCTTCATCACTTGAGACTTTCAAGAAGAGATTGGACTGCCATTTGTCAGAAATGGCATAAGGTCTCCCACTTGGGTGGGAGGGGGTTAGACTAGATGACCTATAAGGGCCCTTCCAATTCTGATTATCTGACTATTGTTATCTGAATGGATTTCTTCTATCCAACATTTGAGTAGTAGTGTTGGAAGAAATCCCCATCTGGGTTCAGTTCCAAGTTGGAAGAAAGACACTGGAAACATGAGGCTGCTTGGAAGGATGGTTTAATGGTGAAGCAGCAGCACCAAGTATGTGTGATTCTGGGTAGCTGATCATATGGAGGGAGACAGATATTTATTTATACCCTCTCTTCTTCTTCTCTCGTGTCGCTACACTTTTCCCAGCCACTGTAGAACACTGTTGGTGTAGGTTGGTGTAGCGTGGTAGAAGGATTCACAGGTAAACAGATACCTGACAAGGGCCGCAACGTGAACGCTCCTTCTATGGCCCCCATACCCTCTCTTGAGGCCTTTCCTTAGAGCTTCCTGTTCCTGTGGCAAGGACATATATCCTATTGGCTGATGTAGGGATCATGTGCAAATCCTAGGATTTTGTCTGAGATAAGCTTGGTTGAACTGTGCTGGGTGACATAAGGCAGGGGCTTGTGTTTTGAAAGGGTGTTGGGCAATTCCTATTATGGCTTAATGGTTTTTGTCCTGGTTTGGATCTTGAGGGAGGGATAATCCTATCACCCAGGAGCTGAAGGCTTTTTGTTTTGTAGATAGGATGGCTAGTCTTTCTGGGGCTATTAACAAAGGTGGGGGCTGCTTTTCAAGAGCATGTTTCTCCTTTTCTCATTAAGGGAGGTATAATATTCTGCCTTTTAAATATTTCCTAGAATCTTTCATTCTTCTAGGAGAGGGGTGGGTGCTAACTTTCTACAACAGAATGGAATATTAGCTAAGCTATTAACTTATTTTGAGGCTCTTCCACCTTATAATGTATATCCCAGTATTTAAGATTTTTTTTGTTGCTAAGTATGTTGTTCAATTTGATGTTTATCCATTTAATATCTCTATATGTAAAATAATCTCACAATAATTTGTTCTCATATAAAACAAAGCTACTTTGGAGTGTTTAATAGTGCTGATTCAAAATGTTAACATGAAGAGGCCTAAAAAAATTCAATGTTAGACACACTTTTTTCTGAAATCCCAACTCTCCTATTCCCTTATTTATCATTTTGACTAAAAAGGGTCACCTCAGAAGTTAACTTTCTTGCAATAATACAATCAGGAGCATTGACATAAGTAAGAACTGAGGTAAAACAAAACAAAACATTAATATTACTTAGTAATGTTCATGTTAGTTTAGAATTACTGTTCAGTGTAATGGGAACTTATACAGCCGTGATGGCACAGTGGTTAGAATGCAATATTGCAGGCTGACTCACTGCTCACATCCTGATGGGGTTCAAGGTCGATTTAGCCTTCCATCTTTCTGAGATCAGTAAAATGAGGACCCAGACTGTTGGAGATGATATACTGACTCTGTTAGAAAGGACTAAAAAGCACTATGGGATGGTATATAAATCTAAATGCTATTGCTATTAATAATCAGAAAATCTTACAAAAACAACACGTTTCAACCAAGACATTCAATTGTTGTTTTTATCAACAGGACTTTGCGGAGATTACAATGGAGTAGAATGTGATGATTTAAAAACATCAGGTGGAGTGGTTGAAGCAACAGGAGCTTCCTTTGCCAACTCCTGGAAAGCACAAGCTAGCTGTAGTGATATGGAAGATAAGTTGGAACACCCTTGCTCTCTGAGTCTTGAGAATGGTAAGGGATGAGTGGCTTTTGTCAATAAATTCCCAAATCCACTAACATCAAGATAATAAATAGCCTATCTCCCAAGTCTGGTCCTAATTGCAAGCTATAGTCTTGCATGTATTGCATATATCTCTGCCAAAGGCTTTCAGTTGAGTATTAGCAGCAATTTTCAAGCTCTCTTTTTAGAAGATTCATTAAAAAAAAAAACCAGCTGCTGAAGATAGAGAAAATTTCAATTTTGCCAATTGCTGTTATGAAAATGGATGCCAGGCTTAATGCTTCCTACAGAATATGTTTTTCTTCTGATGATGCTCTCTACTTCCAAACAAGTAAAGATTAGGGAGATTAAACCTACAGAAGCAGTATAGTTCTCTGGTGATCTGGTAGTTCATAATATCCATTGTTTTATACATTCCATTGCATAGGGTTGCACAAATTCATTGCTGTCAGCTTCAATATAAGAGCTATGTACGCAATGCTTAAGATGCCCATTTTGCTTTCCTTTACTGTGTGGTGATCAAAATATCTGAACAATAGAATACTGCCAGAAACATCACATGAGAAACAGAAAAAAACATTAAATAGCTGGTAACCAAGTGTCATTGCTCTCTCTGGTATAGAAAAATATGCTGAATACTGGTGCTCTTTACTGAAAAGTACAAGAAGTCCTTTTGCAAGATGCCATTCAGCAATTGAGCCAACAGATTATTATAAGGTATGAATTTTTAAGATCTTGCTGATCATCCAATATTTTAGACTTAATTTAGGCCACTTAAAACCTGAGGCTTTCTGCGTAGTTTACTAAGCATTTTTTTAAGAACTTGGTTTCAGGCATACTCAAATGGCAATGGTTTTTGTTTTAGTGTTTATGCATCTATTTGAGCTCCAGTACAGCACTGCAGCCAGTTTCTATTTTTTAACCAAGGCAGTAGCTTTCCTTTAGGTGGTTTGCCCTGTGAGTTGCAACACAGTCTGTTTTCAGCTTTTAAAAACACATTTTTTTTTAAAAAAAGGGAATAGTACACTCCAGTATGTGTGGGGGAAATGGTTGGAACCACTCTGGTTCAGCTTAGATTTTGAAAGAAAAGGAAAAGGAACCTCCCTTATGTAAACTCTCTAGATCCGTGTTTCTCAGTCTCAGCACCTTAATGGTTGGTGTACTTCAGCCCCTAGGATTCTGGGAGTTGATGTCTACCAATCTCAAAGCAAACAAAGGTAAAGAAACATTGTTCTAGATGTGCCTTTCACCAGGAATTTTGGAAGCTGGAGTCTGAGCTCATATGGAGGATGACAGACTGAGTGGGAAAACAGGCCATTCCTAATACAAGTTTCTTGCTCTGTATTATTCTTCCCATCATCTTAACTGCACTTTCATTGCAATTGTGGAATAGAATACTGCATTCTGCTGATAGCTATTCTCAAGTGCCTGTTCTTCATCCATTGACTCCTCTCATTAATCTGGGCTGACTGTTTCCTTGATTGCTGTTTGTTTCAGCGTTGCAAGTATGATACCTGCAATTGTCACTCCAATGAACAATGTTTGTGTGCTGCCCTATCATCTTATGCCAGAGCCTGTACTTTCAAAGGAGTCTTTTTGTGGGGCTGGAGAAAAGACATCTGCAGTAAGTATCTCCAATTTCATTCTGACTGGGTATGACAAACATGTTTCCCTTCTACCTTAATCCATTGAATTCAGTACCTCTTTTTTTTAAAAAAAAATCAAAACAGGATGGCCCTAGGTTAACAATTAAGCAAAATAAATATGTGCTTAGGGCTCCAAGGGAAACCCACAGAATTTCTTCCCTTAGCTATCATGCCTTTAATGCTTCCCTTGCCATACTCAATTTTAATTTTCATCACTAATTGAATCTTAAGGACTTATTGGTTAAGCAATGGAAGGGGCACCACTCTGGGACTTTGTTCAATTGGCCTTAATCCAGTCCTAAAATATGGCATATCTAGATAAATTGCATTTGAGGGGAAAGTACTAAGATATACTATTTATAGCAACAGGGAAGTTCATAGGATCATGATTAACATATTCAGAAGAACTTCATAAAGCTTTAGATCACAGAATCTATTTTTAATCATTCCCTGCCTTTATGTGTTGGTGTAATGCTTTTATTAGTAGTCAGTTTTATCTGTCTGTCTGTCTGTCTGTCTGTCTGTCTGTCTGTCTGTCTGTCTGTCTGTCTGTCTGTCT
>BLBF01000054.1:8880621-8899339 GCA_015471245.1 Laticauda colubrina | reverse complement strand
TCTATCTATCTATCTATCTATCTATCTATCTATCTATCTATCTATCTATCCACCCATCTATCTAATTTCTATAGCTGTCCTTCTCTACTAAGTGATTCTGAATAGTTTACAATAACGATCCAATAAATCTTAAATGCTGCTTGGTAGATGGGAAAGTAGCATTAAAGAATGCAGAAGCTGTATCCAATGGATCTTGGATGCTTATTTATGAATGTATGATTTTCTCCCTTAAATTCAGACAAAGAAGTAACTTCTTGTCCAGCCAACCAAGTTTTCCGCTACAATCTAACCACATGCCAACAGTCCTGCCGTTCTCTTTCTGATGGAGATAAGTACTGCTTGAAAGGTTTCACTGCGGTCGATGGCTGTGGCTGCCCAGACAATACCTATGTGAATGAGAAAGGCATCTGCGTGTCTATGTCTGATTGCTCCTGTCATTATAAAGGCTTATATACACAACCTGGAGATTCTATCATGAAGGATGACAAGCGCTGGTATGTTGTGAAAACTGATTCCTCTGTTCAGTTTAATGAGAAGATGGGCATTCAGCACAAGAGAACTTTAAATGCTGAGCTACATTTGCAGATTAAACCTGGATGGAGAATTCACCAACACATTTCAGGGAACTGAATTAATAATTTGGTACAATTCAGTGGGATGTTCTTTCTCCAGATCATCAAAAGATAGAACTAAGTATATACCGTATATACTCACATATAAGCCGATCTCGCATATAAGCCGACCCTTAAAAAACTGCCCCAAAATGAGGAATTTTGCAAAAACTTGCATATAAGCCGACCCCCAAATACAATGGTGTTCAACCCCTGATCTGTCAGGCTATCCTGTTCTGAGCAACACAGTGGCGATCAACCGCCGAGCTCAATGCCCTGCGAAGATGGGCCAAGACCAAGGCTCATCGTCAGAAAGATTCTGTGAGGACAGGGCTTTGGGCGTGACTTCCCTGAACAGCAGAAGTGAAGCCCAGAGGGAAAAGGCCGCGGGGCAAAAGTTGCGGCTCATAGTCCATCCAGGGAGAAAAATGGCGCCCGACTTCGCGCACGTTTTACTTCAGGCGAGGGCTGCTAAGGGCCAGCTGACAGAGTGCGAGAGCCAAGACTCTCATCGCGGGAAGCCGCCACACTAAGTCGTTGCTCCGGCGCAAATTAAGGCATGGCCACCGATAAATCAGATTTATGCGCGTCTAAGCCGACCCCCAAATTTGAAAAAAAAAAAAGCGTTCTAAAGTCAGTTTATATGCGAGTATATACGGTACATGTTGAAAATCACTATCCCTTGCAGTGCTTTAGAAATCCTTCAGTAAGGATGGTGATGAAACACATATATTGCAAGTCAGTGATGGCATTCAAAAATTTTTACTACGGGTTCTGTGGGCATGGCTTGGTGCGTGTGGCATGGTTTGGTAGGCGTAGCAAGGAAAAGATACTGCAAAATCCCCATTTCCTCCCCATCCCACTAACCTGCTTTCCAGCTCCGTTCTCCTGTGCAGAGCAACAATAGAAGACCCAGCCAATCAGCTGGGACTCAGGAGGTAGAGAATAGATGGGGTGGGGCCAGTCAGAGATGGTATTCCAAACTACTCAAAATTTCTGCTATCAGTTCTCTGAACTACTCAAAATTTCCGCTACTGGTTCTCCAGAACTGGTCAGAACCTGCTGAATACCACCTCTGTTGCAAATGCAACCTTATACACATAATGTGTCTATTTAAAAGTATGTCCTTTCCTTATGATCCCAATTGAGCCCAAAATGTATGTTGCTAAGTGAGAAATTTGTTACGTGAGTTTTGCCCCATTTTACAACTTTTCTTGCCCCATTTGTGAAGTGAATCCCAGCAGTTGTTAAATTAGTAACACAATTGTTAAGTGAATCTGATTTCCTCATTGACTTTGCTTGTCAGCAGGTCACAAAAGATCACATGACTCCAGGATACTGCAGCCGTCATAAATATGAATCAATTGTCAAGCATCCGAATGTAAATCAAATGACCATGGGGATGTTGCAATGGTCACAGATGTGAAAAGCAGTCATACTGTTTTCAGTGTCATTGTAACTTCGAATGGTCACTAAACAAACTGTTGCAAGTCGAGGATCACCTATATAGTGTTTCAGTGGAATATATTTTTCTGGAAGAGGGGAAACAATTCAAGTTCAGAATGCTTGAATTTTTGTGATAACTTTAAAGGGTAATACCACAGGTACAGTACTAATTATCCACCATTTATTTATATGGTGGATCCGTGAAAATGAAGGAATGTTGGCAGGAATGTTGTGCATTTAAAACATTATGATAAACATATGAAATTATGTGGCAGTCCTTATTAAATCACTGAAATTTCTGGTTTGGCTCCTTGTATTCTTTATCATTGGTATACCATTCAGAGATTCAAGAAATCGCTGTAATAAAATACACTTCCATTAAAAGTATATAAATTGCAATTTATTTGTAAAGTTTCTTATTGCTACTGTTTTGTCATTTTATTTATTCCCCCCTCCCATTTTTGTTTTGCTATTTTTAGTGTTTGCAGAAATGGAAAATTTCAGTGTGTAACAGTGGATATACACCCTCACAGTAGGTATATTTTAATAATACACACATTTTCTCAATTTGAGCTATGTGTTGAATGACTCATTGTTTTGAAAATTTCCTTTTGACATGGTTTACCATAAAGCCACTTCCTTCTGAACTTATTAGCTTTTCATTATTGTTATTAATAATATTAATAATATAATTATATTAATATTAATAATATAATATTATTATATTAATATTGATATTAATATTGATATCGATATCGATATCGATATTATTATTATTATTATTGTTGTTGTTATTGTTGTTATTGTTGTTATTATTGTTGTTATTATTATTGTTGTTGTTGTTGTTGTTATTATTATTATTATTATTATTATTATTATTATTATTATTATTATTATACACAAATAGGACAGTATACACAGCAAACGAGATAGCCATGCTGGATTTCGTATCACAAATCACAAGATGAACACTTCCCAAGTGTTTAGGACTGCGTGATGTAAAGGCGGATTATGCAAGCTGCAGCTGACCAATGGTGATCTTGTCAGCAACGATTCTTTTTAAGTGCTTGCCTAGGTCTTTAGGCATATTATTATTATTATTAACAACAACAACAATAACAACAATAACAACAATAACAACAATAACAACAATAATAACAACAACAACAACAACAACAACAACAACAATAATAATAATAATAATAATAATAATAATAATAATAATAATAATAATAGTCACAGTTTGGGACTGGGAAAAAACTTAACAGTTCAAGTCCTAACTGAGAACCTAAGAACTGTTAAGGTAACATTTGAGTATATAGGCAGTTCTGAGGAAGGTGAGTGTTGTTGTTGTTATCATTATTATTACCAATTCACAACCATGTTTTTTCCCTTTCAGAATGTTCATCCAATAAGACATATTTTGACTGCAACAACTTTGATTCTTGGTCTTCCCAAACGCCAGTACAACTTAGCTGTCAAACGCTGGGTACTGATCATGTATGTCTTTCTTCCATTCTGGCTTTTTTTTATACCCATATGCCAAAAGTGATGTAATTTTGATTGTGATTTCTGCTGCAAAGCTATTATCTTTAGTAAATTCCACTAGGACAAGGGTCTTCAAACCTGGCAAGTTTAAGACTTGTGGACTTCAACTCCCAGAATTCCTGAGCTAACATGACTGGAGATCATAGTTGAAGTCCATAAGTCTTAAAGCTGTCAAGTTAGAAGATCCCTGCACTAAGAGAATACGGAGATGGACCAAGCCACTGCTTAAAGTGCCATCGTAAAGTCACTGGCCATTTCATATTTAAAAGCAAGATGATATGTTGCCTACCAACATATATAGAATTCTTCCATTTTTTTGGAGGGGATAAATATGCCCCTGTAGAAATGAGAAAGCAATTTCTTCCCAAGCATATTTCAAGTAGTTGAAAGATTCTGAGACACAACTCCATAGATAACTTTAGCCCATACTGATTCCAAGTTGGCGATGCACTTTAAATTATGCACTTGGGTGTGATTTGTCTTTCCAAAATATATATGAACAAAAGTAAGGCATGCAAATTTTGATTGGCTAGATCATATTAAGGTTGCTTTGAAATAATCATGTGGCTATTATCCTTGTTTCCCATAGTTCCAGACTGAATGTATCTCAGGATGCATTTGCCCTGATGGCTTGATTGATGATGGCCAAGGGGGATGTGTAGCAGAAGATGACTGCCCTTGTATTCATAACCAGGTGTTTTATTCCAATGGAGAAAAAATAAAAGTTGGCTGCAACACATGGTAGGATATGCTATGTACAAAATAAAAATAGAAGATGAGAGTCATTTCTTATTTCACATCATTAATATTTTGACCTGTATCTTTAAAGTATTACATTGAGAGATATCGCTGGTCTTACTCCTTCCCTCCCTCCCTCCCTCCCTCTCTCTCTTTGATACTCTCTAGTACTTGCCAAAAAGGAATCTGGCATTGCACCAACATAGAGTGTTATGGGACATGTACCATTTATGGCAATGGCCATTTCATCACTTTTGATGGAAAATTCTACGACTTTGATGGTCACTGTGAATACGTGGCTTCTCAGGTAATATTCAATTACTGGTACCAAGTTTTGTAGTAACCCAAATTATATATTTGAAGTGGCTGTAAATTTTATTCCATGAATATCCATCAGAATTTCATTCCATGGAATCTTCTTACCCAGCAATAATTGCATTGATTTTTTTTGCACATAATTATTTTACCAAACTTCAAAAAGTCTGACTTGTATTGAATTCCATGATACTGAATTAAAACATTAACAACTTAACAACTCTTTGGATGGTTTTTGAAATTTATTTCATTCAATGTTGATAATATCTTTACTGGTAATAGGCATTCTTGCTCAAGGCACTTTCAAACAAAAAAAGACTTCTCACCTTTTAAAACAGGAATTCCTAATGGGCAAGATATGCTGGCCTAGTTTATCTATGTCCTGCCAAATCTTGATCCTAACAGGGTACCTTCTTTAAGTTAGTATCTGTTTGACTTCCCATATGGATGCCATTACATTTAAATGAAACTAAATTGCAACTAAAACAAGTCTTACCATAACCTATTCTGTTGTTTCAACTGACTCACAAAATATTTTGGACATCTGGAACTGTAGTGTTGGTGTTTTAAAAGTTCCTTTGCAATGACTCTTTGGGGTTTGCATTGTACACTCTCCATGTTTGTTGATTTTATCTTCTGACCATTTCAAATATTGTACTAATAATAAAGTGTTTCCTGGGTTACAATTCTTTGAATGAACCTTATCTGAATGGTTTATCAATTACTTTGCCTCATTGTGCCTGTGACTATGACCACATTATGACATTAAATGACCAAATTGGTACCGATACAATAATTTTCAGTCAAATAAAACATGCTATTTTTAAAGACTAGCTCGTTAAATGCTTTTTGGGGGTGGGATGGGGAAGTTGGTTAGTAAATGGTTTGAGACAGGAATTTTCTCATAAACAAAAAGGAATGATTAACTGCATATTGTCCAGAAATGGTCTGTGATTGAAATGTGAAACCTTATTTTATTTGATTTTGCTTAATCTTAACCCTCTTTTGTTTTTGTCTATACCCACTAGGATTACTGTGGTAACCAGCAAGGAACATTTAGTGTGATCACAGAGAATGTCCCCTGTGGAACAACAGGAGTTACCTGCTCCAAGGCCATTAAATTGTTTCTGGGGGTATGTATTGAGGACAGAAGCAAATATGCCTGAGAAAGGTTGTTTGAAAGCAACCTTTCCTACCCAAAGAAACCAGAAAATGCTTTGAAGTCTTGAACAAATTGGACTCCACTCTACTTTTTCAAGACTGACATTGAGTAACATGGCATATACAATTTAAATTTGCTAGATTGACAACTCAGTTGAAAGTTGAGGATTGGTCATGTTATGTTATTAACAACAAAGTGTTAACAACAAATTTAAATTTATTTATTTTATTCTGCCTTTATTATTATTTTTTATCATCAATAAGCTTTTGTCTTCCTATACAGGAAGGGTTATTTTGATGACTGTTTTATAGAGAATGGACTTCTCTTTTTGATTCTACCTCACCCGTGGGCTGAAATGGGTTGCATTCCCAAAAGTGTAAACCTAAACAAAAAACATAATAAATGTGTTAATCCACTCTTCTTTGAGTGTACTGAGTAGGAGGGACTATTTAAAATGTTTTCGTCACATAGTCTCCATTGTATTTCTTCCTTTTAGACCACAGAACTGAAGCTGCAAGAAAAACACATCGATAAAATTGAGTGGAGTAACCACAGCTCTATAACATATTGGATTCGTGGAACAGTTGGGTTGTATATAGTAATTGAAGTCAGCAATGGAGTGATGCTCATCTGGGATAAGAAGACAACTATTTTCATCAAACTCAAGCCCTACCATAAAGTCAGTGCTTCTAGAACGCTTTCCACATAACATTTTTATGTTACTAATGTGGATGAGTATATTAAAAATATTTTGTTACAGTATTTATGTCTTAATTCACAGTATATATCTCTATGTATATTATGATTTTGCACTATTATTTCTTGATAAATGTAAATTAATGCAATATGCACAACAAGTTATTGAACCCATCGGGGAGGAGTCACTGAATAATGTTTAAATAGGATTTAAATATATAGAATAAATGGGAGGAAGAGACAAATATTTTCCTCTCCAGTTTAGCTAAGCCTTGGGAAAATAGTGCAAACCTTTTCCTGGATCCAGCCCAAGGCAAACATGTAAAATGCTTAATGCAGATTTACTTAAAGCTTTTCATTTATTTATTTACAGTAAACTTCTTTTTCCATGCTGGTGATACATACCTGTTTGTAGTTATTTTAGTGTGTGTGGCATGAAGATATTGCTGATTACTTGTTAATGATTATTTTAAATAAAATGACAGTGGAAGACAGTGAATTTTTGAAATTGAATCTGGTTTAATTTCAAAAGTAAACAGACCAATTCTTTCCCTCTTCACACACTTATGTTTGCTTTCTTCTTCTTATATATGGAAAGTTCTGTACACAAAACTGTCATTTGGAATAGTGCATGCAAAAGAAGGAGCAGACTATCCCAATTTTCCTACATACTAACTTTTTTCCCCATCCTCTGGAACCCTAGACGCAATACAGGTAATTCTTAACTTAGGGCCACAATTGAACCCAAAATTTCCATTGCTATACAAGACAGTTGTTAAATGTTTTGCTTCATTTTACAACCTTTCTTGCCACAATTGTTAAGTGAATGACTGGAATTGTTAAATTAGTAACATCATCTCAAAGTGAATCTGGCTTCCCCATTGACTTTGCTTGTCAGCAGGTTGCAAAAGACGATCATCCCATAACCCTGAAACACTGCAACCATCATAAATACATGCCAGTTGCCAAGCATCCAAATTTTGATCCCATGACCTTGGGGATGCTGCCATCATTGTAAATGTGTACACCATTGTAAATGTGAAAAACAGTCACAAGTCACTTTTTTCCAATGCTGTTGTAATTTCAAATGGTCACTAAACAAATAGTTGTAAGTTGAGGACTACCTGTATTTCCACAACGGATCATTGTAGAAATATGAATCAAATCAGTAAAATTATTCAAAATTATTTTAGCTTTGACGACGTGCTTTTCTTACTTGCAGGGGAAAGTCTGTGGTTTGTGTGGTAACTTTGATAACAAAGCCAGCAATGATTTTACAACAAGGAGTATGGCTCAAGACACAGTCAGTGCCTTGACATTTGGAAATTCATGGAAAAAGGATCCATCTTGCCCTGATGTAGAGGTAGTCATTGAGCCCTGTGAGCTGAAGCCACATCGGAAAGCGTGGGCAGAGAAAGAGTGCAGCCTTATCAAAAGTAAAGTTTTTCAAAAATGTCATCATAAGGTTAGTAGTTTTGGTTTGGTTTGGTTTGGTTTTGAGTTATATGGTGTTGGCAATTTTAAGATGTGTGGACTTCATCTCCCAGAATCCCTAAAATGCTGGTCAAGGAATCCTGGGTGTTGAAGTCCATACATTGTAAAATTGTAAAAGAGTTAGATAGAGTATTCCAGATGTTGACCACTCTGTTGCTGAAGTCATCTTTCCTGCAATCAAGTTTGGTGCTGTTAACCTTGAGTTTGTATCTATTGCGTGCTCTTGTGTTGTTATGGTTGAAGCTGAAGTATTCATTGACTGGTAAGTCATTGTAATGTATGATTTTATGTACCATACTTAGATCAGACTGAAGATGGTGTATTTCAAGGTTTTCTAGGTCCAGAATTTCAAGTCTGGTGAAGGTATTCTACAACGAATAAAGGAGTGGAGAACTCCTCTTGTGAAATATTTCTGGACTTTCTCAACCGTGTTAATATCAGATACGTAATGTGGGTTTCATACTGATGAACTGTATTTGCGTATTGGTCTAGCAAATGTTTTGTATGCTCTAGATAGTAGTGTGATATTACCAGAGAAAAAGCTATGTAGGATTAGATTAACAACTCTTAATGCCATTTTGGCTATGTAGTTACAGTTGGCTCTAGCACTTAAATCATTAGAAATGAGTATTCCAAGATCCTTGATAGAGTTTGGATCATCAACAAGGTCTTGACTATTCATCCTGTATTTTATTTTCTGATTTTTTTTTGCCAATATGTAAGACAAAGCATTTATTTGTTGAGATTTGAAGTTGCCATTTATTTGACCATTCTGATACATAGTCAATATCTTTTTGAAGGGTAGCAGTATTGTCTGTGGTATTGAGCAGTTTTACATCATCAGCGAAGAGAACGTAGTTGCTCTTAATATGATCACAGAGGTCATTTATGTAGAGTAAGAAAAGAGTTGGTCCTAGAACACTGCCTTGGGGGACACCACTGTTAACAGGTACAGAATTTGATAGGACACTCCCAATTTTGACCATTTGTTGTCTGTTTGACAGGAATGCTTCTATCCACTTATGCAGTTGTCCAGAGATACCATAAGATTTTAGTTTTAAGAGTAGTTTGCTGTGTACCACTGAATCAAAGGCTTCACAGAAGTCTACGTAGATTGTGTCTATTACTTTGCCCTGATCGAGTTGTGTCGTCCATATGTTTTTGCAGTGTAAGAGTTGCAGATTACAGGATAGTTTTTTTCTGACACCAAATTGTTTATTGGAGAGTAGGTTGTTTGTCTCTAAGTGGAGGATAATGGATTGGTTAATAATTGATTCCATGACTTTACAGGTGACGTATAAAAAGATAGCTGGAAGATTAACTTGCTCAATCCATTTGCTGAGCTCTTCTGTGTTCAGAGGAAAATGCAGTCATGTAAATATCCAAATGCTGTGATTCTGTAATTTTTCAATAGGTGGATCCACAGCCATACTATGAAGCCTGTGTACATGATGCCTGTGCCTGTGATACTGGGGGAGATTGTGAATGCTTCTGTACTGCAGTTGCTGCCTATGCACATGAATGCATCAAAGCTAAAGCATGCATCATCTGGAGAACTCCAGATATATGCCGTAAGCATTCTAGATAAACTACTGAAGTTCCAGGATAAGCATACAATATCCAGTTATCCCAAAGGATGATGATCTAGAAAACCCTAGACTATAATCTTTCACAAGTCTGGATGTGTTTATTTAATTTAGCTAAACCTAATCTTGGTAAGGTTTATTCTCTAGATAAACCTTAGACATTTTTTGCTAAAACCCTTTAGCTTTGTGGATCAAGGAATCCCTGAGGCCAGATACCACCAGATGATGATAACAATAACAATAAACATTATTATCAAGTTATCAGAATCATACACTGGAAGTTTTGCCAGAATTTGGGTTTCAATGCAGCAAAAATTACTGGGAACACAACATTGACAAAGTTCTTGAAAATAAGCAAGTCAAGAACCTGCGGGATTTTGGATGGCCCACGACACACTTTGTGGGGAAAAAAAAGTCTCGTTCATTGATATTGCAATACCATGGGATGCACAAATTTAAGAGAAACAGCTTGAAAAAATAACAAAATATTGTGTTCACATTGAAGTTGAGCCACTATGAGGAAGAAGTAGGAGCCTTTGGAGCAATACCCAAAGGGCTGCCTTGATATGTGGACATTTTGATCTTTTTAGACCTGAATATATCAGAACTGCCTATATACACAGACGTTACCCTAGCAGCTCTTAGGTCTTTGGTTAGGATTTGAACTGTTATTTTTTTACCATTCCCAGGCTGTGAATCGAATTGAAGTTAATAATAATATAACAACAAAAGCAAGCAAGCAAACAAGCAAACAAACAAACAAAAACCTCAAAAGGCAACATTTGATAGACCACCAGGTCATTTTCTGCTGTTAGCTTTCTATGTTTCCATGTTACTGACAAGTCAATTTAGATAAAAAATGTTACATGGAACAGTCTTTGCATCATTGCCCTTAAAGCCACCATTCTGCTTCCAGTATGTTTCCATGCACTTTTTATTAAAGATTCCTCCAAAAACATAGATAATGTTAGCATTAAAGATAGGCAGAGTAGGATACCTCTATATGATACCTCAGCTATATATCTATAGGATACTTATCTGTGGTGCTATTCATTAGTTTCTGCGATGTCACACAGAGATATTTTACATAGGAATTTAGAGCAAAAATTTATCTCCTTTTCTAATGAGCAACTTTCTTTTTAAAGCAATCTTTTGTGAATACTACAATCCTAATAAAAATATTTGTAAGTGGCAATATGATCCCTGTGGACGTGATATATTAACTTGCAAGATCCTCAATCAAGGCAGCACCAACTTTTCAGTGCCATTCTTAGAAGGTAAAAGACCTATTAATTTATGGTGGATTTGTTCTTCAAGGACTGTTTGTTAGTCCAATATGGAGTTGGGGGAATGTGGTTGGGTCATTCAGCTGGGTGGTCAATAAACAAACATAAAATAAAAATCATTCAGTGAGCTGATCCACTTTGGTAGGAAAGCTATACTGCTACTAATTTCCTATATAAAACAAAGGGTATTTTTTTTTAATCAAGTCTTTGGAGCATGTCTCTTTCATGCAATGCTTTTATGACATGGACAGATAATAGCTGCTATTTTACAAAATGCATCTTTTTGGACAATAGGATGCTACCCACGATGTCCTCCAGAATATCCAATCTACAATGAGGAGACCAAATCATGTGGAACAAAGGAAACATGTGGTTGCTACTATAATGATATTTACTATCTACCTGGACAGCTCATCCCCAACTATGAACACCGAGAACTCTGCCATTTTTGGTATGTGAAAATATAAAGTGAATGGAGGAAGAACAGAAAAAAAGCATTTAAACAAATGTCGTTATTGAAACTATTCAGTTTCAAACTGTTGGATTTGTCTGTGAGTGTGTGACGAGAACAGCATTCTAAATTAGAAAGCACTTTAGGATAGAATACATTGAAAAGGATGAAAGGTTAGAAGAGACTGGAATGCAAAATTGTGTAGTCTCTCTTCCAGCTGCTACTTCCTCCAGAAGTCAGTAAACTCATTTGATAGAAGAAAATGAGCTTGTCAGATAATCACCAACTTGTGTGTTTTAATAAGCTCTATAATGCTTCATATGCACTATTTGTTTCTTATGATGAACTAAGAAAACCATACTATGGATAGAGAAATAGTGGGAAAATATCTTTTGGCTAGCAAAGTGAATTGGTGTCCAGTGAGTTGGAACCCAGCTGCATGGAGAAGAACAAGAATAGTGGCAAGTCATGCCCATGCTTCCTTAACCCCCCCCCCCAAAAAAAAAAAACTGGCAAAACCACTGTGTATGCTGTTCTGAATGGTCCTTATCTTTCAGAAGAGATTATTAGGAACTTGAGAGTAGCAGCAAGAAGAGACAATGATAGACCAGAGGTTTCCATTATTGGGATCATTCAATTCATGAAGCTGTCTTCCACAAACCTCTATAACTGGAGAGATGTTCATCTGAGGAATCCAAGGAGATGGAGGTGTTCTAGTTGAGAGTTTGGGTTTTGACTAATTTCCAGAAGCCATTCAGCTTGCTTTTTATGTATAAAAAGTTAAAGAATAGTTTTGTACAATTTCTTCCTTTCTTTGTGGGAGTTCAATGTTATAGTCCCCATTAAAATCCTCACTCAATGTCATTGTGATAAAAATGCTATATAAAGCAATGTACACGCAAGGCTATCTTCTACAAAAAGCAATCTCTCTCCTTCCTTCCTTCCTTTTAAAGAAAAAAATACTGGCAAAACGAAGGAGCTTAGTTGTAAAAAAATAAAATAAAATCAGCTTTTGTCAAAGTTTTTAGCCACATGGTAAAAAAACTAGGTGGTGGTAACAAAAAGCAGGCCCTAAGGGGCAGTGTTTCCCAATTTTGACTTTGACTACCATAATTCCCTAGGTAGCATAGCCATTACTGAGACTGATTGGGAATTGAATTTCACACACCTAAAATTAGCCAAGATTGAGAAATGTTGCTCATACATCTGAAAAGGAAGGATCACAAATGACTATAGTTGGCATTAATTTGGCATTAATTTCTGATTAAGCTAGGTCTGGTATTTCCATTTGCGGATGGATTCCCAGAATATTGGCCTCATAGAAGCTATAGATATGTATAGCTCACCTACCAAAGATCTGACTCTATTCTAATATCCATTCCTGCCAGCGTTAACTTCCTGTCCTGTGAAATTATGTGAACAAATGACATTTATTATTAGAATTTCATTATGAATCCAAGGCACCACAAGAGCAATGGCAGAGTGAATATAGTCAGGCTACAAAAACTTAACAAAACTTCAATATTAAAGTTTAATATTGCTAAATAAATAAAACTTAAAACATTTTGTTTCTGTTTTTCTTCAAAACTTTCAGTTACTGCAAGTCATCAGGAAATGTGATCTGTAAACATGAGAAAGGTATGTTTTCCCTGTACAAAACCCAAGCAGCTTCCATATGTCACTCTTGAAAGAGCAAGGCATGATTTGAGGTATTTGTTTTAAAAATTTAAAGTTTAAAATATTAAGAATATCAGCTTTATTTTGAAACTTTTTTCTATACATGGTATATTTAAGGAAAGACAAATTAAGTCCCAGTAAATATACATTTATGCACAAATATTTATTTATTTATAATTACCAACCATCCTACAGTTCTAATACTTCGTAGTACAATGTTTAGTATAGTTCTCTGACAATGTACACAGCCATAATGGTTCTTGAGTTAGAGAGAAACTTTTAATATAGACCTGAGATAGTTGAAAGTTGGATATACAAACTTAATCCAATAAGACACATAATATAGTTTATTGCAAAGTCCACTATGGAATAATGCTGGCAGCTACAAATTATATTTTTCAACCTGTAAATTGGTTGCTTAGAATCTTGTGAAGAGGTATACAACTTCTTGAGGCTTATTTAGCAAAGGGAAGAGCAGATTTGGGAGTATTTTGCCAAGGTTTTCCAGATAATGTCTCTCATGTTTTTTGTCATATGGATTCTACCTTTCCAGTTTCAAAAGAGATGATAATAGTCATCCCTCATCCATTATTATGAGATCCTGTTTAGTTTGTTATACCAGATAACAAGGATGGAACTTTTGAAAGAGCAAAGCCAACCATAGGTGTGTTTGAATCTATTTTAGCCAAAAGAGTGTAACAACAGCCAGAGGATATTCAAACTTCCTGAAGCAAGCAGTAGTTCATCCATTGACGAAAAGGCTTTTCAAAATGTGATAGGTTGAAAATTCTTACAACAATACACCAGTACACCAATCGCTCAAGGAGAGGGTCAGCTCATGTTTACTGGATAGTTGAATAGAGCCTAGGCAGCATCACTTGGGAATGCTTTGAAATTAAATTCCTGAATCGAGCATTGTGGATGTTAGACTCTGTGACAGAGGTTTCCAAACTTGGCAACTTGAAGACTTGTGAAGTTCAACTCCCAGAATTCCTCAACCAGCCATGCTGGCTGGGGAATTCTGAGAGTTGAAGTCCATAAGTCTCAAAGTTGCCAAGTTTGGAGATCCCTGCTCTATGACCTCTTTTCAACTTTAGGATTCTGAATTCTATGAATGATCATCAAGCTGTCTCAAATTCCCACTTTGGGCAAGGTGACAGAATGATTCATAGCATAAGAATTAAAGTTTCTGGAGGAAACTGATTATCTGGGGCAATTTCAGATGAGATTCAGAGCTTGGTTTGCCCCTCTAACAGCTTCGGCCACTTTAACATTTTTATTCAAGAGCCTAGGTAAGGCAGAATGTGTACGCCTTGATTCTCACAATTCTCTCAGGAGCTTTCACTGTTATTCATGGTGGGTTGCCTATCAGGGATACTGGCTTGTGGCTATTCAGATCCAACCTCACATATAAGACTCAGAATGTAGATGTGAAAGAGTCTGTTCAATGTAATTGATGCTCTATGTAGTTTGCTAAAGATCTAAGATATTTCTACACTTAACATTTATTTGAAATTACTGGGAGAAGTAATCTAGGGCAGTGATCACCAACTTGTGAGCCAGGGACCACTGGTGGGCCATGAGAAAAATTTGGTGGTCTGCAGAGAAATGTCCCCCCCCAGCACTCCCCCCAAAGCAATTAATCCAGGCTGGATGGGAACTCAAGGCTGCGCCACCCATATGGCCTGCCCAGCTGCTGGCCCTCATCTTTTGGCTGAGTGCAAATCTTACCTTGAGTAGAGCCACGTGCTCTGGAACTGGAAGCTAAGATCAACAGTGGAAGAGGGAAATCCACTTCGGGGTGGCTTGCTGATGTTGGTGGGAAAGTTGGTCCCATATTCCAGAGTTGTAGTAGTCACAAGACTGGCCCTTTGGTTATCCCGGAGCAGCTGCTCCTCCAGTCCATGGCAGGCCGGTGCACCCGGGTAGAGGAGCAGCTGCTCCAGGATAACCAAAGGGTCAGTCGTATGACTACTGCAGCTCTGGAATATGGGACCGACTTTCCCACCAACATCAGCAAACTACCGTCAGTCAAAATTCATATTAGTGGTCCACGGGATTTAAAATTATGAGTTTGGTGGTACCTGAGGTCCAAAAGGTTGGTGACCCCTGATCTAGGGCTATAGGATAAGATGTCTAATAGGTAGATGTTATCCAATTGGGCATCTCATTCTCAGACCCAACTAATGTGGCTATTCATATCTTGAAATGATGTCTGAAACCTGTAGAATTTGATGTTACAAACTGGGATTAAAACTGGATAAGAAGAAGTATTCTTTCTGAAGAATAAGGCTCTCTCACCAGGCTATGGGATTACATTTCTCTGAAGGAATGGATGTATAATTTAGAGACATGCTCCCATTCACCTTTGCTATTTGTTGCTCAGGTCATATACCTTCCTTTTTCAAAATTTGGCTGGTATATCATTATGAATAGTTCTGCAACATTTTGATGTAACCCAAATCTTGTCACTTATTGATTAAATCATTATAATGCAGTTCACTTACAATTGCCCTTAAAGATTATTTGGAAAGTATAGCTGGTCAAATATGGCAACCCAGGTTGTAACTGGCTCTAAAAGATCAAACCATAAAATAGCACTCTAGCTGGCTAGTTACCAGTTCACTTCTTAGTGTCATTAAAGGTATAAGTTAAGACACTTAAGACTTTAAAGATTTTGGATCAAAGCCCTTCAGAATCTGGCTGGCCTGTTAAAAAAACATGAGAAGTTTTTTTTTCTGAACACATTCCTCTTGAAGTGCAGCTAACATTGCAAGGAAACAACTGTTCAGCTCTCATGTTGTGAATTTTTGTTCTGTCTGAACTTTGCTAATATCTTTTTACACAGAGTGTTGCGTTTATGATGGCAAAGCCTATAAAGTGGGAGACATCATTGTTAACAAAACTAATCAATGTATGTACCTAATGTGCACACTAAATGGCACCATGGAAATTAAATATGATGGATGCAAATTTTCCTCTTCTACAACCATTTCCAGCACTGTTCCTACCACCACCACCACCACCACTACTACCAGCCCAAGTAAGCTCCCAGTGTTAATAATTATTTTTATTACCTTGGAGGAGAATAAACTTATATAGAAATTTGGTTGATAATACCATGTTGAGCTATGTTCAGTGTGGAAACTTTGCCAATTTTCTCTAAAACTCTTAAGATGAACCAACCAAGACTTACTATTCTTTTTTTCTCCATGTCAGTCCCTACTACAACAGTTTCAACGACAAGTAAGTAATAAAAGGAATGTGGGAAAGGTCAAAATTTAGCAGCATAAAGCACAATCCTTTCATTAAAAGGGATTCATGCATTATTCTTTTTTCCCCATTTCAGGCCTTTCTACTACAGATTCAAGTAAGTACAAAACATGTTTAATTCCAGGCATCTTTTTTGTTTTCAAGGAACAGGTCCAGAAATACTCAGATAACCATGCTGAGAATTTGTGAGGACTGTTTGCAAAAAGAATTAAAGGAAATAAACATCTGGTTTATTTTCCATTTTGAAGTCATGGAGATTTTAAGAAAGAAAATAATTGTTATAAATATTTGTATTAGTATACAGATACTATATTGTACACCTTTGAGCTAAATTAAAATGCTCTGTGCTTATTATCTATGAAACTATCAGATTACCAAATTGGAGCAAACTCTTTGTGTGTGTATGTGTGTGTGTATCTGTGCGAGCATGCGAGCGAGTGAGGTGTGTGTGTGTGTTTGTGTGTGTGTATGTGTGTGAGAGAGAGAAAGAGAAAGAGAGAGAGAAGGAGAGAGAGAGATAAAAAAAAGTGCAGCTATCATGTTGATTTTTTTGGAGACTTGTCTCTATGGATAACCCTGAAAGCAATTTAATGTTACAAATTGAGTAAATAGAAATCTAAGTCTGAGCAAGGTTTTATACTGCTGCTTGATTTACAGAAGACAGACAATGCTATATAGAGCACTTATGGTGATTGTAGAATTAATGGTGGCTCTAGCATTAACAAACTAAGCAAAGCTAATGTTGCACAGATTGAACGTTGTTGATGCTACAAGACGAAACAAGAAAATGATCAGTTATTGTTGTTATCTCAGTGCGAAGGGCTTATCAAGATAAATGCATTCAGTGAAAGAAAGTTATTCTATGTTCAAGAATGAATGCATTAATTAAGGAAAAACAATTTCTCTACTTTTATGATAGTGCAAGGCTAATATTGCTTCCATATCAGAAAATGTAAACACAGCTTCAGCTTTTATATGGCAACTTTTTACCATTCTAATTGCTCTTGTACCATCAACATTTTAGCCTTCCTGCTAATCCACTTCCACCAACACATCTACACTAAAGAATATAAAAGACTGTTACTCCACATGAATATTATACATTTTCCTTTCTACCTCCTTAAAATACTAAGGTTTTTTGCAGTGCTCATATAACCAAGCAACCAATTAGTTACCCTCGAAATAAACAAAAAACAATGGCTGTGAATTGGGAGGACAAGTATAATTTATTTTACGGAATGAGGGGTTTGAGAAATGGTACATGTAAATATACTGAAATTAATTCCTGTCAATTACATTATCTGTCATTTGGGTTGATATCCAACTAAACTTCTGGATATTCAGGTATTTTTATGGGTTCTTATCTTCACTGAAAGAGAAACAATAGACCAAAACTGGATTTGAATGCGAGAAATTTTTATTTTTAAAAAAAACAGATTAGAGGAGCAGAACAGAAAAACAAGTATGAACAATACGGTTCCATATCTGAGACAATTAATAATGCTAGGACTAATTAGGTTTGAGCTGCAGAAAACCAGGCAAGCATCAAGGGCAGCAAAGCACTGCCTCAATTTTTAAAGGTCAGGAGTTGTAGCTCTAAAGCAGGGCTAGGTAAGCCAAGGTCCTTTTATGACTTGTGGACTTCAACTCCCAGAATTCCTGAGCCACCCTGTCCCAAAGGCTACACAAGCAAATAGGTTAATGAGCAAGAAAGAAGTCCTGATCCAAAGACAAGCACTCTGTTAATTCTCGCTTTCGTTATTTCATAACAGCATATCATAGCCTTGAACTATTGTTTTAGTATTGTTCTTACAATAGGAATTATTTCTGCTTCTGTCACCCTTTCCTTACAGCACCTTGTTTAGCCCAAAAATGTCAGTGGTCTGGATGGATTTCTGTGAGTGTCCCAGAAAATAGCGTTGATAAAGGAGACAATGAAACTTATGAAAACATCAAACTGCACAACATAAAGATCTGCAAGAAGCCAGAAAACATATCATGCCGAGCAAGGAAGTTTCCTCACTGGTCTTTTGAGGATTTGCAACAGAAAGTGACATGTGATGTTTCCACTGGGCTTATTTGCAAAAACAAAGATCAGATGCCTGGACCTGCAATACCCGTAGCAGTCTGTCTCGACTATGAAATCAACGTCTGCTGTCCGGTGGAGTGTTTTACTACCACTCCAATGCCTACTTCTACCACCACTTCCACTACTGAAAGGACTACTACCACCACTCCATCTACTCCCACTCCAATGCCTACTTCTACCATCCCCTCTACTACTGAAACAACTACCACAATTACTACCACTCCACCTATTCCCACACCAACACCTACTTCTACCACCCCCTCTACTACCGAAACAACTATCACAATTACCACCACTCTACCTATTCCCACTCCAACACCTATTTCTACCACCCCCTCTACCACTG
>BLBF01000054.1:8822880-8874488 GCA_015471245.1 Laticauda colubrina | reverse complement strand
ATGTATGTATGTATGTATGTATGTATATATATATGGTAGAGCTTTCTTCCATAAACGCTAATGTTAATAGTGATCATATACTCTTGGGTAGCTTGAAGTTCTACAATATCTATGTGGTAGAATGACTGTGTCATTTTTGATCAGGTAGCCATGTCCATAGCTTGGAAGGAGGGAAAGGTGGTTCAAAGCAGCCACATTTTTCTCATTCTTCAAGAACTGCTTTCCTTTGGCTTTTCTCTCCTATCTCTTTCAGGTAACTCTGTAACGTTTACTTGTTCCTTTCACTAAATCCTTCCTAGACAGACAATGTCTACCAGGTGGCTTCATGGATTTCACTACAATAGAATTTTGAAATGTACTTTCATTTAAAGCAGAGAGTGGAGGGTTGTGGAAAGGAGGAAAGAACAAACTTCCAAAATGTTTAATGTGTAGCAAAGAACCTATGCAATGTTCTTCTTCAACTGAAAAAAATTGCTTCAAAACTTAATAAACAAGCAAAATGCATCAGCAGCTCCTAAGCAAATACCATCAATTATCCCATTCCGAAATAATAGCCATCAGGCACATTTGAGAAAACCTTTTTGTTAACCTTTGGACCTGATCATAAGGTTTGCACTGTCTTGAAATTTAAACCAGCCCCAAGCTAGAAACCCAAGGATTGAATGACTTGCACAGGCAAGTATGACACATTGAGAAGTTGCAATTCCCAGAGTACTCAAACCAAGTTTTAATAGTATGTAAGTCCATTGTTTATCTGCTTGGCTAACACACTAGCTCTACTTTCTTTACGTTTGGCAACTTTAATTGTTTATGGGAAAGTACCTGATGCCCAGTTACAAGTCTCAGTGCAACATAAACTTAACAGCTGTGGTTTGCTGGCAATATTCTATTGGCTTCCTTTCTGTAATGATTTATTTCCCAGGTAAAATAATTTCTGCTCTACTCCATTTTGACAAATAAAGAAAACTTTTGGCTCTCCTATTCCCAGAAAGAGTAGCCCAAACTTGTGGAGTTCAGCCTCAAATTAGCCATGGCCTATTTTTTCCACAAACCAGCTTTTAAGCCTTGACCCAATATTACTCATGTCATATGGCGTGGGTGTCACACTTGATCATGTCATGTGTTGCATCACAACATATTGTGACTTTTTTTTGTCTTTGCAGAGCCAGGGTGAGCATGGCCTGCAAGTGACACATCCGGCCTTTGAGCTGCCAGCTTCACACCCCTGTCATATGGGATCAATTGGCCTAATGTTAGCTATGGTCCTTGTTAAGCCTGGGTTCCCCAACCAGGGTTAGGGAGACAAGCTAAACAGAATGTGCAGCGTTAGTCAGATAGGCACACAGATAAATGAGTGAGCTAAGCTTGTATGTTTATTAACATACAGTAAAAATAACAGATACGCTTGTGCTATCAAGAATATAGTTTATTCCATTATAAGTTCATAGCATAGTCAAAATAACAGTCCAATAGTCATGTATCATTTAGTCAGTCCATTCAGGGATATTCAGTTAGCAAAGTCCATGTAGAATATCCTATGTCAGTTCACTTACAAATTAGTCCTTTGTTCTCTCTCCCATTCGAGCAATGCAGTCTTGATTCCAAGCAGTAATCAGGGATCATCAAAGCCAGAGCGAGAGCAAGCTGTAGTCTTGCTTCTTTTAAAGTGCTTTCACAACCACTTCCTTAATTACTATCCCACAGTTAAAGTTGCAGACACTTTAACATACAAAACTATTATTCATAGTTATTATTTTACCTAAACCAGTTAGGGTAAACAATGTTATCCCTAGCAGTCCTTGGTACCATTTTAAGTTGCTGGGTGTTATCTCAGTGGGCCTTGTACAGAGGCACATCTGGCTATAAGGGAAATCTGCCTGCAGCACATTTATACTTGACATAATCATTGATTGTGACTAGCTAGCATTTCTTTGTAATAAAATGCTCATATCATAGTGTTACAGAGGAAAAATACTGCATATCCCAGCTATTACATCTAGTGCCCGTCCTCCAAAATCATTTTCAATCCGATCTAAGCTCTTACTCAAACTGTGATAAGAATTTGGTAGCATTGTTGAAATAATAATTGAACCTTATGAGAACCACTAGTCTACCTCAGGGTGGGACACGTAAATGTTGCAAATATATTTTTATTTTGTGCATTCAGTCAACTATTGTGTAATTAATAGGCTCAGTTATATTATAGAGGATCCCCAGGTTTGTTGACAAAAGCATGTTTTGAGGTTCTTCCAGTCTGTCTCTGTCTGTCTGTCTACCTGCCTGCCTGCCAGCCTGCCTACATATAAAATTTTCTTAGGTATATCATAATTAAAAGATATGTTGGGGGGACTATTTCATTGTAACCATGGTTCCTATTTAATTATATTTTTCTGGCTTCTTGAACATTAGGTGACTGTGAATCATGTGGCAGTGGCTTTACCTTATGAAAAATATAGCATGAAGCTTTACAAGGCTGGTATAAACCATGTGGTGGAACTACGTGGATTGAAGATTAATGTAACATACAATGGCATGGCCTTCACAATCCGAATGCCCTATAGCAATTTTGCCAACAATACCCAGGGACAATGTGGTAAGAATGACTATACTTACCTTTGTAAAATGCACATTGTAAAGTAGATGATTGCAAAACTATCTGCAATGTACAAGGTAGACATTCTGACATAACATCCAAAAGACCAATTCTAATGTATATAAATTATGTAATAATAATTTTGCATGTCACTGATTTTTTTTCCAACACTGAAGATTGTTGACATATGATATAAAAAGCAAGCATGCAGAAGGAAAGTACAAATATTTTGGTATCAGCTGTGTGTCTTTGTATGGTTTCCCCCTTCTTTTTAGTCTTTGTATTATTATTGTCAGTGTAAAGGTCATTGCCAATTTTTTTCATATTACTGTTATTACAAATTCACTGTAAATAGCAAATTATTCTTCATCAAATAATATGATGAAAGTGTAAGTATGATTTTTTGAGTGGTTCCTTTGTCACTTCATTTTAGGAAAATGCAACAACAATATCCATGATGACTGTATGTTACGGAATGGGACTGTTATACCTTCTTGTGAAATAATGGCAGATGACTGGATTATTTATGATCCAGAAAAGCCACATTGTAAACATATGTCCCCACCTCCACCTCCATCTCCACCTCTTTTCTCCTGCAAACCATCTTCATTGTGTGAGCTTCTAAAAGGAAAGTAAGTAGTCTGTACATTACTTTCACATTTGATTTTTTTCCTGATTTTAAACCATGCCATACACTCATGATCTGATTTTTCTCCAGTAGCCTGCACTACTATCTATCTATCTATCTATCTATCTATCTATCTATCTATCTATCTATCATCTATCTATCATTAATAACCTTCCAATTTGATCTAGTAACATCACTCTCATCACACCCTCATCTCATTAATGAAATGGTCTTGTCATTATCTGTCCTGAAATAAAATTTAAAAAATCTGCCTTAAATTGACACCGTCCAACCATAATGTCATGGTGTGGAACATCTAGAGCTTTTTGTCAGCCATACAATGGTCAGCTGACCTGTTATGGGTATCAGTAGAAGTTCATTTGGGAAGTATTGGATCAGCAGGTGATACAGAAAATTCTAACTCTTTGCTACATTCTAAATTGCCCAGAATTTTACAACTCAAGCTGGATAGTTTTTAAATCTGTCCATAAAAGCTTATTTTATTTCCCCTGCTAGCTTAGTAGAATGTTCACTGTCTTCATTTAAGGTGTCTGAAAGATGATCATTTACCTTAAAGAAATGCTCCTGTACCATCAATGATCTCATACTTATTATATATGTATACATATATATTTATCCAGTATATTTCAGAAGTGTCATCACCTTGTTGACTTTAAAAGCTACTATGATGCCTGCGTGTTTGATAGCTGCAGAGTGCCCAACCAATTCATGGAATGTGCAAGTCTTCAAATTTATGCAGCAACCTGTGCAGATCAGGGGGTTTGCATTGACTGGAGAGGACATACCAAGAAAGCATGTCGTAAGTCTCCATTTCTAAAATTTGTCTGGAACTGAACAAAGAACTACAGGACATGCCTTTCCAAACAACCTCTCTCCCACTTTAGTGGGAGAACATCAGTGAAATTGTGTACAGTAATTTGAAACATCTTACTTTATTTAGGTGATTGTGTTTTCTATTCTTGGAATCTATTATTTTTTTCCTTGAAATGTGGTCAATCTGTTGATGAAAATGCTCTGGGGATAAGAAAGTTGTAGAAGGTGTATCAACATTTGGAACGTACATGTTAAAACAGTAAAGAAATAGCAGATGAATGAAAAAGTGGCATGTGGAGACTGGGGACAGATCACCCTCCATTTCCCTTTTCTGATGCTAGCATCTCCTGGGTTCTTCCCAATATACTCAGTTATTCATTCTCCTAATGTAGGCAGCTTATGCAGCGGAAATTAGATCACTGTCAACTCATAAAATATTTCTATGGTCTTTTTAGAGTTACCAACAGAAAGGGAGGAGGAAAGGGGTTTGAAAGAGCAGTGTGGCAGCTTGGAAATTGATTCCATAAATACTTTTCAAAGACAGTAACTAGGTGACTGAAGTTTCTTCAGTGCACAGTTCTAACTGGATAACATGATTGATGACTCTTGGCTATGGATATGTCTCATTGGAGAATATGACTTATGATACATCCAGGGAGTGGGGGAAAACCAGGGTCAAGGGTGACAATGAATGATATGTCTCAGAGCCTGGGACATGTGAACTCCCAATAAATCCTTTTGAAGTTTTGGAAGTTTGGCTCGAGACTCATGATTTAATTGGGGTAACTGCCGGAATCCTGACATCACTTCATACACCAGAGGTGAAATGGTCATCCCATCAAGAGAAATTGAGGTGCAAAATAATTGGATAATAGAAAAAAGTCAGTTTTTTCTTTAATTATAGAGCAGAAGATAACTTTGTAATCATGCTTGCAAAGGAAATCAGAAGCTTCTTTCTATTTCTTTGTATTCTTTCTCTTCATTTTTCTTTTTTCTTTCTCCCTTTCTTTGTTTTCTTTATTCTGTCTCAGTTTATGCTAGTTTTAAACATTACAACATTTAATTAAAACAACTAATTAAAAATGTTTCTAAAAAAGAGAGAGGGATTGGAAGAGGTCCAGGAAGGAAGAAGTATAGGCCAATTAATCTCTTTCTACCACCTTCTTTCTTTTCCTGCTTCTAAGGGCTAACAAAGTGTACCTTCCTCCTTAGCTTCATCTTATCTCCTAGCTCATGATTGAAACTAGGGCGGTTGTTATTCATAGCATGAGCATAAAAGTTATTCCCCAAATGTGATATCTAAAGGCAGTCCCCAAGAATGGAAAAAATCTGCTAAGCTTTGCCAAACTTTATTTTGGAAGGTGTTATCATTCATCTACTGTATCATCTTCATCTATATTCTCCCTTCTTTTTTTTTTCCAGTCAATATCTGCCCGCCCAATAAAGTTTACAAAGCATGCGGTCCTGCTATAGAAGAAACTTGCAAATCAGGGTAATTCATTTTCTGACATTCCAGACTCAGAATTATTTAAATGTTATTATTTTTGCAGTGTTGATGTTGAATATAATATCCCTGTGTCTGTCATCTCAGATAGCAGGGTACCTATCCTATTAGAAGAAATCCAGATCTCAGTTTTTGAGTAAGATGAGCAGCCATATAAATGTGATAAATAACTAAATGTAAACTCTTAAAATGCTGGATCTGGCTTATAAATGAATGCATGCCATGCAATTTATGAATGCATACCATGAATGCATACCATGCAATTTATTGGGCCAGACATTTAGTACAAGAACCACATCCCTTCCTGCCCTCTGAGTTGTCATATGATTCTGGGAAGCAACACAACTGCTTGAGAGATATTATACTTGTCCTTCTATATGTCCCAAAACACCTTTAATTAAAGCTGCAGGTTTTTGTTAGATATGTGAATAATTGTTGATTCTTTTACCTTTTTCTGTTGTAGCTTAACAGGACAGAACCAGACCAAACAAATAGAAGGGTGCTTCTGTCCTGAGGGGACAAAACTTTATGACACTGCTACAGATGTATGTGTGGAAACTTGTGGTAAGTTTGGGTTCTGATTCTTCTTTTTCTCAAACATTCTTAGAATGTAGTCCGATATCTGCTTGCATCTGGGAGTAAATCTCATTGAGCTCAATGGAGTTTACTTCTCAGTTGGCATGCATAAAATTACATTTCTATTGTTCTCATTAATACAATTTAAATAATAGAAGTTATCTTAACATTAACGGAGATACCTTTGTTTTTAGGATGTGTTGGACCGGACAATATTCCCAGAAAGGTAAGCAAAATGTCTTTTCTTATGCATGAGTTTGACAATGAACTCTATATTTTCTAGAATAAGGTTTGTTTTATGATAGAATTCTGACCTCCCCCCCCCTCAGTTTTATTTTACACTTTCATCGACTTGAAGAGCTTATTCATGCTAATAAAGCTACGTGGTAAAGAATTTGAGGAGGATAGCTTGACCAGGGGTGCACAGAGCTTTGTTTAGCAGAAAGTCACTGTCTTATATGAAAGTCACCAGTATTATATGAGTGGCAAGAAACAAAAAAGAATCTACTGATGATGACAGCTATGATAATAATCTATTAAGGTTTATCATAAATCTTACAGGAATTTCAATGATGGGATTATTAGATTACTAAACTCAAGATGGTGTGGCATTTGTATGCAATTTATACATTGCCCAAAGTCACCGTGGGTAGTAAGATGGGTGTCATACAAATTTAGTAATAATAATATCAAAGCTCCAGCCCTTTTTATGTGCATCATGTACAAAAAAGTTCTGAGCTTCAATCATGTGAATGGAGCTTCCCTTTTTAGTTTTTTACTTGCCGATCTGCTACCCAATGAGTTATTAACTCCTAGAAATTCCTATAACATTTATCATAGTCCTTCAATGGTGCATGTAGGTGGGATCAGATTCATTCTGCTTAATATTCTATAGGTTCTTACACTATTAATCAGTTACTTTTTCTCACTGACAGTTTGGGGAGAACTTTCAGTTTGACTGCAAAGATTGTATTTGCCTGGAAGGTGGAAGTGGCATTATCTGTGAATCCCAAAAGTGTCCAATACCAGTTCGTGAAGTACAGTGTGAAGGAGAAGGATATCAGAAGATCACCAAAATTAATCCTGATGACAAATGCTGTTCAGACACTGTGTGTGGTGAGTATGTCCATGTAGGCACCATATGTCAACGATAGTGATACTGTGTGACCTATAATCTGTACATTTAGCAATTGCAATATCATTTAGACTTATATGCCGCTTCACAGTGCTTTTACAGCCCTGTCTAAGAGGTCCTCATTTCACTGACCTCAGAAGGATGGAAGGCTGAGTCAGCCCTACCTAAGCCACTTAGATTCAAATTCCTGGAGTGAGCAATAAATTAGCCTGCAGTACTGCATTGTAACCACCCAGTGGTGGGATTCAAAAAATTTTATACTGGTTCTTGTAAAATCTCCAGTCAGAGGTGGTATTTGCTGGTTCTCTGAACTACTCAAAATTTCCACTACCGGTTCTCCAGAACTGGTCAGTACCTCAGGCACCACCATGGCCACCATTTATTTCTTAATGTCATCTCTCTCAGACAACCAGGCTAGAATCTCTCAGTATAGAAAATATAATTTTATTTCAAGTGATGTGCATTCATGGTCCAACTCATTTATAAAGCATTATTACAAAGAAAGTTAACTTAATAAAATTTTCTCATGACAGTTTTTTCAATCAATAGGAAAGTCTCTAAGTTTAAAGTATTTCCAAGAATACAGTTGCTTTGTTTTGCAATAGATTGTGCTTAGAAGAAAAGGGATGATTTGCCAGTGTGGAAGTTGAATTTTTCCTTTCTCCATCGCAGTGTGCAACACCACTCAATGTATAACCAAGCCTCCTCAGTGTGAACCAGGATTCTTAGCTGTTGCTAATATCACTGAAGAACATTGTTGTCCTTCTTATGATTGCAGTAAGTCTCTCTTAACTAACTTTGGAAGGATGAATATATGGCTTTGGAAAATTCAGCTTGACACTTTGATCCTAAATGTGTTACAGTAGAATTATGTCCAGTTATTATCAATGGAAATTGTTTCCATCAAATATTTATGTTATCACCTAGCACTTATCAGCTGAAAGCAAATCAAATTTAGAATACAGGTACTTTGCAATGAACTGCATATTATCCTGCTCACAGGTTTTTAAAAATTCCTTCCATATATATAAATATATCTGATTTATACATCCTTGTTTTTATGCATAAATTTGAACAAAACATAATAGAAATCTATAATTCCTTGAGTTCATGTGAACTTCAGTGAAACAGTCTTTGGAGGTGACTGATAATTAGGAATGAAGACCTTGGTTCACTTACATCTCCCCAAATCTCGTACCACTGGCCATATTGGGATCACTGGGGTTTTAAAACAAACTATTTGGGATATCTATCCATAAGGTACTACACAGTTCAGAGTTATTTAAATAAATAAAATAAAATAAAAAGCAATATATTCAGCAGGCATTAGTAAATGCCATAATTGGGGAGAAAAGATGAGAAAATGTGTTGTTACTTTGCTTAACGTTACATACTAGAGAAAGTATATCAACAATAAAATACATTTACTTTTAAGCAAGGAGCATAAAGTACTGACAAAGATTTTTAAACGATTATTTTCTCTAGATCCTAAAAAAGTGTGTGTGAAGGATGGTAATGAATATAAGGTAAACTTTTCCTTTCTTCTTAAGAGGGATTTTTCTTTTAAAAAATAATGAAACTCATAGCCTACCTTTTCCCAGAGTTGCAACTGAAGAAGGCTTATTTAAAAGGGGAAATAAAAGAATGAGTTATAACTGAAAGTTAGTGAGCATCATGTCAGGGCATATAGCAAAACCCAGGAAATAGTTGTAGAAGACAAACCTCAGGGAAGATGCCTACTGTATACAACCTGGCCCAAGGCATTCTGGGATAACCAGGATTCCAGCACTTGGTCAATTAACCTGCTTTTAGAACCAACCAACTTTTCCAGTTTTGTTACCATGCTTACGTCTTTCAGGATACCTCAGTAATACCCAAAGTACATATCTACTTTGAAATAAATTCTATTGAAATTGATACTATAGAAAACCTTATGCATGTTTATAAGCGATCAGGCACCATTGAGCACAGCAGGATTTGTTTCTGTCTAGACCAAGAGGTCTGGGTCTGTGGCCCATAGATTGGTAAAGTCTCCTCAACAAATCATGCTGGAACTATTGTGCTGGCCAGTTGGGAGAAATTGCAGTTGTGCAGTGTTGTTTTCAAGTATATACTATCTGCTAGTTTAGAAGTAAGCTGAACCGAACCCTCTCTGGCTTTGGGATGGAGGGTGGAGAAGCAGTGAGAAACTTTTGTCTCCAAGGCAGAAGTCGATTGAAAAAGCTCTCCGTGGCTAAGAAGCACAGTATGCATTAAAAGTGAGACATATGATCCTACAAACTCAAATGGCTGATCAGAACAATGTTTTCAAGCATGGTTTTCAACCACTTATGCAAGTGACAAAAAAGAGGAAAAGTAGTGAAGAGCTGGGTTTGCAAAGGGACATTAAAAAGTTGTAGAAATGAAGCAGAGAATATGGCTATAGCGCTGCCATGATGGATTTGTGATGGGAAGTGGGAGGGTATAGTTAGGGGAATGGGATTGAGAAGCCCTCAAGGATGTTGTACAGGAAACCTCAGTTCTTGCCTAAACATGCATTATGGAAAAAAATAAAAAGAGGCAAAACATAAATGGATTAATAGTAAGGTGATATCAGCCTTCCGGGTAAACCAGATAGGAAACATGATTAGATGAGCTAATTCTACTTTATTGTAAGGCTACATTAACAGAATTGGGACGCGATGGCTCAGACGCTGAGCTTGTCGATCAGAAAGGTCGGAAGTTCAGTGATTCGACTCCCTAGCACTGCATAAAGGAGTGAGCTCTTGTTACTTATCTCAGCTTCTGCCAACCTAACAGTTTGAAAGCATGGAAAATGCAAGTAGAAAAATAGAGACCACCTTAGTGGGAAGGTAACAGCATTCCATGTGCCTTCGGCATTTAATCATGCCAGCCACATGACCGAAATGACTAGCAGAAACGACTAGCACGTATGAAGAAGAACCTTTACCTTAACATTAATAGACTCATGCAAATCTGAAGTACAAACTACTAGCTGAATTTTTGACCATCCAATTAATTAAGTTTCTTTATCTGAGTCTTAAACCACTGGAGGCTCTTGCCTCTCTTGTCTGATCATTTCCTGGGCAATATCTTTTTCCCCATCCTGAAGGTCATTCTCAAATAGCACTACGAGGGAATAGTAAAGTAGACAAATAGCAAGAATAGAATTAAAGAGTCAGAGGCTTAAAAATCCATCTAATAAATTCCGAAACGGCAGCAAATTCTCTAATCCCTAGTGGTCTTTCTCATATCAGAGTTTCAACAATTTTGTAATAAACATATTGCTCAGATCTGCTTTATCTTACTCTTTGCTAATGAATGAATTGCCCTGCTTTGTTCCAGCCCGGTTCAGAAGTCTTAGGAAGCCAGTGCCAGCAGTGTACATGCACAAACAAACAAAACAGGACCACTCTTCTGAATATCATAGAGTGTAAGAATATCCCATGTAACGTGAAATGCCAGGAGGTAAGTAGCTTCGCTTATATAAGCAGACAATGCACTATGTGGGAAAATAAGAGGATAAGCACAGTGGTGGGGTCAATTTTTTTTTACTACTGGTTCTGTGGGTGTGGCTTGGTTGGCATGGCAGGGGAAGGATACTGTAAAATCTTCTGTCAGAGGTGGGTTCTCCGAACTACTCAAAATTTCTGCTACCAGTTGTCTAGAGCTGGTCAGAATCTGCCGAATACCACCTCTGGACAAGGAGGACTGTGGAAGAACTGTTCCCTGTAACCTAATTATGACATCTCCAAGCTTGAGGGCAAGCTTCGCTGTTGAGTGAAGTCGCCATTTATGACAGTAGAAGTGCTCAACTGAGAACAGCACTGAAGATATAGCAGAATAGATGGCTTCCCATCCAAGCTAGCATATTATCCCCAGGTGGACTGAATTCTATCATTGTGCAGCCAAAATTGAAGCAAGACTAATTTTTTTTTTCAAAACAATCAGTTTATGTATAGGACTGGGATGGAGAGATTTTCATCCTTTGCCTCTAGCAGAAAAAGTATCTTGGGTCAACCATACAGAACAAAATATCATTAAGGAAGAGAAAAAAAGCCAAACCAGTTTAAAAAAGAGAAAGAATTGAACATTGTTGATAGGTCCCAAATGCTGAGAAGGAGGAAGTAGAAATCTTGGGAGTAAAGTGGTTGAATAGAGGAGGGAAGGCAAATAAAAGTTGTATGACAACCTCATCAATCATATTATTGTGATCACCTGGAATTACAGGAATTGCAGTCCCAAATACTTAGAATTAGGATTTCAAATTAGCTGGTTCTAATAATAATAATGAGTGCATTTGGAGACAGACTGGCTCGGGAACACTGTGCCTTCTTTATGATTTCTTTCACCCTAGAACTGAACTCGAGCTTGTCCTAGCAGAAGCTCCCTGCCATACCCAGCAGTGCCAAGGACCTCAAGCTGCCTTGCCAGGAACCTTATCCCTTTAGTCTCAATAGCCAGCCACATGTATAGAAATTTTGGGCAGAGCAGAAGTGTATCTAGTAGGGGCTTGCCTATCACTGCCCTGGAACATAAATGTCATGTCATTCCATATCCATCTTGCTGACTGCTCTTTCACAGGCTGTCCTACCCAACCAAGATTATAGATCTTGTTGAAACCACCAGAGCTTCATATGAACTTAATAACTTCAAGACTCACTCCCAAAACTACAGCATCAAAGATAAGCCCAGAATTTACCTGGGCCTCTTTGGCCCAGATGCAAAATCCCCACAACACCCTACAGAAAAGCACCAGGGAGGCTCCCTTGCTGGTAAGAATCGCATGTGGTATGGTATCCATGGACAACAAGTTAACTCAAAATTCCACCCTTGGGGGAAAAAATCTACCCAGGTTAGAGATGTCTTCTGATCTCAGAGGTTCAGTTGATCCTCCTTGATTAGCCCTGTATTTCTGCCTTTTATGATATTCTTAGGCAAAGATATTGAGAAAATAATCACTATCTGCTTTCCAGGCTGGAGGTAGCTTGACCTGCTCCATTTTTGCCAGTTTTGAAGGCACAGCAGAGCAACTGAACAACTAATTGGTATTAATGGATTAGTCTAGTTAGATAACAGCTCCATCTGGAGGGACCAGATTGCCTATCTCAGAACAGAGCACTGAAGAAAGGATGGATGTATGGAATTTGAATAAGAATAAAGTTTTATTAACTTTTTTAAAAGTCCTATTTGAACACCACAGTTGTATATCTCTTTCTCTGTAGGGCTATTCTCCTATTCTACACCCTGGTGACTGCTGTCCAATATGCATGCAGACAAGTTGTGTTATAAGAACAATAGAAAATGACATTGTCATTTTAAGAGTAAGGTTTTTTTTTTCATAATTATCTTCAGGTAGTAATGCTTTTATTGGCATTCCTACTGGATAGAATGTGGAAAAATGTGGGAAAAAATTGGAAATTTGTCATTGCATCAGCACCTCCTCATGATTTTCCTTAATCCACTATCCTCACAATATCTAGGCGTCTGTGTGAAATTTCTCCAGAAGATATGCATTCAGATTAAGCACAAATGGAAAAAAAACTAATGCATTTCCATTGAGTTTATAATTGTTGTAATACAGAATGAATGCAAAAGTAATATAAGAAATGACTATGGGCATATTAATATCTATTTTTTTCACTTATAAGAAATGGGTTTGGGTATATTCATATCTATTTTTTCCAATTTATTTTGTCTACTTCACTACTGTAGATTGAGGGGATGAGGTCCTGAGTGGGTTGTTTAATTGTGCCTACAAGCATCAACGGGTTTAATTTTGATAGAAATTGCAAGAAAAATAATGGAGACTTGAGGCACACAAATCTCAATAAAATAAGGGTGAGGGAAATTGAGTAAAGGTTAGAATGGAAATAAGAAAACAAATGTGGCATAAATCAAAAGTTGAAAAACTTTATTCCTTTACATATTGTTTAACTTCTCTAATTTTCTCTGTATTCCATCCTTCTGCTGCTGACAAAGGAGCTTCCTTGCTTGGTCTCTTCTCTGCACACTTTCTAGAGTCTCAACATCTTTTCTATATCATAGAGATGCAATATTCCAAATGTGGCCTTACCAGGACATTATAAAATGGTATTAACACTTCATATGATCTTGATTCTATCCCTCTGTTAATGCAGCCTAGATTGCACTGGATTTCTTGGCAGCTGCAGCCCACTACTGGCTCATATTTAAGTAATTGTCCTCTAGGATTCCAAGCTCCTTCTCACAGTTACTACTATTGAACTAGTTACCACCTATTCTATACCCATGCATTTGGTTTTTCTTGCTTAAATTACTTTACTCACTACTGAATTTCATTTTACTAGATAGGCCCCAATGTTCAAGTCTCTCTAGATCCTTCTGTATTTTGAGTCTATTTTCTCCATATTGTTGACTATTCCTGTCAGCTTGATATTGTCTGCAAATTTAATGAATCCCTCCTCTACCTCTTCATCTTACAGCCCTATTGGTTTGGACTTCCATGTCAGTCCCAGTTTTTCATGTGGCCCTTGGGAAAATTAATTGCTCACCCCTGTTCTATAGCATCTCAGGTCTCAAGTACGAGTGACACAATTGGTGGGGAAAGGATTTATCATGTTAGTTAATTTCATTAAGAGGATGCCTCCATTGAATATCTACTCTGCTCTTTGGGGAGGGGGGGAAAGATTTTTAACAAATAGGAACCTATTTAGTCCTGAACTTATTTCCTTCTTCCAAACAGCCTGGTGAAAATCAGAATGATCCCAAAGACAACTGTACTATTTACAGCTGTATGTGGATTCATAGACAGCTGATTTCCTCTACTTCTGTGATGAAGTGCCCAACATTTGATGAGAATAGATGCCAACCTGTGAGTTAAAAGTTGAATCTACACATATGATGTTGTGAAAAAAAATTGTTTGATTCAGATTGAATAGGATAGAAGCAAGAGCTGAATCAAGTAGATTTTATGTGGGTTGCTGGAACAATGTAATATTTAATACCGAAAAATAAGCAAACAAAGATGATTCATACATTATTCATTAAAATTTATCATTTTAATACAAAAATAAATTATTGCACATGTTTTATTGCATCGATTTATCACAGCACAACCCATAAGGTGAAAAGTCAGAGGTTTCAAGAATTCATTCCCAGAAGTCCTTTGAGTTTATAGCTCCTGGCCTAACCTTTCGTAGGGCAGTGGTTTGCAGCTTCTCCTGTCACTACCTGTCTTCCAGAGAGTGTCTCATCTGGTATGTTCAGCCCAGTGTGTAAGATAAGACACTCAGCACTTATAATTGACAGTGAAAGGAGAAAAATGTGAGCGAAAATGAAATAATTCTTCTAGAATTGCAGTATAAATGTATGTAATGAAAGGTTTTAGGCTTTTCTTCCCCTTTAAGAAACAGATCCATCTCACAAGAGATAAACAACACTAGACTTTGTGGTAATTTTTTTAAAAGAAGGAAACTATAAATGTTCTTTTAAACTTTAAATAGATGCAATGGTATGTGGGAATGACCTTGGGAGATAGGAGAAAAAAAACAACCACAGCCTAGGCAGAGGGTCTTCAAGGTCATTCCCACATATAACCACAATGCCCCAAACATTTAACATGTTTCAGTATTGATGGTGTTGAAAGAAATAGATATAACTTGAAGAGAAAAATACCTTCTAATATTATACCTAATTATTACCTAATAAATGACATTATTATTATTGTTGTTGTTGTTGTTGTTGTTGTTTAAAGAATGCTAAGACTTATGGAACATTTCAGATAGATATCACCCACTTCTGCTGTTCAAAAATGGTTCATGACCTGTTCTGGTGACAAGGCAACTGAGCAATGTGGGTATGTTCTTAGGCTGCAGGGTAATCCCAGTAGTATCAATACAGAATAGACAAATACAAACCGCATGTTTGTAGTTCCACTATGGAAGGAAGTGATTCTTCCTTCGAAGAACTAATGGAGTAAAGGAACCCACAACATGCTCATGTTCAAAATTAGCATAATTTTCTCACTTGTTCTTCAGCTAAGAAACAAGGTAGAGGGAAATATTGTTCTCCTCCCTATCTGTGCCATGCAATATCGTAAACTGCAAATCCCATAAATCCTAGAAAGCATGGTGGAACATTAGAGCAATTATTTCAGTACAATTTGCAGTTCTAGTAGGAGGTTATACATGTTATTGTTATTATTTTGTTTGCAGGGCACCATTATTTACTTGCCTAATGGCTGTTGTAAGACATGTAAGTATAATAAAACTATATACACTTCCATTCTAAGGAATTAGTCTATATAATGAAGGGAGAGGGGCAATTTAATTATGTAAATAAAATTTATTTGAGAGAGGTTCATCCACTTTTACTCTAGCAAATTATTGCTTTACTATTGAAGAAAAATAATAATTTGATGGAATACAAGTGATGCTCATTCTATTGATGCTCTGTTTATATATATAAGCTTGATTAACGAACCATGTTAAAAAAACAGTTCACAAACATGAAAATATTCCTAGTAAAGAAGGTTGTACGTGATTAAAGAATGTTTGGCTCCAGATAATAAAGGTTTAGAGCTTTGTTCCTGGGAACATGGTCCTTTCAAGGAAACTAAATTGAAAGGTATTTGCAAAAGTTGCAGTATGGCATTATTAAATGATAAGTTTATTAAGGATTTCCCTGAATATTCCTTGATGTTTTGGAAGAGATGAAAAACCTACTAAAAGTGTTGAGGGAACAGAAAGTTTTCCTAGTTCCCAGTTTCTTTCAGGGACTTGCCTGGAAGAAAGGAAGCTATTATTCACCTGCTGGATTATAGGACTATACACCTGGCAGAGGAAACAGGATAGGTTCTTATTTTAACATAATCAAACTATTTTTTTCAGTGAGCTTAGTGATTGGATAGCAGTGTATGGAGGCTTTAGCTAATGGTGCTCACTAATATAATTTTTGGTTTAGTTATTTGTGCAGCTGTTTTAACTATTTTTAGTAGTGAGGCATTTTTGTTCAGATAATGCATAGGAAAATTATCTTTCTTTATTTGTTTATATCTTTTTATATCTTCTCAACTTAAAACTAATGTAAGCATCCCTATTTGTACTCTGCTGAAAAATTCTATGCAAAAATTAACTTTCAAAAAAGACTCACTCATTTCTTTGGAAAGGTTGATAATGGTTTGATTTTCCTGTCTAAAATACCTGGTTTTGAGAATTTCATGGGCATTCTTTCCCATTCAGATACCCAACCAAATTACATAAAGGTATTTGACACAAATTTCGGGTAGAAAATTATTGACTATGCTCAGGGGTGGGATTCTACCAATTTGCACCTATTGCACTATTTGCACTATAACTAATCGGTTGTTAACATTCTAAGTGTTGTGGAGCGGCGGAATAACCTGAGGCAAACACAGAGCGAACTTCAGCTTTTACTTTATTGTAGCAATAAGGGGTTGCTGCAGCTGCCGTGCGAACAAGGCAGCCAGCTGGCGGACAACAGCTGATACCGTTTGACAGCTCCCTTTTATAGCCGGCTGTCAAACGGCATCAGCCAATAGGAACAGTCCATATTCCCACTGGAAACATGGACCGGAATGAAGACTTCAGCTCAGTCTTTTCCAAACGCCACACTCCTTTCCCCCAGAACAGAGCATGTGTAGTCCTTCAGATAACTCAGGCGCTTGCGCAGGCAGCCAGATCTTCTAAGTCCTGATGAGGCTGCTGCTGGAAGGAATTTTTCTGTTTGTTGGGCAACTTCTGGTGCTGACGAAGCTGGCATCTCAGCCTCAGGCATCTCTGGGTGAGGGACAGATGGCTGTTCAGGTAGGCTTGCGTTCCTGTCAGATCTGTGGGAAGTTTCTTTGGGCACCGGCCTGTTGCAGGAATGTCTTGAAGGCCATCTGCAGATGAACTCCAATGCATTCTAAGTTGATCGATATGGTGGTGCCAGATGCACCCATCTTGCAGTTGGACCCTGTAAGACTTAGGACCGGTTACCGCCACAATCTGCCCTGGCATCCATAAAGGGTGTCCTGCAGAGTTCCGGGCATAGACCTGGTCATTCTCAGCGAACTCCCTTGCCTGGCTATTTGACCCTAGGGATGTGACTGGGGTGTCATGCAGATGGAGTCTGTCTCAGGTGGTTCTCAGATGTCTACCCATGAGAAGTTCAGCCGGAGACCTATTAGTGGTGGCACAGGGAGTTGTGTGCTGGGTCAGGAGATACTTAGCAAGCGTAGAGTGCCAATCTATGGGCCCAAACCTTGCCAGGGCCTCCTTAACTGATCTGACTGCCCTTTCAGCCAGGCCATTACTGGCAGGATGAAAAGGAGCTGTCAGTGCGTACCTTATTCCTAGGTTGGCTAGGAAGACCTCAAACTCACAGGAAGTAAACTGGGGGCTGTTATCAGACATAATGGTGTCAGGGAGGCCATGGGTAGCAAATATCCTTCACAGAGTCTTAGTGACAGCTTCTGAAGTTGTGGTGGTCATCAAGGTCAGCTCTACCCATTTAGAAAAAGAATCGACCATCACCAGGAATGTATGACCATGAACAGGGCCAGCCAGATCAATATGCACCTGGGACCAAGGGGCCACAGAATCTTCCCACCTGTCTGGAGTGGATGTGGATGAAGCAGGTCTGATAGCTTGTCATGGCTGACAAGCATTCACCCAACTTGTAATCTGAGCATCCGTGCTTGGCCACCATACATAACTGCGAGCTAGGGCCTTCATCCTGACAATGCTAGGATGGCCCTCATGCAGGGCCTTTTAAACTGAGTCTTGCAACTTGGAAGGGATAACTACCCTAATCCCCCAAAATAAACAGACTTGCAAAGAAGATAGTTCTTGCTGGTGAGTTTTGAAAGGCACGAGGGGGCATAGGGAATTGCCAGCCACCCCCTTCCCACCCAATCAAGAACTTGGGCGATTACCTTGTCCCTGGCAGAGTGGGCAGCGATATCAAGGGCAGTGATGGGAAGTTTGAGATCGTTGATCTGGAAAACAGCATTAGTTGTACAGGATCCTCCACAGGAACAGGCAGGGGGCAGCGACTAAGAGCATCAGCGTGGCATAGATTCTTGCCAGGTCAATGAACCAGTATTTAGGAATAGGCAGCCAGAAATAAGGTCCACCTGGTCATCCTTGGAGACAAAATCTGAGGAGTTTATCTTTCATTTGACAGAAGGCCTAACAGAGGCTTGTGATCCGTAATCAACTCGAAATAGTGTCCATATAGAAACTCACAGAATTTTTTGACAGAAGCAATTGCAGCCAAAGCCTCCTTGTCAATTTGGCTGTAGTTGCACTCAGCTGGGGAAAAAGGTCTGGAGAAAAAGGCAATGGGTGCCTCAGAAGTGTTAGGCAGTCTATGACTTAAAACGGCACCTATGCCAAAAGGAGAAGCATCTGCTGCTAAAACTATAGGTAAATGTTTTTTAAATTGGATCAAGACAGCATTGGATGTAAGTAATGATTTGGCAGCATGGAAGGCATGGGCTTCCCTAGGTCCCCAGTGCCAGGGGGATTGCTTATCCAAGAGTCTCTGCAGAGGCTCTGCAACAGAAGCTTTATGTGGGAAAAACGAAGTGTAAAAGTTAAGAAGTCCTAAAAAGGCCTGAAGCTCAATTTTGTTAGTTGGCGTGGGTGCCTCGTGAATTGCCCTGACTTTGGATTCGATTGGGTGAATACCAGAGGCATCCATTCTGTATTGTATCCCAAAAATTCTACCTGTGAGGTGGCAATAGTGCACTTGTCTTTCTCTAAGTTAAGACTATGCTTTCTGAAACGATTGAGGACTCCTCTGACTTTTTGCAGTAACTGAGGCTTGTCAGGGGCAGATATTAAAATATCATCAAAATACGGAATTACGCCCGGTAATCCTTGAATAAGTCTTTCCATGAAGGATTGGAAAATTCCTGGGGCCACACTTACTCCAAATTGGAAAGCTCCCCTGTGCGTTACAATAGTTCAGCGGCTGTGTCATCAACAGGGAACTGTTGATAGGACTGTGACATGTCTAATTTCGCGAAAATGGTTCCTGGCTCAAAAGAATGTAGTAGGTGCTGGATAACAGGGACTGGATAAGCGCTGATTTGTAAATATTTATTCAATGACGTCTTGTAATCCATGCAGATTCTTACGCTACCATCTTTCTTCAGGGGTGTCACTATAAGGGTTTCCCATTTTGCGAAGTCCACAGGCTCTAATAACCCTGTTTAATTAATTTGTCAAGCTCCATGTCTAATTTGGGGTGGATTGCAAAAAGTACCCTTCGAGGCTTGAAACAGATTGGTACTGCATGAGGGTCCAAGTTGAAAGATATTGGGGTTCCTGAATAACAGCCCAGCCCCTCGCTGAACACATCAGCATAGTCATTAAACAAGGTGTCCACTTCAGCATTTGTAATAGAGTGTATTCCACTGGAAATGGAGGCCAAGGGCAGGGAACCAGTCTAACCCCAGCAGGCTAGGGAGGGCACCATCCACTACCACTAAAGGCAAGTGACCTTTAAAATTTTGCAATTGTACAAAAAACTTGCCTTTTCCGATGACTGGGATGGTTCTGCCTTGGTAGTCACGTAGGGTTAACTGGCAGCCATAAAGTTTCTTCTTAGCCATTCTGGGAAGTAGTTGTTTCAAGGTGCTCCATGAGATGATGGACAGTGCTGAGCCTGTGTCAACCTCCATCCTGCAAGGTTTCCCTTCTACAGAAACAAAAACACTAATTTTGTTAGAGCCTTTGTTAGTCAACTTGGCTTGATAGAAGGTAAAACAGTCTTCAGTTTGTTTTTGGAAATGTTGGGTTGTCTGAGGCTTTTGGGCAAAAGTCTTTCCTGCTTAACCTAGATCCTGGCTAAATGACCCTTCCTTTGGCATTTTAAACAAATGGCATTCCTGAATTTGCAGGATGCCCTGAGGTGGTTTCCCCCACAGCTTAGACAAATGGGCTGAGGCCATGGAGGTAGATTGGGGTTTGGCCTGTTCTCCACTTGACAATTTTTTTGCTGCCTGAGGTGATTTACATCATTAGCCTCTTCATAGCCTTCTTCTGAGGAGGCTTCATTGTAATGGATGGCTGAGCTGCTCTGGCTAATTGGATTTCCCTGAATTTCTGCTGCTGAAAGTGCTGATAGTTCAGCAGCTTGAGACTCTTCAATTACTAATTTAAGGGTTGAATCCCCTTTAGCCAATAGACGTGTTTGTAGTCTTAAATCCCTGACTCCACAAACTAGTTGGTCTAATAACATGTCTTCCAGAAAATCTCTAAACCCACAATGCAAGGCAGCTGTTGTAGGTCAGCCATGTGCCCACAAATAGTCTCTCCCTCAGCCTGAATCCATCTCCTAAAAGCATGATGCCTGGCAATTCGGGATGGCTTAGGGGAATAGAGGTTGGAAAGAATTTCCTGCAATTCTTCCCATGGAACAGTCTTAATTGAACGTGGAGCCAATAATGCTGTAGCAGTGTCAAACACTGTGGTTCCACAAAAACTTAAAAAGTAGGACTTTTTCCTATGGTCGGAAATGTCAGCAAGGTCTATGGCATCTAGGAAACAGTCAAATCAGTTTCTGTAGGACTCCCATGTTTCTGCTGTCAGTCTGAATGCAGGGTTTGAAGTCATCTCGACTCAGTGGTGCCAGATCTTTTGAGGAAAGTTGAAATTCGCTCTCGTGAACAGTGACAGTAGCTCTTAAAGTGACATTCAACTTTTTGTAGTGACCTCGCTCAGTGATTCTTTGCCTGGTTGTCTCTTATATGTATTGCGCCAGTGTTGTAGAGCGGCAGAATAACCTGAGGCAAACATGGAGCGAACTTCAGCTTTGACTTTATTGTAGCAATAAAGGGTTGCCACGTCTGCCGCGCTAAAAAGGCAGCCAGCTGGCAGATAACAGCTGATGCCATTTGACAGCTCCCTTTTATAGCCGGCTGTCAAACGGCATCAGCCAATAGGAGCGGTCTGTGTTCCCGCTGGAAACACGGATCAGAGTGAAGACTTCAGCTTAGTCTTTTCCGAACACCACACTAAGCAGTTTGGAGAACCGGTTGTTAGAAGAAATATTGGCCTAATCTTGTCAGGAAGGCAGGAAGGAAACATTCTGGAGTTGCTTATAGAAACTGCCTCTCCGTTAACCCTTATTACATTCTGGGCAGGACTAGACTTCCTGTCTCAGGAAAATCTCTGGACTTTTTTTCCCCTCCTTTGCTGGTACTTTGCTTGTATGGAGTGACCATTCAAAGTTACAGTGGCATTGAAAAAAGTGACTTATGACCATGTGAGTGATATTGAGTTGGCCATGCCCAGCCAATTACATCACTGCCAAGCCATGTCCACCCAGTCACATGACCACCAAGCCATGCCTACCACCTAAACCATGCCCACAGAACCAGTTGTTAAAAATTTTGAATCCCACACCTGACTATGCTAAACTATCCAGGAGAGCAAAAAACCTTAAAGTTTATGCTTGTATTTGAATGACAGTCTTTTTATTCCTCTTGTTTGATAGGTATATTAATGGCAGTTACCCCATCGTGCTCTGCCAGTCAAACAATGGACTATATCAATTACAATGGCTGCCGTTCAGAGGCTCTCGTCCCTGTGACTCAATGTGAAGGAAGATGTGGAACTTTTTCAATGTACGCAAAAATGCTAAAATCCAATGATATGCTTGTGTGCAAGACAACTCAAGATTTCTATCTTTTTTTGAAGTTATTATATTATCTTTTTTCCCTTCCCAGCCGTGGAAGAACGTGCAATGATAGAGTTGGGAAACACATGATTTTGAGAAATGAAATAGGATAATGGATGGTTTCCACTTGGAAGAACGATAGGCAGATGGATTATAATAGGCAAATTCCTGATTTATAGATTATTATGTGCAATTGAAAACCTTGAAAGTATTAAAACTGAATTGTAGGGAATAAGCTTTAGGACTGCTGCCAAAGATACAATTTGGTTTTCCTTGGAAAAAGAAAAAAAATTCAGATATTAAAAAAATGGATGACTTTGAGTGTGTTTGAACTAAGATCTTCCTCCTGAGAAACAATATGAAATATTAGTTGTCAAAGATATGACTATTATTGTTATATGAATTACATTAATTATTTAATAATACGGACTATTTAAAGATTCTCTCTCACTGGATCTTCCAAATTAAGAAAGATAAATTTTGGAAGATTTACTGGAGAAGAATTCACAAGACTTTGGGATGAAGATGTCTTCTTAGAGAAAATGCTTCTCCTAGAAGTTCTCACTGTCCCTTTCTCTTAATCTCAATCTCTTGGCTCAGCCCACCTCTTCAGCAGAATCACTTGTTATTTGGAGGAACATTTTATAAAGTCTTATTGTCCTCAGGAAAAAGAAAAGATAAAGTAGTAATCTTCCATATATTCACTTCACCTGATTAATTTCTGGATCCAACCCTCTGTGGTCTTTTTTTCTGATGGGTTTTAAAAAATAATGTTGCTAGTGGTAGGAATATAATAAGGTAATCTTGTGGAGTAGGCTAAATAGTGAATAGCATTGTAGATCCAGAGGACACTGTGTAAACCATGTTTGTATCCTTATGGAAATCCTATATTCAACTTATTTAGCATTTGAAAGTATCCACAAGAGGAGCAAAAATGGAATCATGACTAATTTGAAATTGCAATTCTTTTTTTTTTACTCTTTTTTGCACAAAATTGATTTTCTTTGTTAAATCTCCAAGAAATAGAGGTTGGATTTTTTTGTTGCCTATTTTTGGGAGATTTTATAAAAATCTTAGCATGAATGTCACGAGCATGGCAAAGTTCCCTGTGATGAGTTGTGAAAATGCCTGTTTCCAGATACTCTGAAGTAAAACCAAATGTATCTTGATAATCCTTTAAAATAAATTAATTGGACAATAGAAACCAAACAGGGCACAGTTGAAGAGGAATAAGAAGGACCCTAATAATAAGAATAGACCTTTTTAGAGTTCAAATATAGTATGGAACCAAACTAAATACTACATTAGACTGTGCAAGCTTTCAAGTTTTCTTCAATTGAAGAGACTTTACATCAATCTCTCTCACACTCATGAACAAGCATGATTATTTATATCATGGTTATAATCATTATTATATTCATTTATAATCATTAGAACTTCCAAGAAGGAATGGCTGTTGTTCACCTAGTGAATTCATGATAGAGGCTCAATCCAATCCATGAACTTTGTTTATTAGTCACTCAGTCTTTCAACTAATTTTCCCCAAGCTCAGCCAGACGTGGGTTATTTGAGTTCTTTTCATTCTCTTAAATAAAAAATCCTGGGTTTTTCTGCCTTTATTTTAAAAGATGGCACAATATTTAAAGGACATTGTACCTTGACTGGATATTATGGAGGACATAGTTTAAGTTCCTGAAAAATAAGCATCTTTTATGGTAGAGGTTCTGTAATATTACATCCCCAACCTTCAACAAAAGCAACATCTTTAAAAGCATACATAACACGAGCAAATGTAACTCTTTCTTTATTTTACATTATAAAAACAGATACTCTCCTGAAGCTAATTCCATGACGCATAAGTGCAGCTGCTGCAGAGAGTCAAAGACAGCCAAGAGAGAAATCATGCTGCTGTGTCCTGGTGGCATAAGAAAGAAACACAGTTACATCCATGTGGAACACTGTGATTGCCTGAACACTGAATGTGGTGATGAGCGAAGCTCCTCAGAAGAATATAGGGAGGACAAAGAAATCATCACGCAACCACCCCAGGCTATCAGGAACAGAAGTAGGAAAGCTTTGTAATGAAATAAGATAACTGCTGATACACAGGGAAGAAATATACTGTGACTACACATACTATTATAATCTACCACTTTACCTAACTTTCTACAGCAGGGATGTCCAACCTTGGAGACTTTAAGACTTGTGGACTTTACCTCTCTGCATTTTGCTGACTAGGAAATTCTGGGAGTTGAAGTTCACAAGTCTTGCCAAAGTTGGACACTTCTGTTCCACAGCCTTCTCATCTGACTGTCCTTTACTTTGCTCACTTATTTATTTGCACTAAAAATAATACTGAAAATATTTTCTCCTATATATAAAAATAAATGAAGGGTGTATTGTATGACTTGGACTGTTGAATTAGCTTCTTTTGCTTTGGTTAATTAAAGGCATATTTCACAAGCAAGGTCTCCATTTCTGGTTTTGTTGACACATTTTTGAGTTTCTGAAATCTTGGGCTTCCACTCTTATAAAATTTATGCTTCAGATGAATGTTGCTGATCTATGAGGGAAATGCCAGTAACTTGCTGAGTTTTCTGGAGGATTTTGCTGGATTTTTGTCTTCTGATATTTTTTCCATGGTCTTAATGAAGTCCACTGAACTATAAACACTTATGCACATGGAAGATAATATTCAAGACTGTTTTTGTGCCCATCTATTGCCTGTCTGTGGTACAGTGAAAACTCAGGTGATATGCCCAAGACTTAACTGCTCATATTTCCTTCTAAACTAACTTCTTTTTGATTCCTATATACATCAGTTGAGAATTGTGTTAACTGTGCTGCAAAAAGCAAAGAGAAATGCTGAAAAGTCAGTAGAAAAACTTGAAGAGAAGATGGAGAAAGTGTACATTCCTTCAAATCCATTTGTTCTAATATCATGCAAACTTTCATCATACTTTTATATACAATTTGATTTTCAAATTAAAATTACAGTTTCAGATTTTTCAAAGTTCTGCATGTTGTAATTTTTACCAGTACAGGGAAGTATATGGATGCATAGATTTAAAAAATCTGTCCCAGTTTTAACAGTACATACATGAAATTGTGTCTTCTCTGTCATGTACTTTTTCCATGTACATCATTGATTTCAATAGAATTATATTTCAGAACTGCAGGCTGTAAGCCAGTTTGACCGTACTATCAATTTTTTTGTGAAAAGATTTAAAACTCCCCATTTATCAATCTCTTCTATGGTCCATGGTTCAGCTTTTTTCTTTCTTTCTACTTATTGTAAACTGCACCAAATCTTTTGGGAGATGGCTAATCGAAGAAATTAATAAATGTGTGTGTGTGTGTGTGAGAGAGAGAGAGAGAGAGAGAGAGAGATGGGGAGGGAGGGAGGGAGGGAGGAAGAGAGAGAGTGAGTAGAAGTCTTTGGCAGACTAATGCTGGTTTACTTCTCTTAAGTAACAACTTTTCAGTAAAGTAATTATGAGTTGCAAAAATATTTGATGCTAAGCTTGTGCAGAATCAAACACACAGTCAAAATAACAATCATATAGCATTCCTAGCTAAATTTGTTACTTATTTCTTAAGATGAACAGGTGCTTAAAGGCCTGTATTTGTTTTTTCTTATATGATTTCCCCTAGCTAGTGGTGGAACTCATCTCTGGGGGGAATGAGTCTGCCTACCGAGATGAAGTGAACCGGTTGCTTTCGTGATGTGGAGACAATAACTTGGTCCTCAACACCAATAAGACCAAGGAGCTTATAGTGGACTATAGATGGAACAAATCAGACATCCAGCCCTTGCTTATCAATGGAGACCAAGTGGAGCAAGTGGCCAGTTTTAAGTTTCTGGGTTTTACCATAAAAGAGGACCTGATCTGTGGTGCTCACATTGCAGTACTGGTCAAAAGGGCTCAGCAGAGACTATACTGCCTGAGACTTCTCAGAAAACAATTGAATCAAAAACTGCTGGTGACCTTCCGCTGCACCATAGAGAGTATCTTAGCTTACTGCACCTGTGTATGGTTTGCAAATTGCACAGTGGCAGATAGGACAGCACTCCAGAGGGTTAACATCATTGCCCAATCATAGGTTGCCCTCTCCCCTCTTTGGAAGAGCTTTATAGCTCCCACTGCCTTGAGAAAGTTCAAAACATTCTCAAAGATCCATCTCATCCTGGGCACCCTTTTTTGAACTATTACCATCTGGGAGACAGTACAGGATAATAAAACAAGGACAAATAGGCTGAAAAACAGCTTCTGTCCCAGGGCAGTAACTCTATTGAATTCTACTGTATTGTGTAGTATTGGTGCGATGTCAGGGGTTTTCAATTCAGTGTGTGGAGTGTGAAGGTGTGTTTGTGTTTATTTATAATGTGTTGTTATTGATACAGATAGGAAGGGGGCATACATTTACTCTGTCAGTTTTCTGGATCATATCCGTGGACATTGTTTTTAAGGTCAAGCTTAAGAAATGCTCTTCAGATGCAGAAGCCATACTGGCTGAGGATATTGAAAATGAAATCCAACATATATTGGGGGCACCAGCAGGCTGCAATACTCCATATGACTTACTATAGATCTCTGTTGCCAGCTAATATTGGCTATATATCATAAGAATTACTTTCAAGGAGCATTCTATCCACTTCATTTTATCCCTCGAGATAATACAGATACCCTTATGTTGAGGTCACAGTTCATAGCCATTATAATGAATACTCATATCTGTAGCCACACCACTTACCACTTATATTTTTTACTTGGTCTTGGCAGCAAAGGTTTTTTGGTCTGCAATGCAAGATAGATGAAAATATGTTCTTTTACTCTGAAGCTGCAAATCAAGTTTGAAATAGATTTTGGTACATATATTTTTCTGAATGGTGTACAGTGTTTTCTCTTCATTTTTGCTTTTGCACAAAAAGAAGTATAGACATCCAAAGGAGCATTCATTGTCTGGCTCCTATATTTTATACTGCTAACAGATCTACCTTCTTGTGTGTGCTTAAAAATAACAGTTCCAATGAGCTTACTGAAGATAAACCACAGCCAACAAAAGTCCAAAATCCACTTATTGCTAAGCCTCCAAAAACTGTTCTTTGAGATGAATATTAACAAATTGGGCATATTATCACATATCTATGAAGTCACAGGAGTCAAGCTCCACTTGTGGAAGTGTTCTTCTTTTATACAGTTAATGAAATTGTATATTTTGTAAATGAATGGGTCTTCATATGTATTTGTAGCATAAATGCTTGTTCCTTGTTTTAGATGGTTTTAGATGGTTAAAGCAGCCACAGCAGCCACATAAGTTATTTATTGATATCCCTTTTGTTTTTGATGCCTTCATGTCAGTCTTCATTCATGGCAATTGCCTAGATGAGACTCTGCAGTTTTCTTGGCAAGATTTCAGAAGTGATTGGCCCTTGCCTGCCTTCTAGTGCTGAGAGAGAATGACTGACTCAAGGTCAGTCAGCTGGCTTTCATACCTAGGGCAGGTCTCCCCAGCAGTCTAGTGTAGACTGGTGCCTTAACTACTACATGAAACTGGCTTTCATTGATAGCCTTTTATGTACCATAGGATTTTACATATAAATATGAAGACCCAGATTGTTGGGGGCAATATGCTGACTCAGCAAACCGCTTAGAGAGGGCTGTAAAGCACTGTAAAGCAGTGTATAAGTCTAAGTGTTATTGCTATTGCTATATACTACAAAATTATTAGATTGTGAATAGCGTTACCGGAGGGGGGTTAATATGCATCAAACCCCATTGCATTGCTTGTACTGATGATATTGAGTAATAAAACACCTACAAGCAAACAACCATGCTCAGAGAGCACCAAGAAATCCATAGAGATAGATAAATAAATTCCTTAGCCAGCTAATAGATAGAATAGAATAATAGAGTTGGAAAGGACATTGCAGGTCATCTAGTCAAACCCCCCAGTCAAGCAGGAGACCCTGTACCATTTCTGACAGATGGCTGTCCAGTCTCTTCTTGAAAGCTCCCAGTGATGAAGCTCCCACAACTTCTGAAGGCAGAACAGGATGCAGATAGGATGTGCAGTCTGCAAACTCTGCAAGCTGCCAGACCCTGCCAGACGGTCAATCCACAGCCACAAGTGAGGAAAGCAGATCTAGCTTCTGTTGTTCTGTTCTGCTCTATTATCTACTTATCCCCTTTCATCAGGGATCTTCAAACTTGACAGCTTTAAGACTTGTGGACTTCAACTCCCAGAATTCCTCTTCCAGTCATGTTAGCTCAGCAATTCTGGTAGTTGAAGCCCACAAGTCTTAAACTTGCCAAGTTTGAAGACCCTTGCCTTTCATGTATCTCAACACATATTTTAAGTAGAATTGTAAGAGACATTTCTTTCCCAATGTATCCCTGCTGAAGATATAGCAATGTCTGTGAACGGATCATACAAATGTACATTTATATGATCTGTTCACAGACATGCTGTATCTTCAATGAAATCTTGGTTTCACATCAATTTCACATCAATGAAATTTTCTAAAAACATACATCCTGTATTGTGGTTGCTGGATTCTGGTTTTTTGTTTTTTTTTTACAATAGCTGATTTATACAGTAGCAAATGAAGAATGTAGTTATCAAGACATATGCACATACACACACAGCTCCAATGCACACTCCTGTTCAGCCAACATGGCAACATTTATTTATTAACTGCAAGTTGCCATCTTTCTGCAGCTGATTCATAGCAACTTATGAGAGTGATCAATATCCCCCAGAAACATAAGTGCCATCTTTTTATTTTCATTGTATTTTGGTACAGAAAGTTCTATAAAGAGGAGAAAAAGGAAAAGAGTGCAATTTACACTAAGCCGAAGAGATGGAAAGATGCAATTTAGTTAATGACGCCTGGGCCATTGAGGAAAACCATTGCAAATGCTTCATTTTATGTTTCTTATGCCTCCCATTCAGACATCCCTTTGTCACTCATAAAATTAAGCACGGAGGCAAATCCTGCCATGCTACAAAATACAACAAAGAGAGAGAGAGAAATAAAATCTGATTTCGACAGAAGAAAACAAATCAGAGATAGATATCTCCATATAGATGAGTGTATCTGCTCGGAGATGTTCACATAAAGCTGTGAACCAAAAGCATTATCAAAATGTCTTCAATTTAATATTTATCTGGAAACAAGATTAATCTGTACATGCAAGCGAGCTTATATGCCCCTTCCCCAATGAAGTGAGATGTATAGGATTTGATTTTAAAAGTCATTCCACTCTGCAATCTGGGGCATTTCCTCAGTGATTTACAGTATGTTATAGTATCACCCAGGCATTTCTGTTGCAATAAATCACTAATGATGACAGCCTTTATACCAGCATAGTGATGGTTGGGTGGCACTATAAGAGATTAATAAATCACAAGGCTTGACTCCTATTTTGAATGCTGCAGGAAATTAATGACAAAAATAACAAGGAGATACCCCAATCCATCTGATTTGATGCTTGTCAAATAAACTCTATGTGCAGGTTCTCTTGCTCTCTTTTGAGGTAAGTTTACTATGCTAAGCTTTTTTCATGTTTAAAAAATGCTACTTGCCCCCAAAATTGTGGGTAATGCTGGAGGATAGAACTGGTTATGCCCAATTAAAAAAAAAAACTGTTTGAAAATGTCTTCCTATGCAAGATGACCAGCAAAGGATATTATTTTTAGGAGGGCTAAAAGGCTGAGGAAATATTTCTAAAACTATTTTTGAAATTTAGAAATTAATCAACTGTGCTGGTTTTAATGAAATAAACAATGCTGTAGGCATAAGCAGAATGTTCTCCTTTTCCTGTTTCTTCTTGAACACAATTAGAACTCAGATTTAGCAGAGGATGTGGTTGGCAGTCTGATTGAAACTTTGTTTCTAGCCAGGAATGGAAAAAATGGTAGAAGCCTTATGCGCTCATCCTGAGATGATCTGGAGAAACTATAGGTAGTCCTTGACTTACAATCATTCATTTAGTGACTGTTCAAAGTGATAGTCACACTGAAAAAGTGACATGGTCATTTTTCACACTTATGACCATTTCAGTATCTCCATGGTCATGTGATCAAAATTCAGGTGCATGACAACTGGCACAGATTTATGATGGTTGTATTGTCCCTGGATCATGTGGTCACTATTTGTGACCTTCCCAGCCAGCTTCTGACAAGCAAAGTCAATAGGGGAAGCCAAATTTGCTTAACTGCCACATGTTTCACTTAACAAATGCAATGATTCAGTTAACAACTGTGGCCAAAAAAAGTTCATAAAATGGGGTAAAACTCACTTAACTGCCTCATTTAGCAATGCAAATTTCAGAGTCAGTTAATCCTACATGTAGATCAAACTCTTTTCCCAGCATCAGAAAGGTTGGATTTTCAATTACAAGAGTCTGCCAGAGCCTCTCGGGAGGCCAAAGCCTTCAATTTTAATGGATTAAAGTCTTGTCAATTTCAGGCAGCAGTCAGGTGGGGAAAGGGACTAATCAATTAATTAAGTTTACAAAACAAAGCTTGTTAACTTGTGATTAGTACTTATAAATGTGGTTAGCACTTATTAGCACTGTGAAGAAAATATGGTAAGAAACAAAAGATAAGCTTGTTAAATATAAAAAAACCCCTATTGTTCATTTTCAGGCTCTTCCTGCTGGATGGAGAACTGTAACTTAAGAGGATCAGCTTTCTATATAATTTAAATATTACAATATATGTTAAAATGAATTTGCCTTAAAAAAACTTTAAGATTTTTTTGTGTGCAGGTTTCTTATTGCTGGGATTATTATTTGTTAATTTTTTTTCTTTCTAATAAATGTTAGAACATAGAACAATAGGGTTAGAAGGGACCTGAAAGGTCATCTAGACCAACCCCCTACTCAAGCAGAAGACCCTATACCATTTCAGACAGATGGTTGTCCAGTCTCTTTTGAAGCCTCCAGTATTATAGCACCCACAACTTTGGAAGGCAAACGATTCAGAAATGTAAGCTGCTTTTGTATATATTAGTTTATGCTCACTTTCCAAAGTGTAGTCCTACTTTTGGACTTAAAATAGATTACCCGTTCATTATATATTAGGGCTGTCAAACTCTCGGTTCGTGGGCTGGATGCATCACATGTTGGCCACACACACACCCGGTTTAGCAAAGGGAAAAAAAGTTGCGATATTTCACGTGATGCTGCTGTGACAGTGCAAGCTTGACACCTCTGTTATATACAGTAGAGATCCAAAACAAAGGCCTTCCCTAGCAGGAAATGCAAATCTTAGAAAATGCTCCGAAGGCAGCACTTTGTTACAGTGGTGGTATTCTACTAGTTCAGCCCAGTTCTGGCATACTGGTAGCACCAAAGATTGGCAGAGATCAAACTAGTTTTCTCTGAGGAGCTACTGTTGGACCCATCCACCTGCCTGGACTCCCATATTGATGTTTATTCTCTGCTTTTGAAGTGCAGCCAGGGGTGGGATTCAACCAGTGTTACTACTGGTTCAGTGAGTACGTTTTACTGTGCCATGCAAAGCAGCTGAGGTTGAAAAAGCAGGAAATAAAGGACAGGTAAGAGCCCAGGTGGGCAGGTGGGCCAAACAGCAGCAAACACAGAACTGGTTTGGTGTCTGCTGCTCTTCAGAGCTACTGGTTCTACCGAACCAGGCAGAACCAGTAGCATTCCACCCCTGACCACAGTTGCTTTGCGTGGCACAGCAGATTGCTGTATGTCAGCTATAGGTAGAGTGTAGATTTCAGGAAGTGCATAGGGAAGCCTCTGCATCTGCATAAAATACACATTTGGCACATACGTGCAAAGTGTGCATGCATGCACAAAGCACACCCACCAAGCCATACCAACCAAACCGGTGATAACTAACTTTGAAACCCATCACTGCTTTGTAATCAGTGATGAAAAAAAAGTTATTAGCCACAAATATATCAGAATCCTTGCTTCTCATCCAGCATTTTTAAGTTTGTAAGTAAAAATGCCACCACCTACTGGCTATTAGTCTGTTACAACCTCTTGTAAGTGCATGCATTACTCACTGAGATTAGGGAACCTATAATTGCTTCTCTTTTGTACAAAAGCAAAGATATCATAAGAATTGGTTCTGAAAAAGAGATACTGGCCAGTTTCTTTGTTTAGGATAAAAAACAAAAGCTGTTTGCTTAGGATGGCAAAGCACTAAACAGAAGAACCAGAATGCTGACCCAAGAAATAAATAAGAAGGAAATCAGGAATTGACTCTTCTTACCTCTGTGTCTCAATGAGCAAATCTGATAAGATCTTAAGGAGCGTGAAGCCTCCATTCTATTTTAGATGGTCAGGAATAATGTACTCTTTGTAATGTTCCCTTCCAGCTAGATATAACAATAAACAAGCAAACAATTACACAATTGCCATTGAATCTCCTTCAGACAAAATGAGGGCTGTTAGATCTATGCTGTAAAAGTTTAAATGACCACCAGGTGACAGGTAAGAGTTGTCTAGATGTTTTCAGCTCAAATCAGATAGAGAGGTACACTGTACTGTATATGAGTAATTTGAAGAACAGTTGGGAATGGGGAAAACTGATGGATGCCACTGTCTGTCCACCAGATCAGTTAAGTTCTCCCTGTTTGAGCTTACTACCATGATATATGACATTATCAAGCAGTCCTTGACTTATGATCAAAACTGGGCCCAAAATTTATGTTGCTAAGTGAAACAGTTGTTAAGTGAGTTTTGCCCCATTTTACATTCTTTCTTGCCCCAGTTGTTAAAGTTAGTAACATAGTCATAAAGTGAATCTGCATTCCCCCTTGTCAGAAAGTCCCAAGTGGTAATCACATGATCTCAGGACAATAATATAAATATGAACCAATTGGCAAGCATCCACATTTTGATCATGTAACCATAGGGATGGTGCAATGGTCATAAGTGTGAAAAATGATCATGTCGATTTTTTCAGTGCTGTTCTAATTATGAATGATCACTGAATGGATGATTTTAAATTGAGAACTATATGTACTTCTTTCCTATGCTTCACACAGATATAGAGTTCATGAAACATTACATAAAAGAATATGGCATCATGACAAGTTAATCAGAACTATTGGGCTAAGGCTGCTACTAGGGTTACAAGCAACTAGTATTACAAGCATTGCTAAGACTGCTACTAGGATTACAAGAAACGAACTATGTGCAGTGTCTCCTGTTTGCAGATCTGAGTATGACTCCAATCAACTAATAGGTACCTAAGCCATCTCTGATGGAGCAGATACCTTAGCCCAGCAGTCCCCAATCTTTGGTGGTCCAGTGGGGTATGTGTGGAGAGGGGAACTGGGCCATGTGAGCAGTGGGTCAGCATACATGTGCTCACAGATCTATTTCCACGAGCAATGAGCTGGCACACACACATATGCACAGCTCAGATTGCTATGCACACATGCCAGCCTGCTGTTCATCAGAAGTCAAGCTGTGTGCATTTGCGCCAGTCTGCTGTTCAGTTCCAAATGGGCCATGGTTCAATAGTGGGCCACGGCCCAGGGTTGGGGACCTCTGCCCTAGTGCATCTAGTCCAGCAGTCTGGAGCCAACCAATTGCTCACGATTGCTGTAGCTCACGGTAGCCAACCAATTGCACAGTGAAGCCCAGTAGTCTTCCAACAAAGGGCCTTCAGAGAGAGGCTAAAAGTCAAGAGGTTAAAGCAAATAAACCTATTCTTTTGATGTCAGATATGTGTTATCCAAACAAAAAGTACCCTAATTAGCATATGATGGTGCACTGTGCATTGTCGCAGAAGTGGATTTCAAGAACAATAAATTAGATCTGTCCATCTACTCTAATTTAAGAAAAAGCTAAGTGTTTTAGAAAGAAGTAGTTTTATATGACATGCATCTATTCAAGGTATTGGGGTACCCTCAACACCCATTGAAGCATATTTACAGACAGGTAAATTTTACATTAGAGTGGGTTTTACATCTTTAATTTTCTGATAGTTACATTTTGAAAAACTGTTGGACATTATTATTTCCATGAGCCTGGTTGAATTTTCAAATTATTATTTTTTAAATCAGAGTCACCTGGTAAAGTTATAAATAATTTTATTGTTGAATTGTTAACATTGTAAAAATCTATTCCTTTGAGGATTATCTGAAAGCATGGATTTGTTTCTACTTTTACTCAAAGTACTTCTTTAAAAGAATTTCTGTTTAGAAAATGGGATGCAAGGCGATGATTAAAAAATTTGATTACTACTATGTTCTTTTAGATCATTGAAAATTAAGACCTTTTCAAACTGCTGGTTTATAAAAGGGCACACTCCCATGATCTGTAATAATTATTCTTGGTAAAGTTATTTAATAACTATAAAAGTTGATGAATGAAATCCACAATGTTCAGGACAAATTACTTCCTCATACTCTGAATGTAAGTCACATTCTGTGTAAAGGTAATCAGAAAAATCTTTAAAATCTTGATTCTACATAATCTCAACACAAGAACTATATAAGATTAAATAGCTTGATTAAATCATTTAACTCACTTCCTGTTCCATTTTCCATTTATTACTATCTATTGCTGTTAACTGAGGATCTACAGATGTCAATTTTGTTCCTTGTTAGAAAAAAATCCTAATAATCCCTTTGACAATTCATAACAAACATCAGTCTTTGGGAAGAATATGCTGCTGAAAACATCAGCTAATTTTGGATCTCTAGTATTATAATGACAAATATAAAAGAACAAGGTATACAAATAAGCAATTGATTTTTGCCCATAACGTGTAAGATCATAAGTCCTTTTCTTCATCAAGGGTTCTCCTACAACCAGTTAGTAGAAGAAAGTTAAAATTTCACTTATATTCTCCACAAGTCATGAAGAGATGACAAATTGCCCTTGACCTCTAATGATACCTTCTATCATGTTGGATACTAATGTCTGTGGAAATTCTCAGTCATCTAGGTCATAGCTGTCTTAAAGATGCTTTTTCCAAAATGCAACTGGACTGTTTTGCTTTTCATCCAAAAACTGATGAAGCTTCTTAGATGTGGAGGGAAACACTTTCCTCAAGGAAAAAAATAATCCGGGTACCTTTTGAAAGAACGCTCCTTTGGGATGGCCTCTAATGTTTCTAAACTAGTCAAATCATGTGCTGGATGTTCATCCCTTAATGACTATTATGGGGTTTTGTTCTTTCACACAACACAGGTAGTCCTTGACTTACAACTATTTATTCAGTGACCATTTGAATATATAAGAGAGCACTGAACAAAAGGACTTATGACTCATTCAAAAAGTTATAGCTATTGCAGTGCCTCTATGGTCATATAATCAAAATTTAAGTGCTTGACAGCCCACCCTCACTCATGAACTTAGGGATGCTGCACCTCCCTCCACTGCCCTCATCTATGCCTTTTGGACCCCTGCTACTCCAGCGCTCTACCATCCAAGCATTCCTTTGCCACCATCTTCTTGTTCCCACTGCTGACAAGATGTGCCCAGTCTGGCTTCTGGCCTGTATGGGATGTTTTTGCATCGTGAAGAAGTGGGAAGGACAAAACAGACTTTTTTTGAATACATCAAAATGCCCTTTTGTGGCATGGTCTGGGCCATCAAAGGTCAACTTTGTGCTGCAAAAAAGGAGAAACAAGTTGAAAGCAAACTTGTTTTTCCTCTTTTTTCAGTCCAGTCCTAGGTCCAACCCCAGCTAGGATTTATTTGCAAAAAAATGTGACTGCACTGCAGATATCCTGCAAATGACTGCAACAAGGACCGGTTGTAAGTACCTCTCATCCAGCACATACATTCAGCACCATTGTAAATTCCAATGGAAGCTAAATGAGTGGTTGTTAAACAAGGACTATCTGCATTACTCCCTTGGTTAATGATTGCCTCTCCAAAAGATCAACCTGCCCATGATATCTTCTTTCTGTATTTTATAACCATCATACAAATTATTTTTAATAAAAGCAAGTAAAAAAAATCATTCATTAATGATGAGTACATTTAAAGCCCCTGTTCAGATTTCCTTCAATTAAATTCATGAGAATTAAAAATAATGCATTTTGGAAGGATCATGGTTGTTGTGTCCATAAATGGCTATGAAGATTCTCAGTTATCCAGGTCATGGTGGACCCAAGGATGTTTTTTCAAAAGCCAACTTCATTTTTCTTCATTTTTCCTTGAAGCCGTTTCGCTTCTCATCCAAGAAACTGAAGAAAAAACACATTTGGTTTCACTACATAGATGTCGAAAGAAAATTATGATGGTTTCTTGAACATTCAACATGCATGTCTTCTAGTTGCCATACCCATTTCACATCTTAGTCATGCACCTGGGAAAATATTTGAAGTTCTCTGAGCAGAACTTTTTATATGCATGGATTTCAGAAAACATCCAATCCAATTCTGAAGTTACAGAAATCTAGACTATCTTGAGTTTACTCGGGAGCTAGGACAACTGATTCAATGCCAGATCCAGGTCAAAATCTGGAAAAGCAACATCTCTAGTGTCTCTAGTCCATCATGAGAAAAACATAATCTGTATAGTCTGTAATGTTCCATTACCTTTGAGTACAAAGGGATTACATGTACAGGTGAAACAGTACATTATAAATGATAAAAATTATCTGATTTCTTATAGAAATCAATGCAAGGAAGTTGCTTTTAAAAACTATGGAGCTTTATTTCAGAACAACATGATATCACTTGCAATGAAGAAAATGTCTAACCGTGAAGAACACCCATTGCCAAAATTCAGACAAGGACTGTGAAAGAATTTTGTGCAAAGGGAAGGGCTAGAAGGTTACCCAAATAATTACCCAGCTATTATAGATTAAAAAAACAATTCCAATGAACTCAAGATGATCCCCAATTTTAAAGTTAAATTATTAGGGGACATCTAACTTGACATTCAGAATAATATAGTTTCCTAAAATTATCTAATTGACTGAGTCACCCACTTTTATTGTGTATATATTTATTTAAAAGTTATTCTCACTGTCTTATCTCAGAGTGACTAAGCTAAAACACATTAGTCTATAATCTGTACAAAATGCTGCACGTGGGAATGAATGCAGCATTTATGTAATTTTGTAAGACCACTGCTCAAAAAGTCCATTAATGGTAGAAAAATGCAAAAAGCACCAGTCAATCTGGGAGGTACATTCTAACCCTATCTTTAGAAAACTATCCTAATCATATGTGGCTGGAAGAATGTAGCGCTGCTAGTGCTGACCCAAATAAAAAGTACTGTCAACATCGGATTTTTTTTTTTTTCCTGAGGAAGCCACCCATCTATTAATCTGTAATCTCTTGTTTGTCATCTGTAGCAAATTGCAAGCCACAGTGCCCACATTTGGGAAGGTCATAAATCAATACTTTTGAGCAGGAAGGCACAATGAGGACTTTCATGGAAAGGAAACCTCTTCATTTCTGCATTGCAACTCCCCCTCGCACCCCCACACTCTCCCTGAACTTCCAATCTTGTACAAATCTTCCGAAGCACACTTCAAAGTAAAGTTTGTGTTCCCTTCCTTCTGCTTTTTTGTGGTTTATAAAAAAAAAATTTATGAGCACTGGGTTACAGTTGTTCAAATGCTTTCCACAATAGGGCCTGGCATGTAGAATGGCTAAAAGATGCGTAAATAACAATGTATGTTGAAAAAAGGGCTGAATTGTATTCAACCACCTTTGACCATAGTAGGTAGAACAAATATCTTTAGGTAACTAACTTTGCTTTTGTTTTGCTTTTAATTAATGCCTTGATCTAGATTCCTCTATAAATGGTCCTCAGATAATAACAATTCATTTAGTGACTATTCAAAGTTATGGCAGCACTGAAAAAAGTGTCTTACAACTGGTCCTTGCACTTTTGTCTGTCACAGATTCCCTGTGGACATGTAATTGTGACCCAGGGACTTGGCAACTTGGTCACATTTACAACAATTGCAGCATTCCAGGTTTACATGATTGCCATTTGTGACTTTCCCAGCAAGCTTCTATCAAGCAAAGTTAATCAGGACGATGGCAGGGAAAGGACACAAGACACATGTGATGTCTTGCTTGATGATTGGGGCAAAAATATTTTAAAATTGGGTGCATTCACATGATGTCCAAAAGGTGCTTTTTTCAGGAGGCAACTGGACTTACTTGTTTTTTCTTTTGAAGATGTTTTGCTTCTCACCCAAGAAGCTTCTTCAGCTCTGACAGAATAGTGGGGAATGGGAGGATTTGTATTCCTTGCAGAGAGCTGGTCATTTGGTTGTTGAAGCACTTGAAGGTTTATTTATGTCATCAGGGTCACCTGAGTAGTGCTCCTGGTTCCTGTAGTCTGCAATTTTTCCTCTGGAAATTCATTCCTACTCCCACACCATTTAAAGGATGTTCATCCCAAATAGTATAGCTAAAGGTCTGGTGGGTTGTTGAAGCACTTGAAGTTTATCTGTCAGAGCAGAAGAAGCTTCCTGAATGAGAAGCAAAACGCCTTCAAAAGAAAAAACAAGAAAGTCCAGTTTTCTCCTGAAAAAAGCACCTTTGCAACACCTATGACCTGGATGACTGAGAATTTCTACAGACTTACATGATATCTAACTTAATGAGTGTACTTAATGACAAATTTTATGGTCTCAGTTGTGGTTATAAGCCAATGACTATCTATACTGGGATAATCTATGACAAAACAATTCAGTATGAAGTCCTCCAATTCATGAGGTATTCCTTTTTTTTCCCCATTGTTCCTTTTTTGGATAGGTGGGTGGGTTTGGTCATACTTTCTATTAGTCAGAATAATGTATTCACGGATCATTCTTAATCCCCTCTAGCTGCTCTTGAGTGTTTTTTTTTTTAACTCAATGTTAGTGCTTTTCCTAAACTTTATATTTGACATTGCTACAAATCTCAATATTTATCTGAACCTCTCAGGTCTTCTGTTTTGTTTGTGAGTGCTGGAAAGCAACCCTTTCTAGCAAACTAAAATGGAAGAAATCATACCGTAAGATTACTTTCACCCAATTTTATAAAAATAGTTCTTCCTGACATGAGAACAGTCATCTGGATGAATGTAAGGCTGGAGGGAAGGGAACTATCAGCCCTTCAAGTTATACCATAACAGGAAAACAAAGCCAGGGTGGCACAGTTGTTAAAATGCAGTATTGCAGGCAAACTCTGTCCACAGCCAGGAGTTCGACCTTGAAAAGGCTCAAGATGTACTGAACCTTTCATCCTTCCAAGGTTACCATAATGAGGACCCAGATTGTTGGTGGCAATGTACTGACTCTGTGAACTACCCAAAGAGTGCTATAAACCATCATGCAGTGGTATATAAGTCTACATGTTATCACTAAGTCATGCATACTAATAGCAATAGCACTTAGATTTATATATAGTTTCACAGTGCTTTACAGCCCTGTGTAAGCAGTTGCACACTCAGCATATTGCTCCCAATAATCTGGGTCCTTATCAATCTTGGAAGGATGGAAGGCTTAATCAACCCTGAACCAGTGAGAATCAAACTGCTGGCAGTTAGCAGAATTAGCTTGCAATACTATATTCTAACCACTGTGCCAACATGACTCTTAATAGAATAATATTAATATAAGCTTACAGTAACAGAGTTTTGCAAGTCTGAATGCTTTATCCTCCTTTTATCTTTATGAGAGCTAGGGTAAGTATCTCATGTCTGAGATACTTACTCAGAGTACATTCCTATCTCAAACTCAATCTTCTTTTATCTGACAATTGTCTTGGTTGCAGCTCTTCCTTCTATTCCTCAATATTACTCCTTCTGCCCATTACATCAATCCTACGATGGACATTCTGAAAACTGAGAGCATGTGTGCTTCTTAGATTTTTCTGGAGTACCCAGAATTAGGTTCCTCTCAGCCAACCTTTGTGAATTAAATATCTTTTGCTACAGTTCAAGCTTAGTTAAGAAGTTAGGTGAAATACTAATTTCATCCTTTGCATTTTTTTATAACCACAATATAGTTAATCTGATTATTGAGGTTTTTGGTCTGGTAACCAATTCAAAATCTGGCACCTTTGAAGCTGCCAGCTATGTTATAGTTGATTTTGCCCAACAGTATTGAAGAGGTCAATGGTCTGATGATATGTGATGGACCTACTGGACCTCAGTTCAGAGGAGGAGGAGGAGTTGGAACCAGGACCATCTGATAAGAATGGCATGGAGAGTCCAGGGGCTAAGGACAATGCAGTTCCAGGCCATGATGCATTGGGAGGGACAGACAACTGGATGGAGAGTTGCCTGCTGGAGAGGACCAGCTGCAGAGGTCCAGAAATGACAACAGGCTACAGATTGCCACAGTGAGGGACAGTGCTTCTCTCACCCGATCCTTGTGTGTGGAGAGTGGAGCAGAGGGAGGCACAAAGGAGGTTGGTGAGGTTGCTCATGAGGAAGCAGTCCCTCCACTCATCACAAGGAACACCTGAGATGGGTTGATTTAGGTGGACACTGGGGAAAGATGTGTTTGTCAGGAGCATCTCTTTGCTTGATGTGTACCTCCCCAGCTTTCATGGACACGGCCTTGTGAATCTTGGATCATGTTTCTTGGGTCGGAAGTTTGGACTTCATTTGTGGACTTGTACTTGGCTTTCTGACTTCGGACTCTTGGATCGTGCTTTGGTTTTTGGAACCATGGACTTGTGTTACAGACTTGGTACTTGTGGGTATTGTGACTTCCCTCTTTTCTTTGTAGGTCAACTAGGATCTAGTTCATGGAACCAGGAAATTTGTTCTTAGGGAAAACTGTAGGCTGAGGTGGAGATTCACTGGCACTATTGGTGGGTCGTTTGATACTGTGCTACATGTGCAATAAACAGAGTCTACTTAACTTATCAACATGACTCAGTTCAGAATATGACATAAAAAACATAAAGGAAGGATCAGCAGAGAGCTTGAACAGATAGGTGTCTGTTCCTGGATTGTAAAGGCATTTCTGACAACCGGTGAGAGTTGGACTAAGCGAGTTTCAGCAGCAGTCCTTTTAAGGCATCCCTAATGACAACTCTGCCCCAAGGTAAATGTTGAGGAAGTGGTTCCATTTAGCTTACTTATATTCAAAGAACAAATATTTGCTTGATAATGTGTCCCATGACCATAATCCAATGTGATTGGTATCCTGAAAAGCTGTTATCGTACTACTTACGCAGGTGGCTGAAGGATAGAGTTAAAGTTCCTGTGGCAACATTCACAGCACTTTTTCCTGCTTCTAAAGGCTTTGGTCTAATGTGTTGTTAGCTTGGTCATCTGTCATTTATATGCAAATGTAGAGGAACAAAAATATTCCAGCATCTATTTATAACTGAGATGAGAATCTATATTTTCATGTTTTTTTTAATATGTTTTATTAAGTTTCTAATTTCCAACATAAAACATCATACTTTCAACAACATTCTTGATATCTATACACATTCTTATCATAAGTATCTTAACAAATTGTATTTATATTTATCTAATATTAATTAATAACTTTAACTATAATCATTATTCCTATATTCTTACATAATTTACAAATTTACATTTTGCGTTCTCAAAGTTTCTTACAGTTAAGTCTCTTGGCTTAATTTTTTTGTTCTGTTTGCTAACCAATCATACCATTTATTCCAGATTAGGTAATAATCAGAGTCATCTCTTTCTTTCAATTTCAACATTAAGATATTCATTTTGGCACTTTCTGTTACTTTTTGTAATATCAGTTCTTCTTTAGGAACATTGAGAGTTTTCTATACCTGTGCAAAGGCTATTCTGGGGGCTGTTGTGATATGTAGCAATAAATATTTTATTTCTTTTGGTATTATATCCTTAATAATTCCTAAAAGGAAGGTTTCTGGTCTGAGCTCGATCTAAAAACCAATAATCTCTTGAAGCCACTTTTGAATTTGAATCCAGAATGTCCTAGTCTCAGGGCATAGCCACCACATATGATATAAATGTATCGTCAACCTTCTCACATTTCCAGCATTTTGGGCTTGTGTTGGGAAAAATTCTTGCCAATCTCCTTTGTTTTCATGTTTTATTTCCCTGGAGAAGGTGCTTACCAGAGATGGTATTCAGCAGGTTCTGACCAGTTCTAGAGAACCGATAATGGAAATTTTGAAGAGTTCAGAGAACCAGCAAATACCATCTCTAACTGGAAATTTTACAGCATCCTTCTCCTGCCACATTCACCAAGCCACACCCACAGAACTGGTAGTAAATTTTTTAAAATCCCACTGACTGGTGCTTACCCATGGAAGTCTTCTGATATGCTGTGAAATCTTCTTAAAAACTATCACCTTTGCATTTTTTAAAGTTGCAAACTACAAGTATCATGCAGATGTATAATGAGTAGTTAAACAGATAAAGCAACTTCAGAAACTGGAATGAGTTAGTTACAATGAAATATGTAATCAGTGGGGTCAAAATCAAAATGAAAATGTTAAAATTAGTCTTATCATTTCAGACTGGCAAACAGGAAAAATAGCTGTATATATAGACTATGTAGAGCAAATTATTTTTCCAATTTTAATAACAGAAACAAAACAATAGGCATATTAATAGATTTCAGACATTGCTGAACCTATTGTGGAACAATTATTTTTGAATGCTTTTGAGAATTATTCTAAGATTTGGTGTGGCCCTGATATTTTTTTAAAAAGTGCAGAAAACTTGTTCTTTTAAAAAATCTGTTGACTTATAGGAAAAATCAGCAGAACTTTGGGATTGCATTTCTCTGTGGTCCATCACATCTTTTTCTCCTCTGTTTCCTTGATACTTACAGCCTTGAAAGGCAAACAGGAACCAATTTCTGGCTCAGCATTCAAAAGTTCATGAATGGGCTTGAATTCTCTGGAGAGGTAACCCTTACAGTGGTCTTCATGAAATTCTTCCAACTTCCTTTTTCATTTTTAGAAAGTTTTGGATTCTAATCAGTGGTGTCTAAAAGTTTTGGATTCTAATCAGTGATTTGGCCCAGTTTGGCCAAGCCGGTAGCACTGATGAATCGGTACACAGCACAGACTGAATCAGTTCTCTCTGACACTTTGCTGTTGGGCCCACCCGCCCACCTGGGCTCCCATACTAACCTTTATGTCCTGCTTTTGAAGCACAGCTGCTTTGTGCAGGGGACTAAAAACGCCTCTGAACCTGCATAAATGCACCTTTGGCACGTGTGTGTACAAAGTGTGTGCACGCATGCAGATTGCACCCGCCAAGCCACGGTAGTAAAAATATTTGAAACGCACCATTGATTCTAATGCTACATTGTTAGCAAGTTTTCCCATATTATTTCTTTTTTGTGTGTGTGAATATGCCTTCAAATCAGTGTTAACGCCTGGTGATTGCCTTGAGTCCAGTGGTGGGATCAAAAATTTTTTACTACCAGTTCTGTGGGCAGGCTTAGTGGGCATGGAAGGGGAAGGATACTGTAAAATCTCCAGTCAGAAGTGGTATTTGCACGTTCTCTGAACTACCGGTACTCAAAATTTCCGCTACTGGTTCTCCAGAACTGGTCAGAGAAGGTTTATGGAATGTAGTTCAAGATCCACCAGATGTAAATGCTTGGGATCCAGAAAATGAGGATGATGCCAAGAAACTTGCTGATTTTAAACAGAACAACAAACGAGCTCTTTGTATAATTGGATGAACAATGAGTGACCAGCAGCTAGTCCATATTCGTGGAGAAGAGTCTGCTGCTAGGTGTTGGGAGAATTTGAAGAGGATTTATGTGCATGACAGTGTAGGTGTACACATACATCTTACACGTAAACTGTTTAGAGCACATCTTCTGAAATGTTAGCTCATTTAAACTTCATGAAAAGAACTTTTCAAGAGCTACATGAAAAGGAACTGATATTTTTAGAGCTGCATCAAGTTTACATCATTCTTTCCTCATTGGATGAAAGTTATGATGATTATGTATCTTCACTGGAAGTCCTGCCCAGAGATAAACTGACATTGACTGACATAACTGGAAGGTTGTTCGAAGAAGCAAGAAGACGGCTGGATAGGGACCAACTTAGAAAGGAACAACCATAAGAAGAGGATTTATCTTCAACTGTCTGTACTGTTAGGAAATGTTTTTCTTGTGGGGCTAGATTCTGTAAGAAAGGAAAACAACAGAATACTAGTAAACACCAAAAGTCTAAGAAGAATGTTAGTTTGGCTTTGTCTAGCAATTCAACTGTAAACCATGCTTTGTGAGTTGTTGATAGTGGAGCATCACAGTGCATTACTAAAGATAGAAAAAGGTTTGTAAAGATGTCCATGAGTAAACAACATGTATCATTGGCAAATGGATGGAAGATTAAAGCATCAGGTGAAGGTACTGCATATTTTTCTTGTATAAACGAACATTTAACCATGTTATATGTACCTAAACTAAAATTTAATTTATTATCAGCAAGGGCTTTAGTTAATCTTGGTTATGTAGTTACCTTTAGGGGAGATAACTGTATAATAGAGAAAGAGGGTAAAAATGTCACTGCTACATTAGAAAATGATTTATATATAATACATGATGATCAGCTGAAGATGGCTAACTCAGTTTACAACAATGTTAGGTCACATGATGAATGTATACATTTAGAGCATAGATGTCTAGGGCACATTAATTCAAAATGCTCAAACAAACTGTTGAATTATCAGAGGGAGTAAAATTGAAACCCTGTAGCAAGTATTTACACTGTAATGCTTGTAGCCAACAAAAAGTCAGGTTACTCCAGCAAACAGACTAAATGGGTTGAAGACCAAAGATCCTTTTGAGGTTGTTTTTGCTGACATAATTGGTCCTAAGAAACCAAGTTTAGGAGGTGCCTGTTATATTTTGAGTATTATGGACCATTACTCAAGATATGGTTTCTGCTATCTTATGAAAAACAAAACAGAAACATTCCAACATTTCTTTAATTGGCTAAGGTTTGCTGAGAGAAAAATGAAAAGTAAAGTAATTACATTAGTTACTGATAATGGGACTGAATTTGTTTATAAAAGATTCCAAACAATGTTGAAATTGGCTGGTGTTGAGCATAAACACCATGTGTTTGCACCTAACAGACCACAATATATCTCATTTGTCAAATGAAGAGGGCAAATATTACAAGCCATGGCTCGCATTATGTTATCTGATTCAGGTTTACCTGAAACACTGTGGGGTGAGGCCATAATGTGTAGTAACCATGTTTTAAACAATGTAGTTAATAGAACAACTGGTGAATTTTCATTCACTCATTGGCATGGCAGAAAAGCAAATTTAAGTGATTTACACACATTTGGAGCTCCAGAATGGGTGCATATTCCCTCACAAGTAAGACTGAAAGGGCAACAAAGAGCTAAGAAGTTATTTTTTGTGGGTTATGAGGCCAGTCATAGATCATTTAGATTCTGGGATCAAGGCACAGCTCATATTTATTGCAGTGCTAATGCAAAATTTCTTGAACATGTTGAATGGGATAAATTGGAACAGGAATCCAGCAATGATATTATTACGAGCACCAAAATAGTCCCTAAAGATGATATCAGTAAACAACAAATTGCCATTAAAGAGGAAGAACAGGAGGTAATAGAAGCACAGCTAGTTCACCAGTTAGCCCTGTATTACCAAGACATTCAACACGAGCAACACGACCACCTGATAGATATCAGGCTAGTGTTGTATGCCAAGTGAATACAGTTTCTGGTAACGATAGTGAACTAAAACTGTATCCTGCTAAGGATCAGGCTGCTTGGCAGAAAACAATGGATAAGGAACTAGAATCTTTAAAAAGACTGGAGGAAAACAAAAATGTTAAGTAAGCACCAGGTAAACATGCCATCGGATGTAAATGGATATATAAGCTTAAGACAGGTGTAGATGGGACTGTTACCCATAAAGCCAGGTTCGTAACACAAGGGTTCAATCAGATAGCAAATGACTATGATGAGGTGTTTGCGCCTCGTCTGAAGGCTACCACATTAAGGACAGCATTAGTGTGAGCAGATAAGGAGAAATATATTATAAATCATTTGGATGTAGAAACAGCTGATCTGCATGCACCGTTGCAACACACTATAAATTTATAGAAACCTTTAGGCATCAAAACTGATAAAACAACTGATTGCTGGAAATTGAAAAAGAGTCTTTATGGCTTAAAGCAATCAGGATATGAGTGGAACCAATGTATAGAATTTTAGATAAATTATTTATCTTAGTTAAAGAATTAACTAATATAGGTTTTGTAGCTGTCATGGCTGATCCATGTTTGTTTAAAAAGAAAAGTAATGGTATAGCATTAATCACCAAAACTGAACAAGAAGCTACTGAGATAATTTCACAATTGGAAAAGAAATTTAAGATAAAACAATTAGGAGAAATCAAACATTAACTTGGTTTAAAGATAGATAGAACTAGAGGAAGATATAAAATCTCACAGGCAGATAAAATTAACCAATTACTAAAAAGTTATAAAATGGAACTTTGTAAGCTGGCTAAAACACCAATGAGCCAGGAGTTTAGCCATAGTGATGTTCAAAGTCCTATTTTTGATAAGAACATTTATCAGTCCTTGATTGGTAGTTTATCTTATCTCAGTAATTGGTCAAGGCCAGATATTGCATACGGTGTTAATCGATTAGTGAGATTTAACGCTGAGCCAACTGAAAGGCACTGGCAAGCTGCTAAACATGTGTTAAGTTATCTGAAACAAACAATGCACTATGCATTGCATTTGGAGCCTAAAGATGAACTGAATTTGACTGCATATGCTGATGCAAGTTTTGCTACAGATATAAATACACGAAAATCTACATCGGGTACTGCTGTATTATTGGGGAAAGCATTGATTGGATGGAGATCCATTGGACAGAAGCATCTAAGTTTGTCAACAATGGAGGCTGAATTCTCATGTTTGTCTTTATTATGTACAGATTTAGTTTTGTATAAGCAATTATTAATTGATATGGGAATTAATGTAACAGATTCTATTGCTATTTACGAAGATAATCAATCAGCAATATAGATGGCTTCAAATATTGCTGTTAAAACAAGAACGAAACACACAGATTTAAGATATTTAAATGTGAGAGGATGTGTACAAAGTAAAATGATTAAGCTAGAATACTGTATGTCAGAAAACAATACAGCAGATCATTTTACAAAGGCCCAAGGCTCTATAAAGCATAAGGCTTGCTGTGAAGATTATGGACTTAGAACGTAAGATTGTATATATTATCTTACCCAACAGGGGAGAATGTTAGGAATATAAGTCACTTAACAGGTATTTGGGTTAGAAATATATAAACCAGGATAAACATTTTAAAACTGTATCTTCAAGAAAATGCAAAACAATAATTTGGTGTGGTTTCTCAAATGACCATAAGATAGAGCCAGAAACATGGTTTGTCTTAGTCTTTGTCTCAGAAGAGAGTGTGAGAGTATCTCTGTTTCCTTCTGTTTGAAAGTATTGCTGTTCCTCCATTTTTCCTAATTGACTGATATTCATGGATTTAATGTAAGTCTGATACTGAACTGTTTTTGACACTGGACTTTGTTACTGGATTATCCCTGGATTGAAAAACTGACTGTTTTACCTGTGAATGACTTTGGACTGCTTATTTTGAACTTTGCTTAAATCTTTCTGGAAGTAAAAACCTACATTTACTGTACAGTGTATCTGTGTGCTCTATGTGTATTATTCCAACACTACTCTCTATACGTCTCCCTCAACAAATGACACTTATAGTCTGGATCCCTACAGTAATCCAACAAAACGTATGTGTGGAAAAAGGATTTTGCATGTAATAAAAGGGTGTTGTTTCATCAGCATTGCTTATTTTGGAGAAAGAACAAATTATATTTATCCTTGCAAGGTGTATTTAATGACATGGTTTTGGGTGGGGTTTGTTGTCTTATGGTGAGAATAGCATACAGAGGTAGTGCTTTCTGAAATCTGCTTATGACTTATTCCCAACATTTTGCTGTGGTATTTTTTTTTAAGTATCAGTATAATCATTTCAGGACTTGTAATTGGTAAGTGGCCTTGATTCAATTCAGAATGCAACTGAATTTTTTTTAAATTCATTTTTTAAAATTTATATTGCTACCCATCTCATTCTGGATAGCTTGCAAGGTAAAAAAAAAATACTAAAACAGGGGATCAAGGTAATTCTGTTTAGTTTGGTTTAGAGCAAGATTACTCATGTCTCAAAGCAAACTTAGAATGTGTCCCATAAAGAGCTGCAACTAGAGCTATAAAACTTAATTAGATAACTTGTTAAGGACATACGGGAAATTCACCATAGAACCAGCAAGGAAAGAATGTGATCTTCTTGTTGCTATTTCCAGTGTGAAAATCTTCCCTCTATGAGGACAATACACTATCATATTTATACCAACATGCAAATCATAGCACTCTGTAGCTTCTACATCAGCACTCATTAGCCAAGACTGATGGGCTCTAAAGAAAGATTTGATGATCCAGCATTTGTGGAGGAAAAGACCAGAATGTGGTAAAAGTGGGTTTTTACTACATCTCAATTTACTTTCACTCCAAAAGTGAATTTCAGCCCACTCAGAAACACATAGAATCAAGAGCAAAAGCCACACAGAATTGCCTTGAACCATGAGATGAGCAGCATATGAATTTAATAAAGTGAACAAATAAACAAATAAGCAGGGGCTTCGTGGAAAAAAACAGAAGAAAAGTTTGAGGAAACAGAGCCTGGAGGCAGCAGTTAGAAAGTGAAAAGAAACAAAAAAAATCAGAGGCATATAAAACAATTAATCTGCATGTGAAGTCAATCAATCAATTGATCAATCAATACAATTTCAAGTTCCTGGGGATCTATCTCTCTGAGGACCTGTCCTGGCAGGTCAATACCACTAGCCTGATCAAGAAAGCTCACCAGCGCCTCTTCTTTCTGAGATTATTGAGGAAGAACCACCTTTCCCCAACTATTCTGATCAAATTCTACTGCTGTACACTCAAGAACAACCTAAGCAGCTGTATATCAGTCTGGTATGGAAATTGCACCATTAAAGAAAAGAAGGAATTACAGAGGATGGTGAAAACTGCCCAACACATGATAGGGAACCCACTTCCTGCCATTGTGGACATTCAGAGGAAACGATGTCTGCGAAATGCCCACAGCATAATTAAGGACTCCTCCCATCCAGCCCATAAACTGTTTACCCTTTTTCTATCTGGGAAGAGGTTCAGGTGCCTGCAGTCCAAAAGCAGCAGGCTAAGGAACAGCTTTTAACGCACAGCGGTAACACCAATAGACAGGATGATACCTCCCGCCTACCAGACATCTGGAAGCTATCCCTCACCAACAAACAAGTCCCAGCCACGAAAACCAACACCAGACCCAAAACAGCATGGGATACCACTGCCAATCCCTCTCATCAGACCCAGGCCCAAGCCCATCCTATAAATGAAGGACAACCACCATCCAGAAAACAGACCACGGCTGCTTCACCAGCTGTCGCACCCCCAACCCCAAAACCAAAGAAGCTGACACATGCCAAGAACACAGACTCAGACCCCAAACTCAAAGCCAGACTAAAAACCAGAATGCCACATCACAGCCACCTGCTCAGGATATCACATCAGAAAACTCAGGAAATTGCACAAGAACTCAAGAAGTTGCAACATAGCAAATAACCCAGGATATCACAGCACAAGACCAAGGATACCACAGCAATAAGTCTCACAAGGTCATCACACAACCCATTACCCAAGCTGTTACTACACAGGAGGCTGATGGAAAAAAGATCAAAACACAAATGACCCAAGAGATTACAATGCAGGACCCAGGATACCACAACAAAAGAACTCGCAAGCCCATCACACAACCCATTACCCAAGCTGTTAAAACACAAGAAGCTAATGGAAAAAAGATCACTACAAAACAAATGACCCAGGAGATTACAGCACAAGATCCAGGATATCTCCACAACAAAACTCACAAGGCCATCACACAGCCCATTATACCAACATCAACTCCATCAACCAATCAAGAGGCAGCAGCGCAGTCAACCAGCCCAGAACACCAGCCCCCCCCCCCACCAGTTTTTATAGAGACGGCAGCTCCGATCACACACTGCTTCCACTGGCACAAAGCCAAAAGCACCAGCCTGAGGATGGCGAGTGGAACCTCACCAAAACATCACCAAGATGCTCTTAATCTTTCATAGGAAAAGACCTGAACGCACTTAGACCTACATACCTGTACCCATGAAAATCTATGAAAAAAAAAAACCATATATATATATATATGCTGTTCAGCTTCATTCGGGTATTTTTCCATGTGATTGTAGTTGTGCTTTTAAAGTTGTAGCAACGTTTCGGCAGAATCTAATCTGTCATCATCAGGTTTCTGTATTGTGTTCATCTGTGAGTCTTCACAGACTGTGAGTCTGTATTCACAATACAGAAGCCTGATGATGGCAGATGAGATTCTGCCGAAATGTTGTTACAACTTTAAAAGCACAACTACAATCATGTGGGAAAATACCTGAACAGCATACATGTAAGTACCCGTGAAAACTTAAGAATATATATTCATCTGTGGGTCAGGCTATCACAGCCATTAGTTTTAAATTTGAGGCTAGCCTACTGTTGTGCCAGGATGGTTTTTTCTTCATCCTGATTGGTTGGGAGTCTTGGTCTGTGTTTATTGGTCTTGGAGTTTGTTTTATTGGTATTTCTGGTTTCTTCTGTCTGTTTGTGCCCAGGTGTTTGCCTGGCTTTCTATTGATCTTTCTATTTGAGAGTGCAGGCTTCCAAATGATTGACAGTCTGCTGGAATCACCTCTTCTATTCATGCTGTCAGGTTTTTTTTCAATCTCTATGGCTTCTCTAATGATTCTGTGGTTGGGGTTTTCTATAGTGGCTAGGGTTTTAGTGCCATTGAAGTTGATGTTGTGACCTGTGGTTTTCATGTGTTGGACTAGTGAGGAGGTGTGTTCCAGCTTTTTTACTGCATTATTGTGTTCATCTAGGTGGATACTTATTCTTCTATTGGTCTGTCCAATGTATGTGGCTGGGCATGACACACAGGGAACTTCGTTTATGCCTTGGTTTTCCAGGTCAATTTTATCTTTGGGGTTTCTAAGGATGGCTGCTATATTTTTGTCTGTTTTGAAGGTAGTCTTCATGTGATGCCTATGTAGTATCTTACTGATTTTGTCAAAATCAGTAAGACTCCCCCTGATACCTCCAGCTCAAACACACCCCAACCAGGCACCCAGATGAAACCTAGCTTCCTAATAGATGATAGCCATCCTTTTACTCAAAGCCAAGCTGCACGGAAAGCTTCCAATACAGGAACACAGTGTTGCCAGCCAATCAAAGCCACAAAACAGACAGAAGAAACCAGAAACACTAATCAAACAAACTCCAAGACCAATAAACACAGACCAAGACTCCCAACCAATCAGGATGAAGAAGAAACCATCCTGGCACAACAGTAGGCTAGCTTCAAATTTAAAACTAACAGCTCTGATAGCCTGACCCACAGACAAACTCAATACAGAAGCCTGATGATGGCAGATGAGATTCTGCCAAAATGTTGCTCCAACTTTAAAAGCACTACAATGACATGGGATAATACCTGAAGGAAGCTAAACTGCATACATGTAAGTACCCGTGAAAACTTAAAAACACACACACACACACACACACACACACACACACACACACACA
>BLBF01000054.1:8807751-8822480 GCA_015471245.1 Laticauda colubrina | reverse complement strand
ATACACACACACACACACACACACACACACACACACACACACACATACTTGATTGCTGTTTTTCACTTCTGGTTAGATGCTAACAGCATTTCGTTGCCTGTGTTCATGTGCAATGACAATAAAGTTGAATCTAATCTAATCTAATCTAAATATTCCAGAGCAAAACCACATTCACCAAAATAAATCCCCACCCATTCAATAGGTTGCCCTTGGTAGCATAACATTAATACCATTAATATGGACTTTTCTGACTCACTTTGGGTCATTGAACATTTACTCTAAGATAAAGTTAGTTAAAGAGCAATGATAGTCATGCCTATGCCCCATTAATTGCTGTTGACAATATGACCAAAGGTGAAGCCAGCTCTTAAATTCATTGAGCAGTGACATAATTTGGAGATTTATATGCAATTCTTACAGGAGAAAAATAAACCATTGGTGTTGTATATATGTATGTGTAGTGTGATCACAGTGTATACACCAAGAGTAGATAGTACTGTATATACACACTATAATTATGCAAGGCTAATTCCATTATCCCCAATCCATCATACTATTCATAAAAGAAGCTGATAGTGGTAACTAAGGGCACAGCCATAAGGCTTTGTTAAGATAATTTCCTCCAAACTCTAAGCTAGCAGAAAAATATGCCAGGGTAAATTGCACGGTTCTCATCACTGATCCCAATTTTGCTTCAATAATTAGATCAAACAGTGGAGGTCTCCTTATGTTTTAATGAGACAAAAGTTAAGAAAAGGGACAGCTGCAGAGGTGGTATTCAGCAGGTTCTGATCAGTTCTGGAAAAACAGAAATTTTGAGTAGTTGAATCAGCAAATACCATGTCTGACTGGAGATTTTAAAGTATCCTTCCACTGCCATACCCACCAAGCCATGCCCACAGAACCAGTAGTAAAAAAAAAAAAAAATGAATTCCACCACTGGATGGCTGGGTTTCCTTTGTTTTTTTCCCCCTTCTCTCTGAGCATTATCAAAGAAAAAAAATGCCATTCTCTTCCTAATGCCATAGGGATGAACAATTACAGTACATGTAGATACTTAGAACAACTGATTTAAGACAGCTGCCATGTTGTCCACTGTGCATGGAGATGTTCTGCAACAATTTTTGAATAGAGATCTCGCACTTTTTTGAATGAGCTTTAAACCTATGTTCAAAAATAGCCTGTCTCACCAGATTGTGGACATAGAAGATGGGAGTGGAACAAAGTGATAAGTTTCCCTCTTCCAAGTAGTTGAACAGATTGCAACCTATAGCCTATCTTCAACTACTTCATTAATTCAGCATGCCTGCTCAGGTGTACTGCAAATCGTGCTGGGAGAAGATGGAAAACACTACTTTAAAATGGGGTAAATTAAAGACTGTTTAAGCTGAGGTCTTGGGATGAGATGAAAGCAACATTATAAGAAATTGGCATGAAAAGTGATTTCCAGAACATGTTCATAGCATGATTAGGGGGATATGAAGAATTGGGCTATTGGGCTCATACTGGAGCCCATCTTCAGGGTTGATGATTTCACAACTTAAGTCATTTATATTGTAATATAGTAGTGCCATTAAAAACCAAGGCTTTTTCCTTAATTTTATTTGCAGTGTAAACTTGATTTGTATTTCTATAAAACATAAGACTGTTATTTTCTTCTTCAGTGGAACACATTGTCATGAGTTAAATTTGGACTATCTCATTTTCTGCTTTAAATGGAGATAAAAATATTGTTTGTACGGAACGATATGAAGTATTATGAACACACAGAGTAATTGTAAATTTTTGTGTGTCATACGACAAGGTTTGTTTTCCAAAATTAAGTTGAATTAAAGAAGCCCTCCATTTTTTCCCCTTTGGAAAAGTATCCACCTTTTGCTTGTCTGACAAGCAGAGTAATTCGCTAAAATTGGATACACAGACTAGAGTAGGGGGAAATGCTGAGAAATATTCGGCATTATTCTGCACATAGTAATTTTTTTCTTAACAATTAAATTCTTAACAGGCATAACTGTTGATTAGTGAACTGAAAAAAGAAAAATCAGCATAACAGATGCTTTAAGGTGACAGTAGGCAGTAGCATTTGTTGTGAGTTTCCATGGACTTGAATTTTAGGTCCAAGCATTGTGAAGAAAGTGGTATATTTAAAAGATTAATAATTATTCTTAAGCAACTTTGATTAGCATGATAAAAAAGAAAGGGAGACTAGCAAGGAGTAAAATAACAGTAAACATTCAGATTACTGAACAGGATTTCCTCTTTAATTATTCTGCTCTTAGAGTTCCCCATATATTTTATTCTTTTTTTCTTCCTCATACATAATCAACAGATCTCATACCAAAGTGATGACTGAGGAGTATCTTTAAAGTATCTATGGTCTCTTTGCATAATGTTTCTTTGCTGTTTGTGCAGTGCTATCAGGGATTATTTAGTTGATTTGTACAAGTTTTTGTAAGAGTCAACAACAGCTATTTTACAAATATAAGTTCTACGTACCAACTAAGTGCGCTATTTCCTTTTGGATGAAGCAATACTATGCAAAATACAGAAAAAGGATGCAAAAGAAATTAAAAGCAGGAGATGAAGAGGAAGGGAAGGCCATTTATCTAAAACTGATTATTCTTTCTCTGTTCCCAGTCATGTATTATATGATGTATATAGAGAAGAAAATAGTTGCAAAGAATATAATCAGGGAGATTATATGGTTAAGATTTATACTGCTAGAAAAAATAGAGAATAATTTTGATAAAAATAAAAAGTGGCCTGGGGCTTTGATTGTGCAGCTCAACACTGATGGCATTCAGCCAGTTTGCACTGGATCAGGTGAACTGGTAGCATGGATTTGGCACAGATCACCAAACCGGTAGTAAGTTCTGGCTGGCCATGCCCCTGACCCGGTCGCACATCACTGCTGGCTCACTTGCCCTACCCACCCAATGCTCACTCACCCCATCTGCCTGGTGCTCGCCCCTTAAGGTATTTCTTTTTTTTCCCCTCCCGACAATCAGCTGTTCATATGATCAGCTATGCCAGGATTCCTCTTGCTAAGCCCCCCCTCCATTTTTCACCTTGCTGAGCCCCAAAGGAGCCTTCTGGGAGCAAAAATGACCCCCCAGAAGGCTCATCTGAGGCCCAGAAGGCCCCAAAAATGGGTGGGTGTGGCTGCCAAAAAAGAAAACCATGCCCATCCAGTCACATGGCCATGCCCACCAAGCCACACCCACAGAACCGGTAGTAAAAATATTTGAATCCCACCACTGTGCTGCATGTACCATTTTGACTTTCTACCCTATCTTCCCATCTCACCCCACCCTCCTCAAATGCTCAAGATTAAATAATATACCACCTCTTCCTTCTGTAGCCTGATTTAACTAGCATACGTGCACTGGCTAGGTTTCTTTCCCAGAATGAACCCCATTGATTCACGAAGAATTTAAAGTTTTACAGTGTTGTGTAATGAGGATGCAAACCTCAAAGAAAGTTGAAAATGAAAAAAAAGGGAAAAGAATTAACAATTGGTTTCCAAAGAGATTGATCTTAGCTGTTTCCTCCTCCTGAGGATCTCACATATGCACACAGCTGAACAAATTTACTTAGCCCAAATGAAATAATGGCTTCATTGATCCTAGCTTGCTGTTCAAATTACTACTAGTAGTCCTGTCCAGCAAGACATGTACCCATGAAAAAGCTATCAGTGTATTTTCAAATCAATCCAAGTTTAGTTCCCAGTCTTCCAGCACACTTCCCTCCCCAAACAGGTTCTAGTCTCTTATATATCTATCACAATCCTGACATTTTGCTGTCCCTTCACTGTAGCCAGGCTTCAGATAAAAATTCTTCCCTAGAGAGTCCTTGCAAGGATGGCTCAGTAGATTTGAGCCATATCCATCAACATTGGAATGTCTACATAGAATCCTGGACAATTTTCATCTACCCTAGAAATTTCCTGGCAGAGAATCTGATTTCCTTGTTGCTTCTCCTGTCTGACCATTGTTCAGGTATACCTTGCTGGGTTCCCCAATTCTGTTCCTCTATATACACATTTGTATCAATGTCTTTTCTTTTTAGCCTCCTATATTTTCATTTTTATCTGTTTCATCTCTTGGCCTTATGGCCATAATATCAGATTGATCTAATCTGATTTCTAGTTAATTGAAACTGTCACCGAACACATTATAGAAAAAGAAGGCAAAACTAGACTGGATTAGCAGCCTTAAGAGATTCCCTGCTAGCAGGAAAGGTAGCACTGATCAGTCATCGTACACTGGGGTTAATATAAAACAAGTGCAATTAGAGCCCAGTTTGACCTTAAGCAAACATGCTCACATGATAGAATCTCTAGAGACTATATTATAAACCAACAGACTGTTGCCCCTCTTACAGCTCCAAGGGGATATGCTTTTTCATTTATTTATTTAGAACATTTGTTTTGCCATTCAAGTTATATATAAGAATAGTGAGTAGGTACTTCCAGGATAGCAGTACTATTACAGTGTTTTGAAAAAGAATTGGATATATGTCCACCCAAAGAAGTCAAGGTTATGGGAAATTCTGAAAATAATTGTACTTTTTGCAATATATCATAAAGTCAAGCAGATCTGGTCAAACAAGTTTCCAGATTACATGAAAAATTAAAGTCCTGCACAAAACAGTATCACTCTTTTTAAAAAAATTTTTTTTTGCATTAATTCCAAAGATAAGATATTACATATGAAATGGAAAACTACAACCTCACATTTAGACCGGTTAAGGCATATCTTTAGCTGCAGTGGTAGAGGCTCTGCTGTGGTCACTGCTAAGGTAGAACAAAGTTTAGTTGACTTTTCTGGGTGGAAAAGATCCCCCTTAATTTTTTTTTAATCCAATATGGCAAAATGTCTTAAGATAGTTCTAGGGAGAAGCTTTTTTCTGCTGGTCCTGCCATACTGAGGATAGCTTCACCAGACCATCATGATGAATTTTTAGGAATTCTGCTTTAAAAGATGAACAATTATATACCCATTGAATATAACCAATAAGAAAGATCTTGCATTGACTTCTGGTTTGCAGGGCTTCGGTGGCAGGCAGGAATCCGTGATCATGTGTGGTTTCTGCCTGGGCGTGCCACCGGAGCGCCCCGAGCCAGCTGGCTTTGGGGCTAAGCCACCCCGTAGAGGTCGGTGAAGACAGGGGAGATTCCAGCAGGGTTGAGGAAAGCCGCATCTTTCCTCCCCAGCTGGCTAAACTCCCTTTCCTGAAGGCGGTAGAGCGGCAGTCAGAAATGACTGCCTCAAAGAAGCCCTCATCCGGAAAAGAATGTGCAGGAAGAAGAAAGTGCTGAAGTGAAAGTTTTGGCTGACCGGGATAAGAAACAACAATTAAGGCATCCTGGAACTCAAATTTTTAAAAAGGATACATCGCTCTCAAAGAAGATTCGGAAGCAGCGAATGAAAGTGAAAAGGGAAAAAAAATTTTTTCACTCTCCTTCCTTACGTTGACAGCGAACAGAGATGAATGAGAAATCAGAAAAATCAGGTATTTAAGCTGGAAAACTTAATGCCAAGGGGATGATAAGGATTTCTGAATATAAAAGGAAAAAAAAAAAAGAGAAGGCATTTTTTTTTACTGTAAGTGGAAAGGGACAGGAAGAGAATAAGAACAGGATTTGGAAGGAGGAGATAGCTTGGAATCTAAAGGCCCGGTCCCACTGCACTTACGGATGCAAAGAGGATGTAAAACGTTAAAAAAAGCTTGCCATCGGTTGGAAAATGCTATGCATCCATTGTATACGTGTTTCATACGCTCTAGCCCTCAAGCATCCGTCCACTGAGATTTCATCCACACAAGAAGTTTTGAGCTGCACAAAACTTAGTGAACGGATCAACTTTCTGCCATGTACGATGTACATCCGCGACATATACGGGCAACAAACATTCTATGTCTGTTATCATCCGTTAAACATCTGCTGTATCCTCTCTGCATCCTCTGGCCATCCCCTCAGCTCACATCCGCTGCAGCTGAAAACGGAAAGAGGGAGGAAACAAAAGGTACACGGTATGTCTACACAGCATTAGTAGCACAGAAATAGAAAGGATGTAAGTGTATGCATCTCTTATATAAAGGATTAAAAATGAACAAAACGTTTGTATCTGGGATGTATCTCATATATTTAAGATGTCTGGAGTATGTCTAGAGTATGTAGAAGGACACCTAGCGGAAAACCGATATTTCCTATAAAAAGGGGGAGAAAATCATCTGGATCTCAGTATGAGTCCAGCAGCCGTGGTGTACAGACCTCTTCACCCTTGGTCTTGGTCTTCAACATCATCAATTGTTCTCCACTATGGATGATGACACAGTCCGTATGATAGCTGTGCTCATTCCTCACCAGAACCAAAACCTGTTCAGACTGTTTTAACTTTTATACAGAAGAAGAAGGAGACATCCAAGAGCTGTGTGGGTCCGAGGATGGATAGTGAGAAGAATGGAGTTTAGACTGTATGACCAGTTGATGGTGGAGCTGAGGAATGAAGACCCTTGTGCATTCCATCACTTAATGAGGATGCCACCAGCCATGTTTGATAAACTTGTAGAGCATCTGAGACCCAGGTTGACCAAGCCTAGCACCAACTTCCGTTCCAACCTGAACCCTGGACTGAAGGTGGCACTGACTCTGCAGCACCTGGCCTCTGGAACTACATACAGAAACATGCAGTATGCATGGAGGGTGCCACACAACAGCATCAGCAAAGTGGTCAGAGAAGTGGTTCAGGCCATCATCGAAGAATATGTGGAGGAGCTCCTCCATTGTCCGACCACTGAAGAAGGCTGGAGGAAAGTTGCAGAACAGTGGTATCAGAGGTGGAACTTTCCCCACACCGTTGGAGCCATAGATGGGAAGCACATGGCCTGCAAAGCTCCAGCCAAATCAGGATCCACTTATTTCAACTACAAGGGCTTCTTCAGTATCATCCTCTTTGCCATGGTTGATGCTGACTACAAGTTCATCCACATCGATGCTTCAGGCAATGGGTCAGCTTCAGATGGCCAGGTATACAATGGAAATGACCTCAAGGATGGGCTGGAATACAACCTCATCATGGGTTTTCCAAGTCCAGACCCCCTACCCAATGACACACAAGATGTGCCCAACTTCATCATTGGTGATGATGCATTTTCCCTCAGAACCTACCTCATGAAGCCGTATATTCAAGATACCTCACCCGTGAAGAGAGGATCTTCAACAACAGGCTGTCCAGGGCAAGACAGGTGGTGGAGAACGCCTTTGACATCCTGGCCAACAGGTTCCAGAAATTTCTCACCACCATGCAGCATGACCCAGAGTCTGTGAGGAGCATTGTGGAAGCTTCCTGCATCCTGCACAATCTCATGCACACCCGCTACCCAGTGTTGCAGAACAGACTTGTGGACCGTCAACAAGGCAATGGGGACATGTAGCCTGGTGAATGGAGGCAAGGACGTAACCTGATAGACACTGGATGTACAAGGCCCCAACAGAGCTTCACATGAAGAAGCAGCGTAGCCTACTGAGACACTGGTGCAACTCCTCAGCTGGAGCAGTGGAGTGGCAAGACAGGATGATAGATGATTAATGGATGCTTCCTTGAGACTGTTGCATAACACTGATGAGATTGTGCCATGTATGTTGAGTGGTCCTACAATGAATAGGGCATTAATAAAGAGCTTTGTTTATTTTAAAATGTGTTGATCAATGAATAAATTGTTATTGATAATAAAGGTCCATAAGTGTGGCAGCTGGGATGATGGACCATATGCTTGCACTGGAGGTTTATCTATCCCACAACTATCCTTATCTATCCCACAAGCATGCAAAGGTTTAACCATTTTTTCAAAGTTTTTACGAACATTTTATTAAGTTAAAAAAATAAACCAAGTGTCTTAAGCAAAGATAACCTTTATTAACTTTCTTAGGTAAACTTTATGACTTTATAAAATAAGCAAAATGAACCAAGTAAAGTGTCTTAAGCAAAGATAAACTTAACAAGTAAACAACTCAGTCTCTGACACTATTCTTAGTCACTCTGAGTCATGTCTCAGCTGTTTAGCGGGCAGGGACTGTGGATGTGGCTGTAGCTTGAGTGCTAGTCTGAGGCACCATTGGGGTGTTTGGCCCGAGGGTACAACAGGGGATGGTGTGTTCAGGAAGCTCTCCGAGAGCTGACTCAGTCCCGTGAGGTTGATAGGCCCTTCATCAAAAACTTGAGATGTCAGGCCCAATACTGATGACAGATTGTCCGTTGACGGGCTTGGCTCTGGGGTGGAGGAAGGAGGAGTGTAGTGGGGCTGTCTGGTCTGCAGCTGAGTGAGGAGTGGCGTCTGTGGCGTGCAATGAACCTGGGCCTGGACTGGGAAGTTCTGCTTCTGCTGTGGGAAGTCCTGGTAGTCGTAGCCTTGGTGGGTGAGTGGCTGTTGAAAGCCGTGGAAGGACTGTGACATCACCTGGGGTGGAGGAGCAGACCTGGACTGGATAGGAGCAGCTTCAGCTGGGCCTTGAGAGTTGTGCAGAAGTGCTGTTATCTTCTCGTTCATCACCTGGTACTGGGCCTCGCGCAGGTCTCTGAGGGTGTGGCTTATGTAGGTGATGAAGTTTTTCCAGCCTGAGGATGCTCTGTCCAAGTGGACCAGCTGAGAGAGAAGTTATCTGCTGGTCTTCATTGTGTCCCTGATCTCCAACAGCACACTGTGGTCCTGGCCCTCCAGTCTACCTCTCTGCCTGCATCCTCTGGAGCTGGGGGTGGGGTGGGGGTGGGGTGGCCTCTGGTGGCTGCTGCTTCTTCCTCCATTTGTGATAGCAGGGTGTCATCCTCTACGGGATACTCCAAGTCTGCCAGCATGGGGAGTGCAGCTGTCGGAGGGGTCTCTGCCGTGGGGCCCTCTGAAGACACCTGCCTGGACAGGGTAGCTGGCTTCTGTCTGTGGGCTGTCTGAGGGAGGGGGGTCTCAGAGGGGCTGCTCCTTGGTGGCGGATCTCACCCTCCAGGAAACTGCACTTGGCCATGACGTACATCTCCCGGTCAGTGAGCTTGACAGCAGCCTACCCGGATTTCTTGAGGTGTAGCTTGCCATACCAGGTGTGCATGTGCTTCCACCATCCTAGGAGTACTTCTGCAGTGTACCCCAGGCTCTCTGCCTTGTCTCTCCAAGCTGCCTGATTTTTCTTGGTGTCCCGATACAGTCTGTGGCCCTTTCTCCAGAGGTACTCGTTCTCCCTCAGCCATTCCAGCACCTCATCCTCATTCTCCTCGGAAACGTTGTACTGTTTCCTCTCTCCCTTCTCCTTCCCTTGCCTCTTCCTCCCTCTGGCAGGGCCTTCAGCAGGGCCTTCAGGGGCTTGAGCAGCAGGCCCTTCAGGGGCTTGAGCAGTAGGGCCTTCAGCAGCAGGGCTTTGAGGGCCTTGGGGCTGGTCCACCACAGCTGCAGCAGCAGCAGCAGCTTCAGAGTCAGTGCCAGGGGGTGGGATGCTGGTTCTGGCCTTCTTCACCTTGCCAGGGCTTGAACGAGTAGGCACAGGCTTCTCTTCTTGCCTGACTGATGAACCATGGTGTTCCTGCAAGATGTATGTGGCAGCATGTCTTTCCCCTGTATGCTGACTGTGTGCGTGCTGCATCCTTTTATATCCACGGAGCTGACTCAATTCATACTCCCTGCATGCACAGTGAACGCTTTGCATTTGATAGACATCCATGCAACATCCCCTTTGTTTCCTATAGGTGTCCATGATGCATCCGCTTCATCCGCTATGCATCCGCCTCTTCCGATATGCGTCTGCTTTGAAATTCTCCCCCAGAACCCCTTCGGAGGTGTCATCCGCTTCCATCCGCTAGGCTTCCTATGAACATCTGTTTAACATCCCGGCTACATACGACCCACGTCCGTTCTCTTCCATTCTTTTCTGTTCTGTTTATGCAAAATTTTGCCACTTTTTGGAGCGGATGACAACGGATGGAGCCACCCTCAAAATTTTACTTGTCCACTGTGTCCTTTATGCATACATTTTGCGTCTGTTGGCCAGTGGGACCGGGCCTTAAAGAATCTAAAGTTAAATTTTAACAGGACTTCTAAAAGATACATTTTAACTGGAACTTTGTAACTAAAAACTAACACCAGGAAGAGAAAGTGAAAAAAAGGAAGAAGGTGTCAAAAGAAACAGCTTGTGTGTATTTGGATTGCTTGCTGACTTTGGGACTTTTGGAACTATATTTGAAGGATTAAAAACACTTGGATGGTTGTTTTAAAAGAAAAAAAAACTCTACAATGGCATCACTTGTAGATGGACTGAAAATAGAATTTAAAAAACTCAAAGAAGAGGCAAAAGAAGTGAAGGGCTCTCTTGGTTCCATTTTTCAATTCTTAGAAATGGCGATCTCTACCTACGAGAAATTACCAGAAAACGCAACAAGAAGATTGGGACAAAGAAGAAGCCATTTTAAATGAACAAGTAACTCTACTTGGGGAAGAAAGGGGAAAGAGGGGAAAGAGAATGGAGAATTTGAGACCTAAAAAAAAAACAACCAAAAAAGGGAAAAATAAGGTGAAAAGTGGATATAACGTGAGAAAGCAACAGTAAAAGGGAATACAGAAAAGGAAATCGAGGTGGAGAGACAAGGGGATAAAAAGGGCAGAGAGAAGAAGCAAAGGAGGAGGGAAGGGTAGAGAAGCTACAAGGGTGTGGAGCACAATGTAAAGAAACAGGATTTATTTAGAGATAATGGGTAAAAATTTAATTGAAAAAGTGATTCTGCAAAGGTACATATGATTGTATTGTTATATTTGTATTCAGAAATAATGTTAGAAAATTGGAAACAACGTATGATTTAGTGAAATATTTGTGAATAAAATAAATGGAATGAATTAAATGAGAGAATTAATTTAGAAAGGAATGGGAATATTTTAATGACATAATGTTTTAAAATGCAAGTGAAGTGGGGAGGAAGTAATTATGGAAAGTTTATAAGCGTTCCCATAGAAGCATGATACCTACTTGAAAAGTAATGTGTTAAATGTTTAAATTTTAAATGAATATTAACGTTAATGATAGAATTGAATTGGTATAGATCATTGTTTTAATTATATTATATATTTATATTTTTCTTTTCTTTTTCTTTTTAAAATGTAGCGTGTAGCTTTAATGTACTACGCAGAATCCGAATGGAAGTTATGTTCTATATTAAGTGTTATAATTTTAGGGGAAAGATATAAAGGCGTCATATTCCAATCAGTGACCACAGGAGGAATTTTGTTTAATGAGAAAAGATAATAGACAGTTGAAATAGGACAGACAAAGAATACAAATATAATGATCTGATTTGAGATGAAACAAATAAAAATAAAATTAAGAAAGTTAAAAGAGGGGAGAAGCTATATAGAAAATGTAGAATGGTAGTAAGATATGGAATGATATATAAAAATGAACATGAATTTGAACTGGTATCTGTACAAAGAGATGTAACCCAGGATCAGGCTGCTTTCAGAAAAGAGGTTTTATGTTTTTCATGTTCTGTGTTGTGTTTGTTTATGTTTGTTTCTAAAAATCAATAAAATTTTGAAAAAAAAAAAGAAAAAAGAAAAAAAAATAACGATCTTGCATTCAGCGATGTGACACAACATTTGGCAGGAGTTGTAGATTCCATCAAACCTTTTAAGAATTCAAAACAGTAAATTGTTCTCTCCTTCTTTTTTTAAAGTATCTTAAGAAAAATCCCACCAAACAGGTTGTCCCATTTGTGTGCACAAGTCATGTGGCAGGGCTTAGAGAACTAGTGAGGGTCAAGCAGACAGCATTGCAAGAGCTCAGGTCTAAGCCTGCCAGTTGAAAAAGGTACTTACTTTAGCCACTTATTTTATCCAGTCTTTTTTTTTTTAAGTCTAAACCTCAATATTTAATAATCTTAAATATAGGTTTAACATATAACATTGGCCACCGTTTATAATGAATATAATTGTCCTTCATTCTACTTCCAAGTGCTGCTGTCCTTCTTATGTGTCACATTACTTGAACAACTACATCAGGTGTTTGCTAATTCACTCCAGGGAATGGGGAAAATATCACAAAAAAGAAGAAAGGAAAAAAATTAATAAAAATCAGAAAAGCATTCATCTTCCACTGTGCTTATGCATATTAATAAATATTTGTGTATTTGCAGACAATATGTAACATTTCAATCCATAGGGGAGGGGAGTTGTAAATGGCATAAAACTTAAACTGTAAGCATAAAAACAATACAAGATCAATTGAATAACAAAATAAAATAGCAATATTTGCAATCTAATTACTTCCTCCACTGTTCAAATATCAAAGACCTTGCAGGGTTGGTGAAGTTTTACAAGTGGTTAGTAAGTTATGACACTAGGACAGTGTTAGTAAACCTTTACAGCACTGAGTGCCAAAATGGGAGCATGCATGTGCGCATATGGGGGAATGCTGGAAACTGAAAGAGCAGCTTCCCTGGCATACACATGTGTGTCAGGGATTTGCTCTTCCAGTTTCCGGCATTCCCATGTGCGTGAAGGCCAGCTGACCGGAAACTGGAAGTGCAAGGGGCGACAACTGATATGCCCGGAGAGATGGCTCTGATGCCACTCCGGTATACATGCCATAGGTTTGCCATCTAGGAGCTTCTCACTAGGATCTTCTCTCATCTTGAGGGGCAAACTATGTCAAAACAAGACACCTCCCCCCCATGCCTGCTTCATGTTGCCTCTTTTATCAGGTAACAAATCAGCAGATATTTTCTATATGACCAGCTTGGGCAAGTAAAACCTACCGAGGAAAAGTGGTTTATTCCCAATATCAGATAAATAGCTTGGGTCTGGGTTATCTGAGGAAACATCTCTTTCCAGTGACATCTATTCAACCCATTAGAGCAAGGAGGCAGGGAATGCTATGGATTCCACCCCTGAGGGAGATACACCTGGTGGGACCTAGAATAAGGGCCTTCTCTGTGGTGGCTCCATCCCTCTGGAACATCATTCCCCCAGAGATTAGAATGGCCTCCTCATTAATACTATTCTGAAAGGCATTGAAGACCTGGTTTTCCCTCTCTGGGCCTGGGGAACCCAGAGAGGGATGGAACCCATCAAATGGTAGTGTGACCCGCTGTTGTCGGGGTGGGGGTGGGGAGTTGGTTTTTGTTTTGTTTTGGGTTTTTTGTTTTCCCAAATTTTGTTCTATTATACTTTCCTAATTTATTTGATTCTTTTTGTTAATTCTTATTGTTTTTATTTTTATTTTTTGTTTTAAATATGATTTTATATTGTGTAAGCCACCTTGAGTTGCCATGGGTGAATAGGCGGCAATATAAATCAAATAAATAAATAAAATAGGGGCATAGGCACCAGATATAAGTTTGCCATCAAATATTCCTTACAACCTTAGAATTCCACTCTTTGCAATAATGGATTTCCATTTGGAGGAAATGCGCGTGCGCGCGCACACACACACACACACTCCATATTATTTTGAGATGATATAGGCAGATGTGCAAACATTTTTTTTGTATTTATACTATTTAATATAGCCTATTCATATAATATTTAATATAGAGAATCCTCCAAGAACAATTACTTCTGATAATATATATTTATAGGATTATTTAGTTTGCTAAGCTTTATATATTCTTGGGACTCATGGCTGTGATTTACAGAAACAAACTTCTTGAGTGGACTGGCAGTATACTTTTTGCAAGCCCTTTAAACATATTTGTCTCATGCTGAAAAGGAAGTAGAAATAAAATTCTTCCCTATTTCACTGCCAAGTGCTTTGTAATCAAGCTTACAACTATCCTATTGTTGCATGGTCTAAGGAAAAATCAAATTTGAGTCATAGTGCAAATGCCAAAATTATTGCATAAATAGATGAAGATTTGCTTTTAACAGTTTTAGGAAATCAGAACCTGTTCCTAACCATACAAAAGCCACTGTGGGAACTCAACATTATAATGATGTTTCCTACAATCCCATGTCTTCCCTCAGAAGAGGTTCTTTATTTAAATGCACTCTCTAAATATCTTATATTCCATTTTACTTTCCAGAAATATATACAGATTTTTTGGGGGACATTATTAAATGTTGTACAGATTTCAGAAGATTTTTTCTAGTTGAACAACATTTAAAGTATTTACTGATAGAGAACTAGAATGCTAGTGTCAAACATAGAATTCATGTATATGGCTAGTTTAGTGGATGGTTTAGGGAATTAAAATCAAATAACCTTGCAAAAGCATTTTCATTTTCATTATCATTTCATTTCATATTTATCAAGTTGAATAATTCCTTTGGAAAATGACATAATTCCTTTGGAAACAACATATAGCAAAGGTCACATGGTGAATACCTCTTTAATCCCACCACCACCCAGCACTGATAAATTCCGTAGCGGAAAACACTAATTACCAGAACCAAACGCCTGGCAGATAAGACACATATAAAGACTGAACTATGCACCCTGACTGAAGTATTGATAGCCAATGGCTTCCACAAAAACAAAATCACCAACTTGATCCACAAAAACACACCAAGACATAACAGAGACCTAGAAGATCAACAGATCTATGGACCAGCTGTCCTGCCCTACATAAGAGGTACCACAGATAAAATCAGTAAGATACTACACAGGCATCACATCAAGACTGCCTTCAAAACAGACAAAAAAATAGCAGCCACCCTGAGGAACCCCAAAGACAAAATTGACCTGGAAAACCAAGGCATAT
>BLBF01000054.1:8791816-8807351 GCA_015471245.1 Laticauda colubrina | reverse complement strand
CTGTCAATCATTTGGAAGCCTGCACTCTCAAATAGAAAGATCTCCACGCCACAAGCCAGGCAAACACCTGGGCAAAAACAGACTCCCTCTGATAGCTCCAACCCAAACACCCCCCCCACCAGGCACCCAGGTGAAACCCAGCTTGCTAATGAAGAGCAGCTTGCTAACGAAGAGCAGCCGTCCCTTCACACGGAGCCAAGCTGCACTGAAAGCCTCCAACACAAGAACAGAGTGTTGCCAGCCAATCAAAGCCACAAAACAGACAGAAGAAACCAGAAACACCAATCAATCAAACTCCAAGTCCAATGAACACAGATCCAGGCTCCCAGCCAATCAGAATGGACCAGCCTCAAATTTGAAACCAGGAACTAACTCTATACAGAAGCCTGAGGATGGCAGATGAGATTCTGCTGAAACGTTGCTACAACTTTAACAGAACTACAATGACGTGGGATAATACCCGAGGGAAGCTAAACAGCACACACACACACACACACACACACACACACACACATAATTATTCATTCTTTGCGGCCCGGTACAAAATGATCCACGGACCGGTATCGGTCCGGGGCCCGGTGGTTGGGGACCTCTGTAGTAAAGCATTCCAACCTCCTTCCCTCCTTCCCCCTCTGTGTGGCAACTGAGGAACAGAATAATGGCTGCTGCCAGGTTCGGTTTGAAGTTGACAAGGGCTTCATGTCCTCTCAGTTACTCAAGTTAAATTCTCCATAAATGGTGAATCTGGATGTCAGGGGGAAGAACTGCTTTAGGAGCAAATGAAAAGAAAAAAATGTCATTTTCTAGAGATCAAGCATTGGAAAAAGCCACAACTATTAGGATAAGGTGTTGCTATTGTTATTATGGCAGTTAACAATTGTTTTGGCTTTCCTTTATCTTCCTTTAAATATTTATATTGAATTTTTATTCAGGCTTACCATTTATTATCCCTTTCTCTCCATTTTCTTTGCTCATTAATTATGTAACAAGCAACTTCATTTCTTCTATGTCACTTACTTATGACAGATTTACATTTGGGGCAGTACTTGAGATTTCTTCCATTAATTCTTTATTTTGGGAACTATTCTGTAAGTTGTCATCAAGAAACACTAGTTAAATATTACTTTTTATCACTCTAGATGATAACTGGATTATTCATGAATAAGCTTCTTTTAGCCTTGCATCAGTGCACTTAGGTGATTACTTTCATTCCAGCTGGCTGCCACTGAGATATAAATATCAGTCTCAATATGCATGGGCATTCCATTGAAGTAGAACACTAACTTAACCAACCTTACAATATATGTTTTTTTAAAAAAAATTCTTTGCCATAGAATTTATGGTCAGATCCATCTCACTGCAGGACACATTTGAACATGAAGAATTATCAAAGGCACAGCAAATCCATTTTTTCCTCCAAGCTCCTATGTAACATATATTATTTTCAATCATACATGCAACACCTGAGCAACAAGTCATTTATGAGAATTGGAGTCTTTTATGTGCTTATCTTATTTCTATTCTCTTCTTCTTGTTCCTTTCTGACTTTGGTCTCATTCTTCTTAATAAACCAACTGTTTACCTGTGGGCATGTAGTTATTTTTCATGATGGTAATGATGTTATCTGTTCAGTCATGTCAAACTCTTGGCAATTCTATGGACCAGGTCTCTCCATTTCTTCCAATCTCACATTACTTCTTTGCATTTTTTTATACTCTGACTATAGTGCAGAGAAGAGCAAGAAAGATAATTAGGGAGCTAGAAGCTGAAATATATGAAAAACAATTGCAGAAATTTCTAGTCTAGTGAAAAGAAGGACTAGGGGTAACATGATAACAGTATTTCAATATTTGAGGGGCTGCCACAAAGAAGATGGGGAATCAACCTATTTTCAAAGCACCAGAAGGCAAGAGAAGAAGCAATGAATAGAAACTAATCAAGGAGAGAAACAATGTAGAACTAAGCATAAATTTCCTGACCATGAGAATAATTAACCAGTGGAACAGCTTGCCTTCAGAAGTGGTGGCTGCTCCATCTTCTTAGGCTTTAAGAAGGGAATGGACAACTACTTGTATGGGATGGAATAGGGTCTTCTGCTTGAACAGGGGCTTGGACTTGAAGCCTCCAAGGACTCTTCCAACTCTGCTTGAGCAACCAGAATGATTAGGGGACTGGAGACTAAAACATATAGTGAATGGTTGCAGGAACTAGGCTTGAATAGTCTAGTGAAGAGAAGGGCCAGGGGAGACACGATAGCAGTCTTCCAATATTTGAGGGGCCGCCACAGGGAAGAAAGGGTCAAGCTATTTTCTAAAACCTGTAGGCCAGACAAGGAATAATGGATGGAAACTGAACAAGGAGAGATTTAACTTGTAAATAAGGAGAAACTTTCTGACAGTGAGAACGATCAACCAATGGAACAGCTTGCCCTCGGAAGTTGTTGGAGCACCATCACTTGAGACTTTCAAGAAGAGATTGGATTGCCATTTGTCAGAAATGGTGTAGGGTCTCCTGCTAGGACAGGAGGTTGGACTAGATGACCTACAAGGTCCCTTCTAACTCTGATTATCTGTTATCTTCTGTTCTGTTATTCTGTTAAATGTGATTCTAAAATCATCCTTGATTATCTTGTTGGATGATCTTGCCTGAAAGATGGGAAATCTACTTTGGTTTAACCCGAGCTTTAAGCAGTCTATGACAATGGATCACAGCCCAATGATCTTGAACCAACTAGAAGCTTCAACTGGTGTTCCAGCTGAAAATTCATCTTGAATAACCAGAGCTTATTTGAATTTTTTATTTCCCTTCTAGGCTGCTTCATTGTAATTTTCTACCTAGGGCTGCTTTTCCTGGGGGTGGGGGAGATCACAAGGAATGCCTGAAAGAGACAGGCAATGTCTAAACCATTGGTAGTTTAGCTTTCCTTCTCTCTCCCCCCTCTCTCTCACACAGTCTCCCTCCCTCCCACACATACACATATATCTTTCTATCCCTGTTCATTTTCCTCCATGTTTAACAGTATGACAGGGGAATTATGAGTTATACTTTCCAGAGCTCTGAACTGATTGCTTACATTTTTAAAGTAGATAAAATATTACAACCTGCTCATTCCAGCTTTAAATGATTTTGAAGCTGCAACTGGTACAAAATCCAGCTGTAAGAATAACAGCAGGAGCTCACCAACTGGAACATGTGGGAACTAATTTGTTTCCAAGTTCAATTCCCAATGCTGATATTACTTTTGAAAGCCTTTAATAGACTGGGACTAAGTTATCTTGAATTCTCGTAAGGGGATCTTGCCTGACTGACAAAATCAGTTGAACCCAACTCTCAGGAGAAGTTTAAGGAAATTAAGGATTCAATGCAGTACAGTAGATCAGATCCAGGCAAATATCCTCTACCATATATCACATATAACACAAACTGAAATGGAAGATGTGCTTCAATGAAAACAGACCTTTGGTGAAATGATTTAGAACAGAACAGCACCATATATCAGTCAGTAAAATACTGTAATGGAGAATGATCCTGCCTACTTTACCCACAGGATGGCTTCTCCATTTGTTTGTTTCTTGGTTATCTATGGTATTCTCTGAAATCTTCTCAGCTCTGAAGTTCTAATATTTCTGTCCTGATTTTCCAATTTTCTGCTTTTGCTTCCATTCAGCATCATATAGGAAAAACCATTCGCACATTTTTTTTTATTTTTCTAAGTTTAGACACACCACGGTATCCTTCTAAATTTTCCATGGGCTCATTGCGATCCTAACAAGTGCTACTCCACATTGTATTTCTTCACTGCTGCTTCAATTACTCTTCATAATTCATATTTCTAGACACCTTCCTCTTCTTTATCTTCATTGTTCATTCTAAGACTGCTTATTGTGTCTGCTGTTATTAGTTTGGTTTTTCTTATATTTCATCTTAGTCCCATTTTTTCATTGTGTTTCTTGATTTTCATTGCTAGAGACTGCTTTTTCAGCTATCAGAGTAGTGTCATCAGCAGAGGTTCCTGCAGTTTAAGACCATGCTCATTTTCTTCCAATCCATTCTCCTATGAGATATCTTGATATCTATATCTATAGGTATATCTAGATCTATATCAGGTATATATCTATCTATTCACATATAGGTTGAGTGAATAAAGTCTTGTCTCACTCTTTGTTGACTTGGTAAGTCATGTTCTGTTTGGGCTATGGTTTCTTGTCCTATCTAAAAGTTTCACATTAGGACAATGTGATGTTCTGGAATTTGTGTTTTCTTGTTGACATGACAACAATCGAAGACCTTTCTATAATCAATGAAGCTCATTTTGACTTCCTCTTGTTTTAGTTTTCTTTCTTAATTGTCCAGTGTACATCAGCAATAATCTTTTTTTCCCTTGACCTTTTAAAATTTTGAATATTTGATATCTCTCTTTCAATTTGTGGCTGTAAATTGAATGAACTAAGCATTATTTTATTAGCACTAAGAATGCAAAATCCAAAGGCTGAGGGTATTCCAATCTGTGCATTGGCCCCAGAAATGGTGGCCAATTGTTTTGCAATTCAGACAGGGAAAACTTCTTGCATAGCCCTACTTCTTCCTCCCCCAAAAATAAATAAATAAAACAATGTCAATGGCCATTGGTTTGGATAGGTTCTTAATGTGTGTTGCTGTGCATGCTGTGCATAATTAATTTCCTTTTAAGATGATTTAATTTAATTACATATGATTTATCTAGATTATTTGCTCATAAAAATATTCTAATTACTTACCTGGAAATCACATCCCATTATAAAAAGCCAGTGTAAACTGAGATTGCCACCAGAGGGAGAAAGATGTGGCAGAATGTACTTCCTTCTTGTAAATGGATCTTGACAAGTGTTGAATAAGGTAAACTATCCTGAGAGCAATCTACAGATAATTGGGCAGGTATAGGCCTGCAGGGCTAAATGCAGGTTGTTCAGTCTGTCTGAAGAGCCAATGTTGAAATTCTAGACAGAGCTAATTAAAATCCAATTGAGTTGCTTCTAACCAGGAGTGGGATTCAAAATTTTAACAACCAGTTATGTGGGCATGGCTTAGCTGGTGGGCATGGCTTGGTGGTCATGTGACTGGGTGGACATGGCTTGGTGGTCATGTTATTGGTTGGGTGTGGCCAACTCAATAACACTCACATCGAGGCACGTATCTCCTTGCCTGGCCTCTCATGACTGTGGGGATTATGCATCTCCTTGCCTGGCCTCTCATGACTGTGGCGATGCTGCAACAGTCATAAGTGTGAAAAATGGTCATAAGTCACTTTTTTCAGTACAACTTTGTAACTTTAAATGGTCATTCCACACAAGCAAGTAGAACAAAGGAGAGGAAAAAAACTCCAAAGATGTTGCTGAGACAGGAAGTCTAGTCCTGCCAAGAATGTAATAAGGGTTAACGGAGAGGCAGTTTCTGTAAGGAACACCAAAATGTTTCCTTTCTGCCTTCCTTCCAGGATTAGGCCAGTAATTTCTTCTAACAACCGGTTCTCCGAACTGCTTAGAATGTTAACAACCGGTTCTAGCAAATAGATGTGAACTAGTAGAATCCCACCCCTGCTTCTAACTATTGTCCTTTATTTACCAATTTGTAACCAATTTCCATGGGCTCCTAGAAATTTAGGACCACTCCTATTAAAGTATTTCTATGAATCCCTGTATATGCATTGGATCTGCTTGTTTTTTGCAAGGGAGTTGTAGAATTGTTGTTAGTAAAAATATTTTTTTTCATAATTGTTTAGGTTATGTAACAAATTTTCCAGGATATGTACTGTTTTATTTCACTTGTTTAATTTTTTTGTTTCATCTATTAGTTGATGAGTCCAAGAGGTTAAACAAATACTCTCATTACTTCTGAGTGTTCTTTTCAAAGCTTTCATTGCCCAGAATAAAAATAATGGAAAAAGAAGTAAAAATTCTAGGTTTCCTCCAGTGTATATTGTGGGATATTGTGGGAGTTGAAGTCCACAAGTATTAATGTTGATAAGTTTGGAGATGCCTATGCTGGACCATTGTATCCAACACCCTGACCCCTTCATAAGGAGACTTACAGACAAGTACATCAGAGGTGGTATTCAGCAGGTTCTGACTAGTTATGGAGAACCGATAGCTGAAATTTTGAGGAGTTCAGAGAACTGGCAAAAACCACCTCTGACTGGAGATTTTACAGTATCCTTCTCCTGCCATGCCCATCAAGCCATGCCACAGAACCGGTAGTAAAAAAAATTGAATCCTACTACTGAAGTACATTGCAGTGCAATGCTTTTAATCTGAGAGGATTGATTTTTCAAAAGATGCTTTTAAAATTTTTCTCTGATATTGGCCTTTTTTGTCTCTAACAGAGTGCTTCTGTGGTGCTATCTCATTCCTGATACACAGGAACAATTAGACCCAGCAATAATTTTAGAAGTGTTAAAGTTTATCCAGTCTTCTCGGATCTGGACATGCTTCAGATCTCTTGGCTTTAAGTCAAGAATTTTGTGCAATATTTCTGATAGTTAAACATTCTGAAAGTTGAGGCTACAAAACTGGATGAAAGGAACTGATTGGAGGAAGATAGCATTAAACTGCAGTGACCTAGATTTTTTTGAATAACTTATCCACATTCAAAGGAAAAGGAAAAGGAAAAGAAGGTCCAGCTTTCACTTTAATTTATGAATTAAATGTTGTGACTACTTTGGCATTTGTAGCATTGCAAACATATTGTCTTCCAGACCCAATTTTAATAAACAAATATCAATCTTGGTATCAATTTGATATGAATACATTTATCCTGCTAAGAACAAAATGTCAGGCAAAAAAAGGATGAGTAGGGGAAAAAAAACCTTTTGATTCAGGATGGAAAGTCCACTTGCTTTGTCACTAAGAAAAGACTGCAGTATATACAAAGCAAATCTAAGCAGAATCTGCTGGATCTTAATCTTAATCACTCAGTACTAGCACAAACTGTTCAGTGCAGAGAAAAACACAATAGAAATGTCTCATAAGGTGTAAGATTATATCAATTTTACCACATTTTTAATAACATCTTTTGCATAGACATGTCACATGGTTGGGTAAATGGGTGCATTTTCAATGTTCTCTAAGGCATTTTCTGGTATGGATCTAATAGGATCCTCACATGACAAGCCTATTATAATTATTTATTATGGTTGGTCACATGGTCAACCAGATGTCTAGACTGGGTTTGCAATTTTATCCACCTATCAAGTCCATCTCAAGGATTGGGATAGGCAGATGATGTTGTTTGATGGTATAAAAGGAATTGTCACAGGATGTAAACTGTTCCAAGTAAATCTGCTTTTTGCAATTGATTGGTGGTGATTTTGTCAATTGCAGTTATTATTTGATCATCTTTTTACAAAGAAAAAGCAATACAAATTTTAAATAGAAAAATAAAAGTAAGAAAAAGTGATACGTAAATAAGTAAGAAGTGAAAAAGAAAGGACCAAAAGGAATGAAAATATATACAGTATATGTAAAGAATTGGCTCCCAATCTTTTTTACAGAAGTTATAAATATTTTAACCTGTTTCTCTATAGTTATATTATTGCTTTCCAGTCACTAACAAATGTAGAGGTAATCTTATCCTTAATTAAACATGCACATAATGAATCCAACAGATATCATTCAGATTCCTACAACCACTTAAAGTTTCTGTGGTGAATGGATGGAGAGCAAACTGGTGTGTAAAAGGATATCAATCTATCTATCTATCTATCTATCTATCTATCTATCTATCTATCTATCCATCTATCTTCCATAGATCCAATATATTGATCCATTCATTCATTTTACATCATATTTAAATAATAAGAACCTGACAATGAACAATTTATGATTTAAAAAAACCTGATAAAATAACAATTAAAAAGACAATCAACAATTAATAATATATGATTAAAAAGTCAAGGAGAGAACATAAAATCTTACAGATAATCAAGCCATCTGATTATCTCATTATTCCCTTGAGATTCCCAAGCCTGATGACACAATCAAGACTTGAAGGACACAACTAAGACTTGAAGGAAATTTAACAAGGATGGGACCAACTTTACCTCAGGAAGATGCTGTTTCTGTCATGACACAAAGGGTCTAGTTTCTGGATCCTGGCAAATGTAATTCCTTAGAAGATGGGACCTGTAACATACCTCTTCTGCCAGACCTGATGGTTGCAAGTGATACTTTCAAGCCAATATTGATTGTATGAGTATGTATATATGTGGGTATGAAAATATGGGTGCATTTGATTTTGAGACCATCTGTCTGTTCAAAAGATCACACATAGGTAATAATGGCTACACCATGGCTTGGGGCCAGGTTGTTTGAAGGACTGACTTTTCCCAATTACATCTACTTGACCCACCAAATTAAGGAAGCAGAGCAGAGTATGTTATGGGCACCTTCTATTAAAGAGAGATGCCTAGTTGGGCCAACAAAAGGTGCCTTCTCTAGAGTGGCATCCTCCCTGTGAAACAACATTCATGCAAAGATAAGGGTTGGCTCCTATTTGATACTCTTTCAAAAAGCCCTGAAGACATAGTTTTGCCAGCAGCCCCCAGGACCCCAAAATGCCACAGAACTCATCAAGTGATCTACTTGATTGTTGTTACCATAGGTGTAAGGATTTGTTGGGTTTTGTACATGGGATTTTACTTTTATTAGCCACCCAGAGGCACATAAGTTGGGCTGCTATATAAACGTTCTTAATAAATCAAATATAAATTATAATCAATCTGCTTTCTTTCCAACTGATACAAACACTCCTCTTCTCCTTCCATTGCCTAGTTTTATTGTGGCCTTTCTTTTCTTTTTAAACCTTCCAATGACTCCGCACACCCCATGAGCTAGTAATTAGATGGACCTTTCCCAAACCTGGAGGAAGCTTTCCTCTCTGGAGTGGAGAGAAGAATTTCAGTTAAATCACTGAACAACATGATCTGAATGCTTTGTTGTTTGCTGTGCTCTCATTTTTTTGTCCTCAAGAACAGGGTTTTTCTTTCCCCTCACCAGAGATTTTCATGCAAGGTCCCACCCTGCCCTCCCTTTTTTGTGTGGCTAAGTGGGGGCAGCTCCTCCTGTTTTTCCAGTTTGCTGATAATAAAGAGAAGAGGAATGGGAAGAACATTTCTTCAGAGATCTAATCTAAAAGTGAGCATTCTTCACATTTTGAACAGAACAGCTAGTGTGATGCAGACCTGAGATCTCAGTTCTGATCCATGTAGCTAGAATTCTGCTTTGTAATAGAGGACAGTACCAGATTTATCATTAAGAGTTTTATGTGAAAATAAAGTATTCTCGAGGCAAACATAAATAAATATTTTTATTAGCAAGAAAACAAACTGAAGAATCATGGAACAAATCAGCCCAAAGGCATAAATGACCAGGCTCAAATTACTCTTCTTGGGACACAACATGTGAAAACCTGGCTCCCTGGAGAAAAGCTCTAATGCTGGGAAAGGTGGAAGGAAAAAGAAGATGACAAAAGCTGAGAGAAAGGTGGATGGAATTAGTACCAATATTGCTAATCCATATTCAGTCAGAGAGCCAATTTATATGAACACCTTCTAGACAAACATCTCTGGATGGCCAACAAGGATGCAAAGCATCAAATAGGGGAAAAGGATAAAAAAATAATAAAAAGTAGACTCCAACCCCATATCTCATATAGTTCCAAAAGACTCATATAATATCCTAGCCAAGCACCTGTGGGAAGAACCAAGTCGTCAGTGTTTTCTCATGATGGTGCTGTTTCACTGATGGGACCCAGAGTATGCAAAAAGAGTTGGATTTTATGAGACAGGCAGAAATAAGTGGAGACTGATATTCGCACAAAGAGTAGATATCCTTTTGGTGTCAAACAGAATACTTGGAACATCTCAACATATTTGAATTGTTTCTTGTCAATGGAAGACAGAGAGTATCTTCTATAATGATATTTAAGCAGAGATTTTTTAGCTGGCTATCAGGATACTATGCTGAAATAGACTTTCAATTGTTGTTAGTTGTGAAGTCGTGTCCGACCCATGGACAATGTTCCTCCAGGCCTTCCTATCCTCTACTATCCTCTTCTGGAGTCAATTTAAGCTCATGCCTACTGCTTCAGTGACTCCATCCAGCCACCACATTCTCTGTCATCCCCTTCTATAGCCCTTAATGTTTCTCAGCATAGGCTCTTCTCCAGTGAGTCCTTCCTTCTTTTCATTTAAGGGTGCAAGGCAGGTTGCTTGTGGCTTGTGAATTCAAGATACTCCCATGATTTAAAGCCCATGTCACATTGCACCAACGGAAGGAAAGAGGATGTAAAATGGAGAAAAATGCTTGCCATCCGTTGGTAAACGCGATACATCCGTTCTGTACTCACTGCGTGTGGGATTAATACGTTCTATCCGTCCAGCATCCGTCTACTGAGATTTCATCCGCTCAAAAAGTTTTGAGCTGCACAAAACTTTTTGAGTGGATGAAATTTCCACCGCGTCCATTCTACATCTGCTACACATATGTGAAACAAATGTTCTACATCCGTTACACGTCCGCTGTATCCGCTCGGCATCCGCAGTGCATCCACGGAACTCGCATCGGCTCCAGCAGAAAATGGAAAGAGGGAGGAAGTGAAACGGACATGGAACGTCCATGCAGCATTCGTAGCATGGACATAGAAAGGATGTAAGCGGATGCAGCTCACATATAAAGCATTAAAACGGAAAAAACGTTCATATACGGGACGTATCTCGGATATTTAGGATGTCTGGAGGATGTCTAGAGGATGCAGAAGGACACCAAGCAGAATACCGATATTTCCTATAAAAAGGTGGAGGAAATCACCTGGATCTCACTTTCAGACCAGCAGCCTTGCGGTGCAGACCTCTTCAGCCTTGCTCCTGCTCTTGCTCTTCCACAGCATCCAGTCATCTCCACCATGGATCGTCGCACACTCCTTTTGGTAGCCGCCATCATTCTACAACAGTACAAAGCCCTCTTCAGGCTCTTTCACCTGTTCTACGCAAGGAAAAGGAGGTGTCCAAGAAGTGTGTGGGTCCGAAGATGGATTGTGAGAAGAGCCGAGTACAGACTATATGACAAGCTGATGGTGGAGCTCAGGAACGAAGACACTCGTGCACTCCAGCACTTCATGAGGATGCCACCAGCAAGTTTCATGAAGTTATGGAGTGGCTGAGACCCAGGTTGACCAAGGCAAACACCAACTTCCGGCCCAGCATGGACCCTGGGCTGAAGGTGGCACTGATTTTGTGCCACCTGGCCTCAGGGACCACCTACAGGAACATGCAGTACTCCTGGAGGGTGCCACACAATACCATCAGCATTGTGGTCAGAAAAGTGGTGCGCCTACACCATCATCGAAGAATACCTTGAGGAGCTCCGCCAGTGCCCCACCACTAAAGAAGGCTGGAAGAAAGTTGCAGAGTAGTGGTATCAGAAGTGGAACTTCCCCCACAAAGTTGGAGCCATAGATGGGAAGCACATGGCCTGCAAAGCTCCAGCCAACTCAGGGTCCACTTATCACAACTACAAGGGCTTCTTCAGCATCATCCTCTTTGCCATGGTTGATGCTGACTACAAGTTCATGTACATTGATGCTTCAGGCAACAGGTCAGCTTCAGATGCCCAGATATACAATGCCAGTGACCTCAAGGGTGGGCTGGAACGCAACCTCATCATGGGCTTCCCAGATCCAGACCCCCTGCCCAACGACACACAAGATGTGCCCTACTTTATCATGGGGGATGACGCCTTCTCCCTCAGAACCTACCTCATGAAGCCCTACACTTCCAGATGCCTCACCCGTGAAGAGAGGATCTTTTACTGCAGGCTGTCCAGGGCAAGACGCCTTGGAGAACGCCTTCGGCATCCTGGCCAACAGGTTCCAGGTACTTCTCACCACCATGCAGCATCGTCCAGAGATGGGGAAGAACATTGTGGAAGCTTGCTGCATCCTGCACAATCTTATGCGCACCCGCTACCTAGTGTTGCAGAACAGGCTTGTGGGCCACCAACAAGAGAATGGGGACATGGAGCCTGGTGAATGGAGGCAAGGATTAAACCTGATAGACACTGTGGATGTGCCAGGTCCCAACAGAGCTTCACGTGAAGGGAAGAAGCAGTGCAACCTCCTGAGACACTGGTGCAACTCCACAGTTGGAGCAGTGGAGTGGAAAGACAGGATGGTAGATGATTAATGGATGCTTCCTTCAGCCTGTCTCATCACACTGATGAGATTGTGCCATGTATGTTGAGTGGCACTACAATGAACAGGGCATTTAATAAAGAGTTGTGTTTATGTTGAAATGTGTGGATCAATGAATAAATTGTTATTGATAAAAAAGAGCCATATGTGTGGCAGCTGGGAGGGTGAACCATACAATCCCACTATGCTTACACTGGAGGTTTATCTATCCCACAGCTATTACCCACCCCACAGGTAATCCTGCCCATCCCACTGCTATCCTAACCCATCCCACAGCTATTACCCATCCCACAGGTATCCCTGCCCATCCCACAGCTATTACCCAGCCAATAGTATCCCTGCCCATCCCACTGCTATCCTTACCCATCCCACAAGCATGCAAAGGCTTAAACCATTTCTAAAAGTTTCCACCAAGACTTTATTGACTAAAAGAACTGAAGCAAGTGTGTGAAGCAAAGATAAACTTTATTAATAACAAACTGTAAAAGCAAAATGACCCAAGTAAAATGTCCCAAGCAAAGATAAAGTCAACAGGTAGCAACCCAGTCTCTGGCACTCTTATCAGTCACTCTGAGGCGTGCACATAGTCTCAGGGGTGAAGGGTCTAGGTGCTGTGGAGGTGGCTGCTGCTGGAGTGCTGGCCTGAGGTGCCATTGGGGTGCCTGGCCCCGAGAGGACAACAAGGGACGGTGTGTGGAGGAAGCTTTTAGAGAGCTGGCTCAGTCCCGTGATGTTGAGAGCCCCTTCCTCCATGACATGGGGTGTCAGTCCCAAGACCGATGACAGATGTTCTGAGGCTGGGCTTGGCTGTGGGGTGGAGGAAGGAGGAGTGTAGTGGGGCTGTCTGGTCTACAGGTGAGTGAGGTGACGCGTGGGTGGCATCTGTGGTGTGGGTGGCTTCTGTGGCATGGGTGGCATCTGTGGCATGGGTGGCATTGGTGACGTGGGTGGCATCGGTGGCATTGGTGGCATTCGATGAACCTGTGGCTGAACTGGGAAGGGCTGCCTGTGATGCTGGAACTCCTGGTAGCCATAGCCTTGGTAGGTGAGGGCCTGTGGAAAGCCTTGGAAGGGCAGTGACATCACCTGAGGTGGAGGAGCAGACCTGGACTGGGTGGGAGCAGGGGCTGCTCCTCGGTGGCAGATCTCACCCTCCAAGAAGCTGCACTTGCCCATCACATAGGTCTCCCGGTCGGTGAGCTTGACCATGGCCTGGCCAGATTTCTTGAGGTGCAGCTTCCTGTATCAGGTGTGCATGTGCTTCCACCAGCCGAGGAGGACCTCCGAAGTGTAGCCCAGGCTCTCCACCTTCTCTCTCCAAGCAGCCTGCTTCCTCTTGGTGTCTTGATGGAGCCTGTGTCCCTTCTGCCATAGATACTCGTTCTCCCTCAACCATTCCAGCACCTCATCCTCATGTTCCTCTTCGATGGAATATTACCTCCTCTCCCATTCTCGCGTATGCCTCTTCCTCCCTCTGGCAGGGCCATCTGGGCCCTCATCAGAGGGGCTTCGAGGTTCTAGGGGCTGCTCCACCACACCACCACCATCACCATCAGCAACAACAACAATAGCAGCAAAAGCAGGACCAGCAGCACCAGCAGCACCAGCAGCAACAGGAGCACCAGCAGGACCAGCAGGACCAAGGATCAGCAGCAGCAGAGTAAGCACCAGCAGGACCAGGATCAGCAGCAGCAGAGTAAGCACCAGCAGCACCAGCAGGACCAGGAGCACCAGCAGGACCAGGAGCAGCGCCAGCAGAGTAAGCACCAGCAGAAGCACCAGCACCAGGAGCAGCGCCATCAGAAGCCCCAGCACCAAAAGAGTCAGCCCAAGCAGCAGAAGCCCCAGCAGAAGCAGAGTCAGGGCCAGGGGGTGGGATGGTGGCCCTGTCCTTCTTGCCAGGGCTGGCAGAAGATGGCACAGGCTTCCTCTTCTTCCCCATGGTTGTTGGCTGGAGATGTGTCTGGCAGCAGGTCTTTCCTCTGAATGGTGACCTACTTGCGAGCTGCATCCCTTTATATCCGTGGGGCTGATGCAATGCATTCTCCCCGCATGCGCAGTGAAAGCTTTGCATCCGCTAGGCATCCGCTCTGCATCTGTTCCTTCCACTGCGCATCTGCTTCACTGTGCTCCCCTGAAAGCCCTGCGGATGTGTCATCCGCTTTCATCCGCTTCCATCCGCTGGGCTTCCGTGGAGCATCCACTTTACATCCTTGCTACGTCCTCTCCCCGTCCGTTCCTTTCCGTTGTTGTCGGCTCTGCTTATGCAAATTTGGGGCACTTTTGAGAACGGATAACGGATGGAAAATTTTCTCATCTGCTGTGTCCTTTTTACATACGTTTTGCATCCGTCGGCCTATGTGACAGGCCCTTTACCTTTCTGGAATGGAATCCAAACAATGCTTTGTTGAAAGTGTGTTCTTTGTTGCAAGTGAATTCTTTGTTGAAAGTGTAGGACACTAATCTAGCAAATCAAGATTTTATTCAGAGGAAATACAAAGTTCTTAGGTTTTCTTTGATGTAACTTCTAGCCTACATGTCTTTGTTAATCCTTTCCACGAGGCTGAGAACATTATGAACATTTCCATCAGTTAGGTACTTGTTTATTACCTGCCCTCATTAATAAATGAGTACCTAACGAAGAATGACACCAGACCCACACCCACAAGTGCCACACAAGTTGCTACCACCACATTTCCACGTAGAAAAAAGACTCACACCCACACAGAAGATGAGACACGACCACGAAACAGAAGCCGTACCGAAGCTGCACCACTACCTGCTTCAAACCCCTCTGACCCATCCAAGGAGCGAATTGACACCCACCATGAAGATGTGGCACGACCACGAACACGAAGCCAAACAACAGGATCACAGCTCACCAGCTCAAATCCCCCAGCAACTAAGACTAACCTGAGCACAACCAAGCCCTCACCTAAGCAGAACACACCCCCAGCCAATAAGAACACAGCAACCCCCCTACCAATCAGAACACAGCCAAACCCCCAACCAATGAGAACACACCCCCACCCAATCAGAACACAGTCAAGCCCCCACCCAATCAAATCACACCCCCACTAGCAGTTAAAAGGAAAAAGCAGCTGCAAGCACAGAGCTGAAGAAACAAGCCGGAAGATGATGAATGAGACTTCATCAAAACGTTGCCTAGATACTTCCAATTTTATGCGGGAGAAAACCCGAATAACCAAAAGATCCATATATATATAATGGATAATACCCGAAGGAAGCTAAACAGCACACATGTAAGTTCTGTTAAAGTTGTAGCAACGTTTCAGCAGAATCTCATCTGCCA
>BLBF01000054.1:8771761-8786816 GCA_015471245.1 Laticauda colubrina | reverse complement strand
AACGTTGCTACAACTTTAACAGAACTACAATGACGTGGGATAATACCCGAAGGAAGCAAAACAGCACACATGTAAGTACCCGCGAAAGCCTAAAAAAACATATATATATATAATATATATTATATTATATTATATTATATGATATATATATTATATTATATAATATATAATACATAAAATTATTTTTATAGCAGCATCTCGCGGCTTGCGTCCAATGACAGCTCTTTAGGATTTCCCACTGTCAGGCGGGCCAATTGTAATGGTACTTTATTAACCAATCCTATCGCGGCTTGCTCGGTTAATCTTATTAAAGTATTTGGAGTATTCTAATTCTTATACACAACACCCTTCCCCTCTTGGTTTTGTCCAACGTGCGTAACGTAGTCACGTAGGTAGGTGGGGCTTTTGCGGGTCCTACTTGACCTGTGCACCTTAGTCTCAGCATGGTCTTCCATCAGTCAGGATTGCCTTTTCTCTGTTTCTTCTCCATGGAACCTCCTGGAAGGGTGAGTTAGCCTTGCCGTTCCAGCCTGGGTCTCTCGGGCTGGTTGAGTTGGCTCTGCCGTTCCCTCCTGGTCTGTCCAGGTTGGTCGAGCTGGCCTGGCTGCCTCCTTCCTGGAAGGCCTTGCTTCGCTTCCCTGCTCATAGTTCTCTTCTCCGGAGGTCGTCTGTGGGTGAGTGCTCTTTTTGTCTTACCGGGGGTTCTAACTCGGGTTTGTGTTGTGTCTTATGTCATGTTATTGGTGGTTCTTCTCTCCCTTTTTTATTATCTTCTGTTTCCCCCCCACCTTGGTTGTTTTTGGATTGTTTGTTGGGGGTGGTATTTGCGGCGGTGCTTCGGAACTAGGCAGGTTAGTGTTGCGTTCCAATGTCCTAGAACGAAGCTGGTCGAAGTGTCGTTTCCATGTTCTGCCATCGTCTAGTTCAAATCGGTATGATTGGGGCCCTGTAATTTGTGTAATTGTGGCTGGAAGCCATAATGGTTCCCCGGTAAGATTTTTGGTGTAGACTAGGTTTCCAGTGGTAAAGGAGCAGTATTTACTTGAGTAGTTAGGGGGTTTTTCAGAGGTGTAGGTGGGGTGTAATCTATCTAGGTAGGAATGCAATTTTCTGCCCATGAGGAGTTCTGCTGTGTTTTTGTTAGTGGTTGTGCTAGGGGTGATATGCTGAATTGTTAACAGTTTGTTTAGTCTATCTTGGATGTCCCCAGTGTCCAGTTTGTCTAGGGCTTCTTTTGTATAACGAACCATGCATTCAGCTGGCGCTGTTAGGGTATGTCGGATGCCTTGTGCAGCTCGAAAGCTAAGGCAGTAAATCAGGGGCCATTGTCAGATACTACTACATCTGGCAGTCCATGTGTAGCAAAGAGTTTGTTCAATTGTTTTATAACTGCCTCAGTAGTTGTGGACGCCATAAGAATAACCTCTAGTCAGTTTGAATAAGCGTCAACAATTATCAAATGTGTATTCCCTTTTGTTGTCCATGAAAAATCAATATGGAGTCTTGACCAGTGGCCTCTGGGAGTTTCCCATTGTAGGACTAGTGCAAGGGGAGGATAGGCCTTGATTTCTGGCTGTTATGGCATGTTGCCACCCATTTTTCAATGTCTTTGTCCAGCCCTGGCCACCAGACGTAACTCCTGGTGTTACACGTAACTCATTTTTACTATGCCTGGGTGTCCCTCATGCAACAAGCACAATACTTCCCCTGAAATTCGTTGGGAATTACCACCCTGTCCCCCCACAGTATACAACCCTTTTCAAGGGACAGTTCAGTCTGCCGGGTGCGAAAAGGTTTAAAGGTTTCACCTCTATCCTCATCCGGCCAGCCCTTACCTACCCAATGCAGAATCCGGGCTGTCAGCGGGTCTTTCGTGGTAGCTTTAGCAACATCTGCTGTGGTTAGTGGCAGATTCGGCCATGTCTTGATTTGAAGAGTGGAGATGGTGGGAGCTGGGTCATCTTCCTTGTCGGGCAGAGGGGAATGTCTTAAAGCATCCGCATGGGTGATGGTTTTTCCTGGGCAATGTATGAGTGTGTAATTGTATGCAGCGAGGAATTACCATCTCGTCATTCTTGGTGATAGGATGTTTGGGGTTGGTTTGCTCCCTGCCAGAATTCCTAACAGGGGTTTGTGGTCTGTGATTATAGAAAATGTCCTACTATATAGGTATTCGTGGAATCTCTTGACACCTGCTATAATTGAGAGGGCTTCTCGGTCAAGTTGTCTGTAGTTCCTTTCAGATTTTGACAGCGTTTTAGAATAGAGGGCGATTGGTGCTTCTCTGCCGTCTGGTAGCTTGTGGCTCAGTATGGCACCGATTCCAAAAGGTGATGCATCACAGGTGACTATCAGTGCCAGGGTGTTGCTGTTAATAAGTCCTTAATGTTTTGGAATACTGCTTGTTCTCGGTGGCCCCAATTCCAGACAGTTTTTTTTATCTAATAGCCGATGTAATGGCTCTGTTACGGTTGCCTTTTGGGACAGGAAGACACTGTAGAAGTTAATGAGACCTAAGAATGCCCATAAATCTGTTTTGTTCTTAGGTCTGGGTGCATCTTTAATTGCTTTTACTTTCTTTTCAGTGGGGTGTATCCCTTTCTCATCTATAAGGTAGTCTAAGAATTCGACTTGATTGGTGGCTAGTTGACCTTTTTCTCTTTTGACTTTAAGCCCTGCTTCCCTGAATCTTTGCAAGACTTCTCTCAGTCTCTATTCTAATTGATGTTTGTTTTTTTGCGGATACTAATACATCATCAAAATAGGGAATGACCCCTTTTAGACCATTTAGAAGGCACTCCATTAGGCTTTGGAAAACACCTGGGGCAATGCTAATGCCAAATTGAAGTCTGTTGCATTTGAATGCCCCTCTGTGCCTGACTATAGTCTGTGCTTCTGCAGTTTCGGGTTCAACCATTTGATTCCCAGCAGGCTAGGGCGATCACGGTCGACGATTGTCAGAGGAAGTACTTCAGCGTGGTTTTTGAATTCTATTAGGAAATGTCCAAGACCCACTACCGGGATTCGGTTTCCCTGGTAATCTTTGAGTATTAAGCTTTGCTGTTCCAGTTCTCTTTGCTTAATGTCTGGTATCAGATTTCTGATGGTGTTCCATGACACCATTGACAGGTATGATCCGGAGTCTACTTCCATTTCACAGGGCTTTCCTTCAATTTTTATGTTTATTCAGACCTTTTTTGCATTTGTTGCCCTGGCATTTCCTATGATTATTGTTTGGTGTGTTTCTTCTTTGTTGTTCATTTGCCGGCTTTTGTTCTGTCAGCTCCATCGGCTTCTGACTTGTTTATTTCTGTTTTGGGGGGGGGGGTTTGCTGCCGCATCTTTTTGGACTATAGCTCTTTTTTGTTCCTTGCAATGTGCCCCCATTTCTTACAAAATCTGCAAATGGCATCCAGGAATCTGCATTCAGAACGCAGGTGGTCCCCTCCACATCCAGCACACTGGAATTATCGCCTCCTTCCTCTTTTTTCCTGCCATTTTCTTTCTGACTGAAGCCTATGTATGTCTTCATTTTCATCATCAATGTCACTCGGGGAGTTGAGGTCTTCATGGTAGGCAGTCACGGTGGTTTGTTTTTGTGTTCCTTCCACTTTCTTCTCTCGAGCTTGGTTTTAAGGTTCTGGATTTGTTGAGTTTATTTGGCGCATGGTGGCTGCGGATATCTTGGCTCCTTCAGTGGCAGTGGCTTCTGTGATGGCCTCAGCCACTGTGATATTCGGTCTGTTTAGTAGCTTGCTTTGGAGTGTAGCGTCCTTCAATCCGAGGACCACGCGGTCTCTCATGGCCTCGTCCATGTTGAGAAATTCGCAGGCTCCTCCGATATCTCTTAGGGCTGCTATGAAATCTCCGATGCTCTCGTCTTCTCGTTGATCTCACTTATAGAATTCATGTCTTTTAATAAGATTGGCGACCACAGGCGCGTAATGGGCTCGTAGCATTCGGTTTAACTCTGGCCATGCCATTTGTTTTACATCCCGTGGTTTGGCTGACTCCTTGGCCATCTTGAAAATTGTAGGACCACAATGCATGAGGAAGAAGGCTCTCTTCCTCTGGTCGGTTATTCCTTGTAGCTCGTTGCTTTTGAAAAACATCAGGAAGCGGTCAGTGTATAACTCCCAATCTTCTTCGGCTGAGTTGAAGGGTGCAGGCAGCGCATTGTTACCGGCCATTTTGGTTGCTCGGTTCTTGTCGCCATGTGCTTAGGTCTCGCTCTTCTAAGACAATTCCACCTTCGTCGTCAGTGTTCTGTCCTGGGAATAGAAGTACTTGAGACCGGTGTTCATCAAATAGCTCTTTATTATAAACCAACTCAGTGACTTCGTAACAGAACATTGCTGGAGCCGCGGCAGCCCTTTTTATAGCAGCTGCTCACGGCTTGTGGCCAATGACAGCTCTTTAAGATTTTCCGCCGTTAGGCGGGCCAATTGTAACAGTACTTTATTAACCAATCCAATCCGGCCTGCTTGGCCAATCAGATTAAAGTATTTGGAATATTCTAATTCTTGTACACCACACATAACATGTCAATTAATGTTTAGATCTCATATTTCTCACCTGTTTGATTAAACTAAAATTTGAAAACATTCAAATTGATTAAAAAGCCTGCCAGTCAAGTTTGAAAGTATATTCAAATACCAACTTTCCATACAACAAACAAAAAGAATGCTTGCTTTTGAAATTGACTGACCCCATAGTTGACTTAGCTATAGAGTTTCAACCTTCTTGTAAATTTAAATGAAAATTTCTTCCTGCTTGAAGACAATATGAATTGACTATTGAAGTTGATTATTGCACCGATCTTGTGAATGGACGATGTGTGTGGTTGCAACCTGTTAAGCTAAAACAACAACGTGAAATCAAATTTCCTGAGCCTTAATATGGCATATGATATCAGGAATAAGGTTTTTTTTTTTTTAAAAAAAAAAGGTGTGTGCGACATATATAAAATAAATAATCCCCAACCCAAGTCTTTCTACAGCTATATGAAATCTTATTCTTATTGAGGGAATATGCAAAGAACACAGGATTTCTTACTGGATAAAATAAAGATTGTTCCCCAATAAACAAATCTGAATTAAAGGAAAACTCTTACAAAGATTAAATTGAGTTGATATTTATCTATGTAGTCATTGACAAACAGTCCTCCATCTAGCTCAGACCAAGTACAAGGAACTTCCTTGCAATTGCTTAAACAACACATCGTAGCTCAGAAAAATATCAAACTGCTCCCATTCAGCCTTATTTTACACTCTGCTGGACATGAATAATTGGACAGGGATTGAAGGAAACTGCTAAGGAAATTTCATAGATCTATTAATTACAGTATATGGGCTGAAAGACTTTGCCTGAGTTTGAACATCATTTCTTAAATATCTCCTGGTAGTACCTATAGTTTGTATGTATGTTTATTGCTGGCAATATGTATACTTCAGTTGCCTTTTTTCAAACAGGTCTAGGATGAGCCTATGCATGAACTATTGAAGTATGAACCCACTTCCACATGCTCCAATAGAGGATGATAACATAGAATATGCAAAGAACTTGGATGTTCTTACTGCTACATTATTTTATTTATCTAGCCTGCTACGTTTCTAAGAAAGCCTTATCAATGTTTAGTGCTTATCTTCTAAAATGAGTAAGCAAGGAATAAATGAAAACGAATGAACAAATAAATGAAAAAAAGTTGTGCCAATGCATCAGAACTTGAAGTCAACCTATGCTACCTTGTGGGTTATAGTAATTTTACTTACTTACTTACTTACTTACTTACTTACTTACTTACTTACTTATTCATTCATTCATTCATTCATTCATTCATTCATTCATTCATTCATTCATTTATTTATTTATTTTTGTCAATTGCTTCCAAGATAATAGGTATAAGTAAAAACATAGTTGTGAATACATGGATACATATAAGAAAGATTAAAAAAAATAAAAGAAACAACAGGACAGGGACAGTAGGCACGTTGGTGTGCTTATGCACACCCCTTAAAGACCTCTTAGGAAAGGGGTGAGGTCAATAGTAAACAGTCTAAGTTTAAAGTTTTGGGGGTTTGGGGAAGAAACCACAGAGTCAGATAGAGTATTCCAGACATTGACCACTCTGTTGCTCAAGTCATATTTCCTGCAATCAAGTTTGGTGTGATTAACCTTGAGTTTGTATCTATTGTTTGCTCTTGTGTTGTTATGGTTGAAGCTGAAGTATTCATTGACAGGTAGGACATTGCAATGTTTGATTTTATACACTATACTTAGATCAGACCAAAGGTGGCATAGTTCTAGGCTTTCTAGGTCTAGAATTTCAAGTCTGGTGGGATAAGGTATTCTGCAATGAGTAGAGGAGTGGAGAACTCTTCTTGTGAAATATTTCTGGACTTTCTCAACTGTGTTGATATCAGATACGTAATGTGGGTTCCAGACTGATGAGCTGTATTCGAGTATTGGTCTAGCAAATATTTTGTATGCTCTAGTTAGTCGTGTAATATTACCAGAGAAAAAGCTACGTAAGATTAGATTAACAACTCTCAATGCCTTTTTGGCTATGTAATTACAGTGGGCTCCAGGACCTTTGAGATGAGTCCTCCAAGATCCTTGACAGAGTTTGGATCATTAACACGGTCTTGACTATTCAGTCTGTATTTTATTTTCTATTCTTTTTTTGCCAATATGTAAGACAGAGCATTTAATTGTTGAGATTTGAAATTGCCATTTGTTTGACCATTCTGATACACAGTCGAGGTCTTATTGAAGGATAGCAGTATTGTCTGTGGTGTTGAACAGCTTTACACCATCAGCGAAGAGAACACAGTTGCTCTTGATATGACCACAGGAGTCATTTATGTAGAGTATGAAAAGAGTTGATCCTAGAACACTGCTTTGGGGGACACCACTGTTGAAAGGTACAGAATTTGAAAGGACACTCCCAATTTTGACCATTGTGTCTGTTTGACAGGAATGTTTCTATCCAGTTATACAGGTGTCCAGAGATACCATAAGATTTTAGTTTTAGAAGTAGTTTGTCATGTACCATTGAATCAAAGGCTTTACAGAAGTTTATGTAGATTGTGTCTATTGCTATGTCCTGATCGAGTTGTATAGTCCATATGTTTTTGCAGTGTAAGAGTTGCAGATTGCAGGATAGCTTTTTCTGAAACCAAATTGTTTATTAGAGAGAAGGTTGTTTGTCTCTAAGTGGAGGATGATAGATTGGTTAATAATTGATTCCATGACTTTACAGGTGATGCAGCATAAAGAGATTGGTCTGTCATTTTCAACTAGACTGGGGTCTCCCTTTTTGAAGATGGGGATGACCATGGCTTGTGACCATAGTTTTGGCAAGGAGCTGGTCCTGAAAGATTTTTCAAAGATTATGCTTAGAGGTTCTGCTATGGTAGTGGATAGCTTTTTCAAGAAGTAGGCACATATTCTGTCCGGTCCAATAGATAGAGATGGTTTGAGATTGTGTAGTGCTTTTTCAACATTGTCATCTGTAAAATCGATATGTATGAGATCATTGTAGTTGTCTATGGTTTGACTAGGAAATACTGGGCATGATTCATTACCATTTACAAATACTGAGCCAAAGAATGTGTTCAAAATGTTGGCTTAAATAGTGTCATTGTTGCAGACTTTACCATTAGGTCCTTTCAGGGGTGGGATGGACCCTGAGTCTTTTAGTTTGTTGTTAACAAAATTGTAGAAAACGCTGGTGGAATTGGTGAGTAGAAGGTTTTCTTCTTGTTTAATGTGATAATTGGTGCATTCAGTTTTTATGTGGTAGCATAAATTTTTGTATCAGCTTTTGAAGTTGGCAACGTGACCAGATTTGTTTTTCCACCAAAGTGATTTCTTTTTGGATTGAAGTTTCCTTATTATTATGGGTAATTTGTTTTTTCTGGTTTTAGGAGTTGTTAATGGTACATATAGTTTGATGACTCTTTTTACTTCAAGTAAAAATATGTTGTAATGGTCTTCCAGAGTATTGCATGCAATGAACAGAAATTGCCAATCAAGGGATGAGAGATCATTGTTTATAAGATCATAGTTGCCTTTTTTGAAGTTATAATTGGGGATTACATCATTGTGATAATTTTTGTGTGGACGTATGTTGAGACAAAAGTCTATCATGTTGTGGGCACTGTTGGAAAAGGGTTCTTTAGTTTGTATTCCATAAATTGAATTCAAACTATGGCAGAAGATGAGATCAAGGCAGTTGTTAAGTCTAGTGTTGTTGGTTACTAATTGTTCTAGTCCCAGATTTGTTACTGCATTGTAAAAGGTTGCATGTATGGGTTCAGTTTTACATTCATTTAGGGCCTAGTTAATGTGAGGTAGATTGAAGTCACCAAGGAAGATAAAAGTATGTGGGCAGGATGCTGCTCATGTTAGTAGTGGATTTAGCTTGTTTGCATGTTCAGTGTCATAATCAGGGGCTCTGTAACAGTAAGAACCAAAATGTGATATTTAAGGACAGTTCACAGACGATGGTCACAGGAACAGCAAGCTCCTGGGTAACTTGGATGTTTTTTAAATGTAGGGACTTTTTATAGAAGATAGCAACACCACCTGCTCTACAGATTTCACAATCTGATCAGTAAACACAATTATCTATTACTGTGGTAATGGAGTCAGGGAGAGATGCATTGAGCCATGTTTCACAGACAAATATAATTTTGAATTTAGCCATATTTAATGAGAGGAGAAATTCAGGTATTTTATTTACAAGGCTTCTTGCATTGAGGAGCTTGCATTTTAGGCCAGTTGTAGTTGGAATAAAGGTAGTTAGGGGTGTGCATGCCTAATTTTGAGTGATGTTGGATTGGATGGGTGGGGCTAATCAATGTATAGATCTTTTTCTCCATTGTCTAGATGGTTTTTGAGTTCTGCACGGAGTTCACAGGAGCGGATTCTTTGCAGTATGGATAAGTCTGGTCTTGAGCAAAGTTTTTTGTGGTTGGGATTGGTTTTTGTAATGACATTTATTCTATGAATGAATATGAGTTTGCTGGACTCATTTTTGCATGCAACTCTATAAAACCTTAGGGCCATAGAGCCATCATTGTATTTGTACCCAGGGCCATGTTATTTCAATGATATCTTCAGGAGAAATGTTTGTTGTATTGGAGTTGCTTATGATATCGCTAACTTTGGTGATGTCGTCTAATTCATTGGTGTCTTCAAGACCAAATAAGATGGCATTTGGACATTTCTGTTCATGTTCCATGGTGTGTCTGATGAGTACGGAGATATTATTTGTGTAATTATTTGAGGGGATAGTAATTGTTTGTGGCTGTGGTTTGGTGGTTATTTTTGGTCATAGTTGTGATTGTAGTTGAGGTAGTGGTTGTGGTTGTTGTGGGATTTGATTTTGAGCTGACAGGTACTCACTTATCTGTGCTGAATTTTTTTTTCAAGAAAGATTAGGCTTGCTTGTATAGTTGTTACAAAATGTGTTACTCAGCATTCTTCTATTGAGTTGAATGAGTGATTCTATGCTTTCAACTCTGTCTGGTAGGGTACTCAGTTTATTTAGCTTAGGAGAACATAGTGGACATAAGTAAAAGAATGTATCTGAATTTTTCACCATATTAGCTAGGCTTTTGTTTGCATTTAAACAGGTAGGGTGGGCTAAATTGTCATATAGGCGGCATTTGATGTAATTTTCACTTTCATTGATGGTTTCAAGACATCTGAAAATGTGCAGGAGTCTGAGAGGTCATTGGTATTTTTCTTTTGTTTTGGTTTGAAGTTTTTGGCTGGCATGATCAATGGCAATAGTACACTAAACAATTACAATAGCTCATTAATGTGATAGGTAGACAGTTATTTAATGAAAGTTGGTAATTAATAAATGTTAATTGATACGTTAGAGAACAAATCAAAAGTAGGGTTACTTATTACTAAAAATCAATCAATCAATCAATCAGTCAATTGGTTATTCAAATCACTCTCATCAAATAATTTTGCTAAGCAACAAACAGCCTAATTTATTACAGTAATTATGAAACACACTGGTCAATTAAATTCACTAAATCACTGATTTTACTAATCAGATATTCAGTAATTATACTATATGCACTAAACACTCAATCATACTAATCAATAAAAACAATAAATTAATTAATCATTTGATAAAAATTAATTATTTTAAATAAATTGATTTGGAGATATCATTATCTAATCTTTGATATAGGTTTTGTGGTAGAAAGTTATACGTTTTGAGATACTGAAAGTAATGAAGTAGTATTGAGAGTAAGTAAGTAAAGGGTTATTGCTTTGCTTCGCTGTTGCTGATGTTATATCATGCTGATGTTATTCTAATTCATCGGTTCACACATCCATGGTTGAGTAAATCCACTTTATGGTTACTGCTGACATTAAGGAAAAATTTCTTCTATTATAGTCAGTGAAAAGGGAAAAGATACAAACTTTCTTAAATGATTCTAGCCATTGACTAATTTTAAAATACCAGGAAGTAATGTCACATAAGTCATAAGTGACAAGAATGCTCCTGTTGGTCCAATGTATTTGAAATCCAATCTGATAATTTCTAAAATGATCTGCAAACATTCTAATAATATCTAAATGAGTCACTTTGAGATTAGAATTTTCCTTACCTTTAGTTGTACATTAGGAACAATTCAGTCAAAGGACCTGTTTATGAATGTGTTGCCGATTTTTTGGAAGAATGACGTAGTAGAAAAATAAAAATCAAATTTCATGGATATAATTTCACAACTCTGCAGAACATGCTGATGTGATAAATAAACTCAACAATGTTAGGTGCCTTTCTCTGTTGCTTTCTGGAAGAAGAATGAAAGCTTTATTGTATAAGGAAGAGAAAGGATTATAAAGAGCTATGGGAAATTTTTAAAAGTAAAATTTACTTTAGTGTTTTCCTGGATGTGTCCATGAAGTTATCTTGGCAACAGAATGGAAGTTATTGTCACTATCTTCTTCTGGTATATTTTTGTATTTCCCAGGCTATAACCTTGATATTATACACAAGTTTTGAGTGGACAGGTTTCCATTCAACTGCTAACTATCTCTGAACCCGAGTAGATTTTTCAGATCAGAGTTGGCCAGTTGCTGCAATCTAGTTGGGGGATGGCAGACAAAGAAAGTTATACTTAGAGAGATTTCTTATATGTTCCTGAGCTAAGGAAGGCTCTAGTAATAAAACTAAAAATGGATTCTTGTTTTTCTTCATCATTGAAAGATTGCTTCATTCAATATACATTACTCAGCTTGTTTATATTCAGATCAGAGGTGGGGAATGATGGCCCCTTTACGACTTGTGGACTTCAACTCCCAGAATCTACAGCTGGCTCTGGAATTCTGGGAGTTGAAGTCCACAAGTCATGAAGGGGCCATTGTTCCCCACCCCAAATAAACAAGTTATTGATGATCCAGCAGCAGATGATTGATAGAGTTCAAAGCTATTCCAGTTATAATGAGAGCAGCGATCTTGAATACTATCCAGACACTTGTATGTCTGTCATTTTCCTTTTGAACATTTGAAAATAAAATTAAAAATTGTTATGACCCTGTTCTGAAGTGATAAGAGTTGCTTGGCTTGACTTACCCTGACCACTTTCAATACCCATTTTCCCCATCAGAAAACCGACATTTCCTATAAAAAGGGGGAGAAATCACCTGGATCTCACTTTCAGTCCAGCAGCCCTGCTGTGCAGACCTCTTCAGCCTTCATCTTGCTCTTGCTCTTCCACAGCATCCAGTCATCTCCACCATGGATCATCACACACTCCTTTTGGTAGCCACCATCGTTCTACAACAGTGCGAAGCCATCTACAGGTTCTTTCACATGTTCTACGCGAAGAAAAGGAGGCGTCCAAGAAGTGTCTGGGTCCGAAGATGGATTGCCAGAAGAGCAGAGTATGGACTGTATAACAAGCTGATGGTGGAGCTGAGGAACGAAGACATTCATGCATTCCAGAACTTCATGAGGATGCCGCCAGCCATGTTTGACGAAGTTGTGGAGCGGCTGAGACCCAGGTTGACCAAGGCAAACACCAACTTCCGGCCAATCCTGGACCCTGGGCTGAAGGTGGCACTGACTCTGCACCACCTGGCCTCAGGGGGATGACGTACAGGAGCATGCAGTACGCCTGGAGGGTGCCACACAACACCATCAGCATTGTGGTCAGAGAAGTGGTGCAGGCCATCATCGAAGAATATCTGGAAGAGCTCCTCCAGTGCCCCTCCACTGAAGAAGGCTGGGAGAAAGTTGCAGAGCAGTGGTATCAGAAGTGGAAATTCCCCCACACCGTTGGAGCCATAGATGGGAAACATGTGGCCTTCAAAGCTCCAGCCAAATCAGGGTCCACTTATCACAACTCCAAGGGCTTCTTCAGCATCATCCTCTTCGCCATGGTCAATGCTGACTACAAGTTCATGTACATCAACGCTTCAGGCAACGGGTCAGCTTCAGATGCCCAGGTATACAACGCCAGTCACCTCAAGGAGGGGCTGGAACGCAAACCTCATCATGTGCTTCCCAGATCCAGACCCCCTGCCTAACGACACACAAGATCTGCCCTACTTCATCATGGGGGATGATGCCTTCTCCCTCAGAACCTACCTCATGAAGCCCTACACCTCCAGAAGACTCACCCGTGAAGAGAGGATCTTCAACTACAGGCTGTCCAGGGCAAGGTGGGTGGTGGAGAACGCCTTTGGCATCCTGGCCAACAGGTTCCAGGTACTTCTCACCCACCATGCAGCATCACCCACATGAGGAGGATCGTGGAAGCTTGCTGCATCCTGCACAATCTCATGCACACCCGCTACCCAGTGTTGCAGAACAGGCTCATGGACCTCCAACAAGGCAATGGGGACATGGAGCCTGGTGAATGGAGGCAAGGGCGAAACCTGATAGACACTGTGGATGTGCAAGACCCCAACAGAGCTTCACGTGAAGGGAAAAAGCAGCACAACCTCCTGAAACACTGGTACAACTCCTCAGCTGGAGCAGTGGAGTGGAAAGACAGATTGATAGATGCTTAATGGGTGCTTCCTTCAGCCTGTCTCATCACACTGATGAGATTGTGCCATGTATGTTGAGTGGCCCTACAATGTACAGGGCATTCATAAAGAATTGTGTTTATGTTGAAATATCAATGAATAAATGAATAAATTGTTATTGATAAAAAAGGGCCATATGTGTGGCAGCTGGGAGGGTGGACCATACAGTCCCACTATGCTTGCACTGGAGGTTTATCTATCCCACAGCTATTTCCCATCCCACAGGTATCCCTGCCCATCCCACTGCTATCCTAACCCATCCCACAGCTATTACCCATCCCACAAGTATCCCTGCCCATCCCACAGGTATCTCTGCCCATCCCACAGCTATTACCCATCCAACAGGTATCCCTGCCCATCCCACTGCTATCCTTACCCATCCCACAAGCATGCAAAGGCTAAAACCATTCCTAAAAGTTTCCACCAAGACTTTATTGACTAAAAGAACTGAAGCAAGTGTGTGAAGCAAATATGAACTTTATTAATAACAAACTGTAAAAGCAAAATGACCCAAGTAAAGTGTCCCAAGTAAAGTGTCCCAAGCAAAGATAAAGTCAACAGGTAGCAACCCAGTCTCTGGCACTCTTATCAGTCACTCTGAGGTGTGCCCATAGTCTCAGGGGTGAAGGGTCTAGGTGCTGTGGAGGTGGCTGCTGCTGGAGTGCTGGTCTGAGGCACTATTGGGGTGCCTGGCCCCGAGAGGACAACAAGGGATGGTGTGTGGAGGAAGCTCTCAGAGAGCTGGCTCAGTCCCATGATGTTGAGAGCCCCTTCCTCCATGACATGGGGTGTCAGTCCCAAGACCGATGACAGATGTTCTGAGGCTGGGCTTGGCTGTGGGGTGGAGGAAGGAGGAGTGTAGTGGGGCTGTCTGGTCTGCAGGTGAGTGAGGTGAGGTGTCGGTGGCATCTGTGGTGTGGGTGGCTTCTGTGGCGTGGGTGGAATCTGTGGTGTGGGTGGCATCGGTGATGTGGGTAGCATCGGTGGCATTGGTGGCATTCGATGAACCTGTGGCTGGACTGGGAAGGGCTGCCTGTGCTGCTGGAACTCCTGGTAGCTGTAGCCTTGGTAGGTGAGGGCCTGTGGAAAGCCTTGGAAGGGCAGTGACATCACCTGGGGTGGAGGAGCAGACCTGGACTGTGTGGGAGCAGGTTCAGCTGGGCCTGGAGGGTTGTGCAGAAGACCGGTGATCCTGTCCTTTATCACCTGGTACTGTGATTCAGACATGTCCATGAGGGTCTGGTTGACGTAGGTGAGGAAGGGCTTGTGGTTTGAGGATGGTATGTCGGTGTGTACCAGCTGAGAGAGGAGATCTACGCTACTTTTGATGGTGTCCCTGATCTCCAGCAGAACAGTGTGGCTCTGGCCCTCCGGTCTGGCTCTCTGCCTGCTTTATCCACAGATACCTGCCTGGACACAGGAGCTGACTCTTGGCCAGAAGAGGACTCGCTCTCTGTGGGCTGCCTGAGAGAGAGGGTTGTCAGAGGGGCTGCTCCTCAGTGGTGGATCTCACCCTCCAAGAAGCTGCACTTGGCCATCACGTAGGTCTCCCGGTTGGTGAGCTTGACCATGGCCTGGCCAGATTTCTTGAGGTGCAGCTTCCCGTATCAGGTGTGCATGTGCTTCCACCAGCCGAGGAGGACCTCCGAAGTGTAACCCAGGTTCTCCGCCTTCTCTCTCCAAGCAGCCTGCTTCCTCTTGGTGTCTCGATAGAGCCTGTGTCCCTTCCACCATAGATACTCGTTCTCCCTCAGCCATTCCAGCACCTCATCCTCATGTTCCTCTTCGATGGAGTATTACCTCCTCTCCCATTCTCGCGTCTGCCTCTTCCTCCCTCTGGCAGGGCCATCTGGGCCCTCATCAGAGGAGCTTCAAGGTTCTAGGGGCTGCTCCACCACACCACCACCAGCAGCAGCAGCAACAACAACAGTAGCAGCAAAAGCAGGACCAGCAGGACCAGCAGGACCAGGATCAGCAGCAGCAGAGT
>BLBF01000054.1:8716131-8764796 GCA_015471245.1 Laticauda colubrina | reverse complement strand
GGAAGGAAGGAAGGAAGGAAGGAAGGAAGGAAGGAAGGAAGGAAGGAAGGAAGGAAGGAAAATGAAATGAAATCAAAATGAAAATGAAAATGATATCGATACAGGTTTGATGTTGTAGGTATTAGAAATACATAATTTGTTCTCTTGTCTTCTGCTAATATGCCTGCTTTATTGCATGCATTTATTACCATAAATCTGAACTGATTGCTTATATGGATTCCACATGTTCCGTTCCAGCCAATTTTTCCCCCTCTTCTTTCTCTTCCTCCTTCATTCAGCCTATAGCATATTTACAATTCACTAGGTATACAGAAAATATTCATAAACCTGAGCATATCCCCACTTCTACTAAAATAAAATTTGAGATATAAAATTGCACATTTGGACAATCTTAGAAATATCATTATTCTTTTCAGTTTGTGGATGTGGGATGTGCTAGCAAATGTTCATCCTGAAGAAATCATTTATTCCTTTATTCTTCTGATCTATCACCACAATGTTGAGACAAAAAAATATAGCTGAATTCTTACGTGTACCAGCTTGTCTGTAGAAATGCATGAATCAGTCTAAATCTATCTCAGGATACTATGCAAACAAATATCAACCAATTCTATCCAATTTGTAAAAAAAACATTTTTACAGTTGTCATATGTAGCTTGCCCTAAAAATGCATGCATTTTGTCAATATCTTTCTAAAATATAAACATGTTTATATTAACTTTTCCTGCCACAGAAAAGACACACTTATCAGCTTCCATCAGATGACAATATTTGGGGGAAGGACTATGAGCATGCCTACCCTATCTGACCTGGTAGGGTGGATAGATGTCCTTAGGGAAAGAAGGTCCCACAGGTAACCTGGCCCCATGCCATATAGGGCTTTAAAAGAGATTGACTTGCACCCAGAAAAAACTGAAAGCCAATGTATCAGAGATATTACATGGGCAAACCTGGGGTGGGTGGCTATTACTGTGTCCACTGCTGCATTTTGGACCAGTTGAAGCCTCTGGGCAGTTTTCAAGGGCAGCCCCATGTAGAACTCATTGCAGTAGTCCATATGCCATTTTACTTGTAAAACAACAGACATATTGAACTTTTCTGTATAATCCAATTTGTTCATCTCTATAACAAAGAGATTTACATGCTTTTCACTCTATATCATTACCAGTGTTAGAGATAACAATAACACTTACACTTATATTCCACTTTATAGTTCTTTATAGCCCTCTCTAAGCAGTTTAGAATCAGCATATTGCCCCAACAATCTGAATCCAGATGATTAAGTTACTGATTCTGAAGTATGATAGTGCTTCTATGCGTATCTTCCAAAAACTTGCTTTCATGATGCCTTTCTTATTATTTCAGTGTTTTTAGCCAAATAATTGTGAAAATATAAAATGTCAAATACAGTAAGGAAGAAAAAGAACACACCAATTAAAAAAAAAGTAAAAGAAGAAACATTGCCATTTTATTAGGATTGATCTAATCAGGTAGCAACATCCAAACAAAACATTAAGATTAAATAAGCAGACGGATGGGAGGATCCTATTCTCTTATTATTTGAAAGCCAACCAAATATATATTTAAGCCTGTGAGAGAGTGTTAACATGAGAGGTCCTTGGCTCTCTCTGAAGTTGGTTGTTTTCTTGCAGACGTTTCATTACCCAAGCTAGATAATATCATCAGCATTAGAGTGTTAACATATTATCATAGAACAGTCTGTAATAAGTTGCAGTGCAATATCCAATCCTAAGCTTCTGTTATCAGAACATAACAGGCTACCTGATATCATCTTAATTTACTATCCAGATGAGAAACACAACATTGTGAAATATGATTTCCTGAAGCAGAAATGTGAAAATATGCACACATTTAACAGAAAAGTATCCTGCAGAGCCAGTTGTTATAAAGATAAAAGTTTCCACTCCAATAAGAAAGACTGTTATCTTTACAATATATTGCTTTTTTAAAAAAAAAACATACCTTATGCAAATTGGGATTTTGTCATATCAACATCATCATCATCATCATCATCATCATCATCATCATCACCATCGCAAAAGTACAAGGCCTACCAATATATTCATGTTTTCTGTGCTACCTGAATGACCCGATTTCCAGATTTGTGACATTTTTCTGGGTTTTATTAACTCAAACAGGATAAGAACAAAGAATGGCAAGGTGGGATGCTGGGATGAATGAGCGGGTAGAGAGAAAGATTGAAACAGACAAACAGAAAACAAAATTTCTGGTAGTAATGCAGATGTCAACTAAGTAAATTATGTTGCTATCTACTTCTGCCAAATAGTATCATTATATTGCATTATTTAACTGTTCTAAACCATATAATAATTTAAACCAAGCAAAATGCAAGGTATTTATAATGACAGTACTATCTATCCTGAATGGACTTTGTTTAAACTTTGGATTAATCATGATTGATTGATTTCTAAAGCCACTCAGTTTTTCAAAGATTCTGTGCAGAGTACAAATGGAAAACCAAGAAATAGCACAATAACAGACAACAGAAAAGGATAATCATCCCAGTGGAACAGGCATTGGAAACCCTCATAAAGGCTTTCCAAAACCAGAACTAGTCCAAAACCTGGAAAGAGTTAAGTATTCAAGCCTTGTTTGATGACAGCAAGGTTGGGCTAATTCACATTTTGATGTGCGTCTGTTCCCTATGTCAGAGAGGGTTTTGTAGATGACAACCAACAATTGAATTGCACCTGAAAGACTACAATAATTAATGATGTTTGTGAAGTAGAAATGTTACATAGTCATATTGTTGCATGATCATAATTGTTCATCCCACCAGATTCTAGATTGGGATCCAAGTAATCTTCAAGGCAAATCCCAACTATAGTACATTAAAGTAATTAATGCATGGGGTTATCAATGTATGAGTGACTGTCAGAAGACCCTCCCAGTCAAGGAATGGAAGCAATGGATACACAAGATGAATTTGTGCAAATTCCTTCCTGGAAAGTCCAGGAAAATCTCAGAATTGCAAAGGTTTGATTTTGACCATTCAATTTTATAGTTTACTGCTATAAGTATGAGATTATGACCTGTCTCAGAAAACTCTAATATCAGTACAGATGAGTAAGAGCCTTAGATGGTCCAACTTGTCTTCTCTGCAGAGGCCCATGATACTCAGAGATCTATTAAAGATTTCCAGTTTGGGAAATAAAAATATCAAGATGCCAAGCTCTCTGTTACCTCTGGTTTCCAACTGTTCAGTTTTGATCTATTATGCTAAGATATCCAAAGTTTAAAGCCACTAGCTCTATACCCATGCTTCGCTATGAAACCATGTGATCGGGGTTTAGTTTTTGAACACGAAAATAAGGGAAAAAATTGTGTCTCTGCCTACCAGCATCCATCAGTATTTATCTGGTTATTTATCTGTCATTGTGTGAGAGAGTTGAGGGCCGTTTAGAAACTGAAACATGAAAACTGAAACAGTATTTGCTGTGTGAGCAAGAAGGAGACAGCAAGGAGCCTGGCCATGGCTTAGCTCAATTGTTCTGTACAGCTGGTTGCTGCTGTGAAACTAAAACTGAAACCAAAACTCCTCTCCTCTGCTTGTGTTTTACATTTGGAACAGATTTCTTTTCATGTGGGAGGGGGAGTAGAACTCCTTAGCATCAAAGCGTGTTAATAATAATATACAAAATCTCAAAAAAGATTTCATTTCAAAAAATCCTTTCTTAGTGAGCACCTAGAAGCCAAGAGGAACATATGTGCCAAATTTCAAGTTTGTAGGCTTTACCATTCTGGAGATTTTGTGATGATGTGTGAGTGGCATTTCGCTTTATTGATATATAGATTATCATTTGGAAGTGGCACATGAGACCCCAAAATCATCCAAGCTCTTCAGAATAAATTGCCTTCCCATGCCTGAACTCGTCACTATAAATCAGTACTTAACTTTCAGGAGAATACCCCAAATTGTTTATCCCTTACAATGTCAGACATAACAGGTATCTAAAAATCCATATTTTAGAGCCAACACTGATGATTCATTGAATTCCCAACCTACTCCAACCATTGTACAATAAAAGTACATCAAATATACTTTCTCAGTATATGGAATATGATTGGTTAAATTATCAACACTGTACTGTTTTAGCTGCTAATCATTTTTTTAAAATTGGCATCTTATTTATACAAGAAAATTGGATGTCTTGGATTTACTTGGATTTTTCTGCCAATTGATGTTTGTGGATTCTGTAAACACTGTACCAATATAGCTTCAAGTAAAAAAGAAGATGGAGTAGATGGACACTTGGTCATATTAATATCTTCACATTTTACAATCTTTGTCCATTTGATTAAATTGCAGAAGGGGTGATAGCATCCCTTCTGCAATTTAATCAAATTCATATTTTTTAAATATTTATTTAGCTCCACTTCACTCTCAAAAGCAGATTAAACAAACTTGGGATAAAGTAGCAAATTTAGTTGCAATGATATCCATCTCATGGCTTATATTTTCATTGGAGATAACTTCAAATGCACAAATGAATTCAGACAATAAAACTTTATATGTCTATTTTCAAGACCACAATTTTGAACCATGGTGACATAGTGGTTAAGAGTGCAGTACTGCAGGCTATTTCTCTCTAACTGCTGGCTGCTTGCAATTTGGCAGTTCAAATCTCACCAGGCTGAAGGTTGGCTGCTTGCAATTTGGCAGTTCAAATCTCACCAGGCTCAGCCTTCTATCCTTCTGAGGTGGGTAAAATGAGGACCCAAATTGTTGGGGGCAATTTGCTGACTCTGTAAATGGCTTAGAGAGGGCTATAAAGCACTATAAAGTAGTATATAAGTGCTGTTGCTAATTAAGAGAAAATTGAGGGTTTCCATCTCCTTATATGCTTGGCACAACTTATAATTGTAGGACACAACTTATATTTTTCAGGTTATTTACTTGTCTTAATCAACCAAACCATTTGATATTCACATACTAAACTGTATAATCTCTATAAATATACCAGCGGAGTTTATTTATTGGCAAGATCATGAATATGTGTGGTTGACTTGTTTCTCATGGCTACTGGCAGTTGCTGTTCAAATGACAGGTGAATTGTGGACACATGGTGGGGAATTCTCACTAACTCTTTATATTACATTATTAATTAGTCCATCATTTTAATATAGAGTATGCTTCCCTCATGGCAAATGTGGCAGGGTCTGTCCATAACAGATGGAATCAAAACGAGTTTATCCGATATCTAAACTGTTACATTCTTCTAGACTGTTGGGAATTCAAGCAGAGATAGCAGCAACTGGGTTGAACAATTTAGTAACTACTCAATATACACAAGAATAGTTTTGTTCCATCCAGAATAATCATACCACTCATTTCAGTTTGAACTGTAACAGTTACTTTGATCAGGACTGTGTTGTAGCAAAGAGTGAATTGTTGGCACATGTTTCTTTATATCAAAAAGATGCCTTTCAGGAGATGTTTGTTAAATTAGTGGACAGGAAAAAAAAAAATGACCCATTTGAGATACTTTTAAAAATAATCACTCTGATGGCAATTAGTTACAGGCAATAAAATTAAAAGTCCCACCATTTTATTTGGCAAATAAATGCACATTATAAGAGAAATGATCTGCCCTCTCCAATTAACAAAGTTCTTATGAAATACACTGTATTTTAAAACCTTTTGCAATTTTTATGAAGAGGAATGGATGATTTTAAAAATGGAAATAAATCAAGAAACTTTCCCTAAACGACTCCTAGTAATCAGAGAGCAAACAGACTCCTTGAACTCAGATCAAGTCTCTGGACACAATTTAAGTCACAGGGGTCATCTTTCCCCAGTTGAGATTCTATTCATATTGTGCCAATATTTTTTTAAAGAGAGCAACAGAGGAGCTCCAGACAGTTATTACCCCCTTATATTTTGGGTGCTGTTAGTAAGTTTTATGTCTATCATTTGTATTGGAAATTATAAGATCCAAGAGGAATCCAACAGGAAACTGGTCTTAATTGCTCTGCATTAAATCAGCTATGAGAATGGGTCCACACTTTTTTGTAACTCTTATAGACTTCAAATCATCCTGTCTCAATTGTGAGACCAGTTCTTTGGGACAAGCCAAGAAATACCAGTAGCAATAAAGGAAATAAAGGAATAAAGGAAATACAAGTAGGAATAAAGCCTTTCCTTTTCCTAATTCAAGAACTTTACAAGAAAGCTACTATTAGAATCAGATATTATCCTCAAGGTGCTTCATCAGGTTTGACTGCTGGTCACAAGAGATGGGGCTTTAATTTCATAAATGTTTAAACTCTCCAGTAGATAGTCTATCCAATTTGAGTTTCCAGCCTCCCAACATTGTGGGGGTAAATATCTATTTTTCTTTTAAAGGTAGATGATGTTGGAGTCTATTTCAGTGAGACTCATGTGAGCTAAAGTCTTTGCCCATTATTGCCAAGAACATCTTCCAGTAATTAAAGACTAAATAAAGTTAAAATGATGATGCTTGCTAGAAAACACAAAATGTTTATTTGGGACATTGAAGAAAATGATGTAGAGCAGAGGAAAACTTTCAAATATTTAGGCCATAAGAAGTCAAGTCATTAGCGTTTACAATGCATATCAATCATGTTGCCTGACAAGCACAAATGCATAATATAATCATTATTCTGGGATTTACCTGAACAAAGGGCAGGAATGTATTCAAGCAGCAACCAAACTTTTTGTAGCAAAACTGTTGGCTGAAATGCTCTATAACAGGGGTGTCAAACTCAAACCCTGCGTCACATGCTGGACTCACCCCCATCCACTTTTAGCGAAGGGGGGAAAAGTCCCAATTACATCATCATAACAACGTGAGTTTGACACCCCTGCTTTATAGCCCTCAGTTGAGACACTTCACTCAAACATTTTTTTGTAATTGTTTGAAGCATCTAAATCATTGTTTTTCCAACTTGGCAATTTTAAAAGGTGTGGACTTCAATGCATGACTGGTTGGAGAACTCCAGGGGTTGAAGTCCACACCTCTAAAAAAAAGTTGCTAAGTTTGAAAAAAAAATCCTGATCTTTATTGATATCTAATATGATTCTTAAAATGGAAACAAGACAACAAAATTGGAGGTGATGGCCAAATTATTAATGCTAATTGTCGACAAACAATATTGATGAAACTTACTCAGTATGTTACTTATTCAGCCATTCAGGCAATTGTTCCTTTTGGAATATTCTAAGCTAGGATAATTGTTTGAAAACAGATTTTAAATATTGAATATCATAGTTAGGTTAGCCTTATACCAAGCAATATTAGAACTTAGATGTCTTATCCAACATGATAATCAATATTCAATATGTTTGCTGGTTCCCTCCCCCCTTATTACTGACTGATGACAAACAAATCTACATTTGTGGATTACATAGCCAATATCCATTATAGAAGTCTGATTAATGACTCAATTTATAACCAGGCAAATATTAATCATTCTGATGTAATATACAAGCTTTCCTGGATTCTGAAGCAAATGAGTCACTCAGGTTATCGATACTTGAGGTTTGTTCAATCTATTCAATCATTTCCCCTGCAAAATTTCAATATATATATCTTAAGAAAAGCTGACTAGGTTCCCAAATGAAGTGAAGTGAACCCCTATTTGTGTGACTTCAATAAATAAAAAATGCTGTACCAATTCACTCTGGGCATGTTATTTTGCTTTAGAGAAGGCCATTCACATAACCAATAAGTCACATTCATAATCTGTGGCATAGAAAGATGGAAAGGAAGGGAAACTCTTCCATGGCTTAAGTCACATTCTCAAAGTAACTGTATGAATTGCCTGTTTGTTTCTGAACATTAGTAGCATTTACTGAATTACCTCATAAAAGTTTGGGGAAGTGGGTTACAAATGATTATCTAATTTAAAAATTATCTACATTATTTTTTTCCCTTTTTTGTTAGGTTTGTTTTAAGTACAACCAATATATGTAGGTTTTTTCTCTCACAGTATACTGTTGTATTTTTTTTAACTTATACTATTACTGGTAAACTATAATGTGTGTTAGAGCTGTGGATACTGTGTGTTGTGCTTTTCAGAAAAGAACAAACAGTATTTCAGCCCAAGGAAAGCAGAGAGAAGTCTTCTTGAAGGTCGAATCATAGCCTGGGTCAGATCTTTCTTCTCTTCCTGTTTGGGTAAGTCACAAAGCCCTCCTGTAAACATTGAGATGGTGACAAATAAACTTTAAATTGTCTGATCCATCCATTAGTTAAATTACATAATAGAGTAACTGCAAAAAGATTCCAATTTCATGGATTAAATGAATCCTCTAGTGACTGTCTCAAACTTGCCTTCCCATTTAATAACATTTCCTCTGCATTCCAGTGTAAACTTATTTTCAAATAGCTCTTGTATGAAATGTAGGTTTTTCTACTTTATAGTTACAGCTATAAAAATACAGAGCAGCAGGGGAACACTTCACATTAAGGAGATCCTTATCTTGAACCTATTTTGGCCCATAGAAGTTTCTTTCACAGGTTGCACAAGTACAAAGTACAGGTTGATGCCAGCTAATAGAAACATTGTCTCAAATGCTCAATATTTCATTAAGAACTGCTTTCATAACATGGAACACAGTGAACGGCTTCAATGCCCTGTTCTGAGGATAGAGCAAGAACAAAAAGTTGCTAAAATAGGCAGCTGTGAAAATAATCATCTTGGTGCAAGGTCCCAACCTCTATTGAAGTTCACCTTATAGCCATTATATTATTATGTCACAGACTGCTTAGATCTTGAGAGCTGTTCTGAACATTCCCTTAAGTTAATTGTGTATTCAACACTTATATTAAGACTTGCTCTTGCTCAGTTCATGCTTCACAATCTGAATGAATAATTGTTGATCATTCAAGACCCATTTATTTACTGAAATCTTTGTAGTAGGTGGGCTTTTTATTTATTTATTTTGTTTGTCAAGCATGTGTGAGAAAACAAGTATAAGTATGAACATAGCATATAAACATATAAGTACAAATAGGTATAAGTATATACATAATAAATGAGTACGAATAAATGGGAACAGTAGGATAGGGATGGTAGGCACGCTGGTGTGTTTATGCATGCCCCCTTACAGATGTCTTAGGAATAGAGTGAGGTCCATGGTAGACAGTTTAAGGTTAAAGTTTTGGGGGTTTGAGGATGTAACAACAAAGTCAGGTAGTGAGTTATAGGCATTGATCAATCTGTTGCTGAAGTCCCATTTTCTGCAGTCGAGTTTGGAGCTGTTTACTTTGAGTTTGTATCTATTGTTTGCTTGTTATTTCACCAGTTCCTTGAAGAATTAGTGCCAGTTTAGTTAAATTTGAATCGTGGCCTCTATAAAACATAATATCTCTGAATTATTAAATAGTGTTGCCCATTGCAGGGACCTAATACTGAAAAAAAAGAAATGCCTGAAGGACTTTTCCATGTTGGCATGAAACTGAAAAAAAAAGTTAGGGAGAGTGTCCACTAGCTAACTTGCTTGATAGGACTTCAGTAATATTATCTTTCAGGGTATCTAAAACTAAGGAGATAAGAAGAAAGATAAAAAGACATCCTGTTTCAAAGAGGCAGCTTATAAGCAATGGGAATCCCATCAACAAGTTTCAGAAGTAATAAACAATCCTCTGCTTCCATCTGATTTATTCCCATTTTTTTCTTAATATTTCAGTATTTCCAGAGTTTTAAAATCATATTTTATTCCTGTTCATGGTGAAAAAAATCTGACTTTTTACTTGGGACTTCTACCATTTCAAAAAAGCATTAAACAATTCATGGAGTAAAATGATTAGGATGTAAGAATAGTTCATTCTTCTATTAACGTAAGTGATGCTAAGTCTGTCAAAATACAGACATATTTTTTTAAACGGAAGTGTATAATCATATTCAACAAAAGTGTGATGCAAGGAGTTTCTGAAAGAAAAATCTTTCAGTACAATTTACCATTATTGTAGTGAATTCTTGCCACTGTTTTGCCAATTTGCCTTTCTGCCTCTGCTCAAAACCAGCCATGTATTTTTGTAGCCTTTATTTGTTACATTTTTATCCCAATATCCCAAGTCATGTTAATAGAGGAGTTAGAGGAACTAGAACCATACCATAAAGAGAAATACCAAAATAGAAAGTAGAATATAAAGTCTTAATGCATGGGATAGTGTGTGATAGTTACAAGAGACAATGCAAGCTATAAATCCTTACATTTGGTTTTAAAACACCACATTATTCCTCTGTTGAATTAAATATACAATCTATTTCACATTAACATCACTCTTAGCCTGTCACTGACTGAGCTTTATCAAGGGGTGTAGTAAGTCCATTCTTCTAGTCTTACTAGGAAACAGTGGTGGGATGCCACATTTTCCCTACTAGTTCTCGGAGAGTCTACGCTTCATGCATGCAGCACTCAAAATCTGCCCTTTGTGTCAGCACTAGTGAGGTGAGCTGTTTTTTAGCTGAGTTGAGGTGCAGTGATCTGCCCTGCCGTGCAAATCAGCTGAGCTAAAAAAACAAGGGAATATAGGACAGGAAAGGGTGGGTGTAAGTGGGTGGGGCCAGCCAGAGGTGGTGCTTGCTGGTTCTCCGAACTACTCAAAATTTCCGCTACCAATACACCAGAACTGGTCTGAACAGGCTGAATACCACCTCTGCTAGGAAATTGTTGTGGATGTGAGAATTTGTCATGGTTAATTGTAAGGTCTACTTATTTAGATCATGCTCATCTACTTCGTACAATAAAGCTGATCAATCCATAATGCAACAAGCTTTTTTATCTTGTTTTCAAACTAGCTTATTGGAGATGATGTAGCCTTATGACAATTTGGACTGAGAGGGCATTTCCATGAATAGGAAAGGAAAGTAGAACCAAGGGAATATAGAGTATTCCTATATTACTATCTAACTAAAAAAAAAATCTACTTTCCACAAAGTAGGATTTTTTAGCTGGCTACACTTGCAATAAAGGTCTTTTTAAATAAGCATAGAAATATAACCCTTAATTTACAGCCAACGAACCCTTTAGACTACAGGAATCATTCAGGCTCTGGCATATAAAGTACTGATACCTGATTATTGCTTAGTGCACTGAAATGAACTCTAGGACTAAAAAAGATCCTAGGCCAGTCTGATATTATCTATGCAGACATCTTATGTATGCAGTCAGTAACATTCTGTGTGTGCTTCAGTCAAGAACGAGGTTGTGGCATGGAATGCTTTCATTCAACATTGTTTCCCTCCCAATGAAACTGATAAAAGCCTTTCTTTCAACGCAAGTAGCAAAGGTTGAAGGAAGAATGGGAAAGAAGAGGGTTCAGATGAGGGCTCTACAGAAACAAAAAGTTTAATTCTCCCACCCATCATCCTATTTCAAATTTACAGTCAATATTCCAATGACCCATATCTATCAAACATTCAAAAAGAGTACACAATTACCCAATAGTTTTCTTGTCAACATATTCATTTTAAATAGCAAGGCTGCATTTTTTAACCAACCTATTGGTCAAATTAATGAATTAAAAGTTTAAAATTAATTGGAAAGGAGGTCCATTTAATTACAATCACTCTCTTATTTTCTTTCTTACTCAGAAAAGAAATCCTATTCTCATCCTACTATCCTAGTTCTAATCCTACACATATATGTCTCATCCAGTAACAAAAAAAGGTGTTTTGCTTAAGAACTACAGTGTTACACCTGTGAAAATATATACAAAACCAGAAGACAGTCTGAATAGTTTGATTTATTTGAATTTCTGGTATCTGGGTTTTTGCAATGGATTGGCTACTTCCAGCAAGTTAATCTGTGTACACATTCAAAAAATAAGCTTTAGCTCAGATGTTGGAGTTTACCCAGAAATGAAGAAGGAGAAGCATTCACTATACTGCTGTATATATGACATTGAATACTTTGTCACAATCATTTTATGTACTTCAAAGGATATTATCTCAAATCTATTCCAAAATTTATATTAAGAAAGGAAGGTTTGGGGTCCAGAAACAGAAAAAAAAATGTAATGATAAGGGGGAAACAAATGTTGCATACAGTGACATTGATGTTAATAGAAATAATGGAAATCCTTAGATTTATATCATTCAACAGCAGTCAATTTGTCAGATTAAGTGAAGTGAAACCAGACTTTTGCTAGTGCTGAAAGACTTTCCCACCCATTTAGTTTAATGATTCAGAACAAATGCATGAGCATACAAAGGTGTTCCAAGCCACCTAGACCCACACCATAAAAGCAAATTTACTTTTTTGTATTCACTCCCAGGTGCTCCAGATGACAAAAAAAAAAAAAAGCTAAAGAGGGTTACCCACATTTATCTTAAACTCCACCATGAATCTAAATTCCAGCTTTTGCACAAAACACCTGCTTTTTTTTTCTTTTCTTCTTTTATTCCACAGTCTCTATAAAGTATCATGCTCACGCCATTTCTGCAGCAGAACATGAAATGCTTACGGTCATTTTGGGGCTTTATCAATAAAGTTGTCAGGTAGATAAAGTTAACATCTTAAACTAACCCTTTGTGTCAATATTAATATCAGATCAACTGAAAGGCTTTTGGCACATTGTATACAGTGTCGGTAGTCAAAAAAACCTTACCTTCTCTCACTTATTAATTTGGCTTTGAGAGAAGGTCTGATATTTTTAAAAGTCCTTATTCTTTTGGACTATATAATTATTATATAAAAACTGATCACTGGACAACATAAATAGATTCTCCTTGCTCTTGTTGCCAACAGACTAGTCTTTCAGCAATGGAAAGATTAATTTTGGCCCCAATTATTCAATGAATGGAAACTTTGATATTATTTGCAATTTATAAATGCTTTGCTTACAGATGTAGATCGTGTATGAATGATAACAAAAAATACGGTCACCTTTTACTGAAGCTGTTGTGTTATCTGGTTTTCATTTTTTTCTAATTATTAAAGAAAAGCTAGTCACAGAAGTAAATTCTATAATTTTCTACTTTTGCTTCTAATTTACAGTGATAGTAATAATAGGAAAAAAATGTTGATTTCCCTCCCTCAACAAATCAGTAAAAGATGTTTAAATGTTCTTCACTACCTCATGAAGTACTTGGTAAGATTATGGTTAACTGTTTTGGAATGATGCAGCAATTGCCCTATTCTGTACAGACTTCATTAACATTTGAGTTGTCATGGCGAATAGATGCAAGGCAAATCTAATAAATAAATAAATACATAAATAAAAAAAATAAAAAAAAAATATGTATTTTGAGAATTCAATTTATATATGTGCTTAATAATTTTTAACTTGGCAAAGCAAAACAAACAAAATCAAATTTCTATCATTCCAGAATGTAACAGGAACATCAACAGCCTCTATGTCAGGCCTGGCCCAAGAATGACATGACACAATCCAGCCAAAGTTCAGTTCTTTATTTGCTTACACCAGTGCCTCCCAACCTTTCGTTCACCAGAGATTCCCTTTTGTGGTGACAGACCATGGCCACAGACCCTCAAACTTAATATTTAAATCATAACATTTCTTCAAGCTTTCATGAACCCCCTGTGACAACATCATGGCCCCCCAAGGGGTCTGTGAACCACAGATTGAAAACCACTGGCTTATGCCAAATAGATAGAATTTTGCCAGACTACACCTATACTATTTTAAACATATGGGTACACCCGAGAACAAGGGTCTTCAAACTTGGCAAGTTTAAGACTTGTGGACTTCAACTCTCAGAATTCTTAAGTTAACAAGACTGGAGAAGGATTTCTGGGAGTTGAAGTCCACAAGTCTTAAAGCTGTCAAGTTTGAAGACCCCTGCCCTAAGAGATATCTTAAATTCCTCCCTCTTCCCATGATCCATCCCTAGATTGTGTTATTTCTTGTTTCTCCCCCCCCCCCCACTACCCTCTGACTTGGAATGTGCTCTTGCCTTCCTGGGAACCTGCTGCATTATTAGAGTCTATCACACCACCTTCCCCTTTGTAGACTCACTCCATCACATTCTAAAAGTGCCAAACTACTGTGTTTCTCCAACAATACGTCCCCCCCAATAGGAAGACCCAGCATGTTTTCTAGGCTTAAAATGAAATTAAGCCCCTCCCCCCCAATTTAGGCCTAGTTTAAAACATGCAAAATTGGGGGGGGAGGTGGGGGGAACTTGCCATTAGGAGTGCCCCACGGGCAGCTACGCCTCACCATCAGCCGCTCTTAACAGCCAATCATGGTGGAGCATGGAGGGCTCCCTTAACTAGGTCAGCAGGTGGGTGGCATTGGCGTGGATGTCCAGCAGCATTTCAGCCTCTTCTCAGGCCTCCATAGCTTCCACGGTTCCCACTGGTGCTGGCACCTCTCTTGCCAGCGCCGTCTCCAACAATAGCATCTGAGTCGCTCCCACTTTTCCCCTGTCCCCATAACAACAGGGGGAAAAAAAGATTTTGAGGTACCTGGGAGCTCTGCTTGCTGTGTTTTGGTTTAATCCTGAGCGGCTGGGTGGGTTTGAGAAGAGCCGAGCAAGCGTCTCTGCTGCTGCTACCCTTGGTGCAGCCTCAGGCTCTGCAAGTTTGCAAAAGTCCCAGTGCGCAGCCCATTCCTGCATTCCAAGCACCCAGGCTGAGCTGCCGCTGTCCCTCTCTTGCCAGCGCTGTCTCCAATAACAGCAGCAGCAGCAGTAGAAACTGTGGAAGTTTTTCAGCTGCTTCTCGGGTGGGGGAACTGCCTCCATAACTTCCACGGTTCCCGCTGCTGCTGCCGCTGTTAGTGGAGATGGCGCTGGCAAGAGAGGGACAGCTGCAGCTCAGCCTGGGCACTTGGAATGCAGGAATGGGCTGTGCCCCGGGACTTTTGCAAACGTGCAGAGGCCGAGGCTGGAGCACCAAGGGTAGCAGCAGCAGATATGCTCGCTCAGCTCTTCTCACGCCCACCCAGCCACTCGGGATTAAACCAAAATGCAGCGCGCAGCACTCCCAGGTATCTCAAAATGTTTTTTTTTCCCTGTTGTTACGGGGATGGGGGAAAATGCGGGAGTGACTCAGATGCTGTTGTTGGAGATGGCACTGGTGCGCAGGGGGGGGGGAGAAATTAATTCACCCCTGAAAAGACATCCTAGCCATTTTTTCGGGGCTCAAAAAAAAAATAAGGCCTGGCCTTATTTTGTGAGAAACACAGTAGTACATAGTGGCTCAAGTAGATAATTTTCGGTTTCGGGTTAATAATCTCCTAGACTCCCCTATATATGGGAGGATACACTATTTTATGTATTTTCAGACTTGTTATACCAGTTGCACTGGTTTGCTTATGAGTCTAAAGCCTGAACCAACGGATGCAAAGAGGATGTAAAATGGACAAAAAACCTTGCCATCCGTTCAAAAACGCGATGTACTCACTGCCTCTGTTTTGCTTCCTCTCTATCCGTCCAGCATCCGTTTATTGACGTTTCATCCGCTCCAAAAGTTTTGGGCTGCCTAAAACTTTTGCGTGGAAAATGTATCCAGTTCGTCCGTTCTGCATCCATTACGCATCCGCTACGCATCCGTTCTGCATCCATTAGACATCCGCTATATCCGAGAGGCATCCGCTACACATCCGCACAACTCGCATCCGCCCGGACGCAGGGAGGAAGCGGAACGGATGCAGAACGGATGCAGAACAGATGCCTAGCAGATGCAGAATGGAAACAAAGCGTTTAAAACAGAAAAAACGTTCACAGAGGGGACCTATCTCGGATATTAAGGATGCCTAGAGGATGCCTAGAGGATGCCTAGAGGATGCCTAGCAGAAAACCTATACTGCCTATAAAAAGGGGGAGCAACTCGCCTGCATCTCACTTTCAGAACAGCAGCCCAGCGGTGCAGACCTCTGCAGCCTTCATCTGCCTCTTGCTCTTCCACAGGATCCAGTCATGTCCACCGTGGATCGTAACAAAGTCCTTTCGGCAGCCACCATCATTCTGCAACAGTGCGAAGCCATCTGCAGGCTCTGTGAACTCTACTGCGAGAAGAAAAGGAGCCACCCAAAAAGAGTCTGGATCTGAAGATGATTCGCCAGAAGAGCAGAGGACAGACTGTACAACAAGCTGATGGTGGAGCTCAGGAACGAAGACACTCGGGTGTTCCAGAACTTCATGTGGATGCCTCCAGCCATGCTTGACGAAGTTGTGCAGCGCCTGACACCCAGGTTGACCAAGGCAAACACCAGCTTCTGGCCCAGCCTGGAACCTGGGCTCAAGGTGGCACTCACTCTGCGCCACCTGGCCTCAGGGACCTCCTACAGGAGCATGCAGTACGGCTGGAGGGTGCCATCCAACACCATCAGCATTGTGGTCAGAGAAGTGGTGCAGGCCATCATCAAAGAATACAAGGAGGAGCTCCTCCAGTACCCCTCCACTGAAGAAGGATGGAAGAAAGTTGCAGAGCAGTGGTATCAGAAGTAGAACTTACCACACACCGTTGGAGCCATAGATGGCAAGCACGTGGCCTGCAAATCTGCAGCCAACTCGGGGTCCACTTATTTCAACTACAAGGGCTTCTTCAGCATCATCCTCTTCTCCATGGTCAATGCTGACTACAAGTTCATGTACATCGATGCTTCAGGCAACTGCTCATCTTCTTATGCCCAGGTATACAACGCCAGTCACCTCAAGGAGGAGCTGGAACGCAACTTCATCATGGGCTTCCCAGATCCAGAACCCCTGCCCAACGACACACAAGATGTGGCCTACTTCATCGTGGGGGATGACGCCTTCTCCCTCACAACCTACCTCATGAAGCCCTACACCTCCAGACTCCTCACCTGTGAAGAGAGGATCTTCAACTACAGGCTGTCCAGGGCAAGGCAGATGGTGGAGAACGCCTTTGGCATCCTGGCCAACAGGTTCCAGGTACTTCTCACCACCATGCAGCATTGCCCAGAGACCGTGAGGAGGATCATGGAAGCTTGCTGCATCCTGCACAATCTCATGCGCACCCGCTACCCAGTCTTGCAGAACAGGCTCATGGACCTCCAGCAAGGCAATGGGGACATGGAGCCTGGGGAATGGAGGCAAGGGCGAAACCTGATCGACACTGAGGATGTGCAAGGCCCCAACAGAGCCTCACATGAAGTGAAGAAGCAGCGCAACCTCCTGAGACAATGGTGCAATTCCCCAGCTGGAGCAGTGGAGTGGCAAGACAGGATGGTAGATGCTTAATGGATGCTTCCTTCAGCCTGTCTCATCACACAGATGAGATTGGGCCATGTATGTTTGGTTGGCCTACAATGAACAGGGCATTTAATAAAGAGTTGTGTTTATGTTGACATGTGTGGATAATTATTACATTATTATTGATAAAAAAGGGCTGTAGGTTTGGCACCTGGGAGGGTGGACCATACAGTCCCACTATGCTCGCACTGGAGGTTTATCTATCCCACAGCTATCTCAACCCATCCCACAGGTATCTTAACCCATCCCACAAGCATGCAAAGGCTTAAACCATTTCTAAAAGTTTCCAGCAAGACTTTATGAAAAAAAAGAAATGAAGCAAGTGTGTGAATCAAAAATAGACTTTATTAACAACAAGCTATAAGACAAAAATGAGTCTCTGGCACTCCTCTTGGTCACTCAGTCTCAGGGGTGAAGGGTGCAGGTGCTGTGGAGGTGGCTGGTGCTGGAGTGCTTGTCATCAGCTCCTCCAGAAGCAGAAGCAGCAGAAGCCCCAGCCCCAGAAGAGCGAGTCCGTGCTACAGAAGCCCCAGCAGAACCAGAGTGAGGGCCAGGGGGCGGGATGGTAGCCCTGTCCCTCTTGCCAGGGGAGGCAGGCACCAAGGCTGGCAGGAAGGCTGGCAGGCAGGCAGGGAGGCAGGCAGGCACCAAGGCTTGCAGGAAGGCTGCCACGCAGGCAGGCACCAAGGCTGGCAGGAAGGCAGGCACCAAGTCTGGCAGGAAGGCTGGCAGGCAGATATGAACCAAAGCTGGCAGGAAGGCAGGCAGCAAGGTTGGCAGGCAGACTGGCTGGCAGCAAGGCTTTCAGGCAGGCTGACACTAAGGCTTGCAGGGAGGCTGACAGCAAGGCTGGCAGGGAGGCTGGCAGCAAGGCTGGCAGGGAGGCTGGCAGCAAGGCTGGCAGCAAGGCTGGCAGGCAGACATGCAGACAGGGCAGGCAAGGCAGTCGATCTGCCTGGCAGCAGGTCTTTCCTCTGAATGGCGACCTGCTTCCGAGCTGCTTCCGTTATATCCGCGGGGCTGACGCAATGCATCCTCCCCGCATGCGCAATTAACGCCAGGCATCCATTAGGCTTCCGCTGTGCATCCGCTAGGCTTCCGCTCTGCATCCGCTTCATCCGTTTGGCGTCCGTTCTGCTTCCGCTCTTTCTGTTCCATGTCCGCTTCGTTGAGGCCCCCCGGAAGCCCTGCGGATGTGCTACCCACTCCCATCCGCTCTCATCCGCTTCCATCCGCTGGGCTTCCGTTCCGCATCCGCTTTGCATCCGCCCTGCGTCCTCCCCGCGTCTGTGTTATCCGCTCCAGTTATGCAAATTTTTGCCCCTTTTGAGAGCGGATAACAACGGATGGAACATTTTGCTCATCCACTGTGTCCTTTTTGCATCTGTTGGGCAGTGTGACATCGGCTTAAATGCACTTCTGATAGCTATTAGCTTAGGAATGCTTGGAGGGCATCTCAACATCTACAGTTGCATGGCAGAGGCTGGCCAAAAAGGGCTATTTTAGATAGACATGGCCAGAGATGTATTTATAGCTGTGTGTGGTGTAGCCAACTTCTAAGAGTGAGCTGACTGTGGACACACCATGTTCTACATATTTCTTTCTTAGCCCAGCCATAATGTTAGCTGGGATGCTACTTCTTGATTTTTCTTCGGGATTATAGGCACCTAACATTGATGCTTTATATCAATGAAATTACCTTGATTAATATAATTTTACAGCACATTTCTTGTTAGGACTTCTTGTTGCAGTTGTCAAAGATAGAGGAAAGCAGGTTGTTGATGACTGATCTCATTTCCTATGGAAATTTGAAATTTCTGAAAGTTTTGTTCTTTGCAAAAGATGTGGCTTTTTCTTATTTTTCAGGCAAGCTTTAAATTTCACTTGAGCAAATCTGAATTTCAAAGTAACTAATTTCCAGTCAAATGGGCAAATCAAAATATGGCAAGTGAGTGTCGTTGTAGTTCAAAACCTCCTTTATGCTTAAGATAGGAGCAGGAAAGGGGATTTAGCATGCACAAATGTAGGGGATTCTGAAAATAACATGATGAACTAATTTTATTTTGCTATAGGGCTACCTTAACAAAATCTTGTAAGTCTAATAGTACAAACCTCCTGCTATCTGTTTTTACCTTCTGATTCGTAAGGGCAATCCTTTCTAAATTTCTTTCTCTACCCATTACACAGTTGAGGACTGTTTGATCATTCTTTAGGCAGCAACTCTTTTCCCCATCTTATTCATTGATTGATTGATTGATTGACTTGATTTGATTTGTCAATCGCTTACAAGGTAATAGATATAAGTATAAACATGAGTAAGAATACAGGAAATAGGTATGAATATATGGGGACAATAGGACAGGGACGGTAGGCACGATGGTGCACTTATGCACGCCCCTTCAGACCTCTTAGGAATGGGGTGAGGTCAATAGTGGTTAGTTTGAGGTTAAAGGAGTGGGATCTAGAGGATGTAACAACGGAGTCAGCAAATGCATTCCAGGCATTGACCACTCTGTTGCTGAAGTCGTACTTTCTGCAATCGAGTTTGAAGCAGTTAACATTGAGTTTGTATCTGTTGTACGCTCTTGTATTGTTGTGGCTGAAGCTGAAGTAGTCATTGACTGGAAGGACTGATAGCATCTTCTGAGGTCATTCTCACATTGTCAATCAGAAAAGAGCTGGAAGGGACTTGGGAGGTCTCCCAGTCCTTGGAGTCTTCTACTCAACTTCCTGCTCAAGCAGAAGACCTATACCATTTCAGACAGGTGGCTGCCTAGTCTTTTCTTAGAAACCTGCAGTGATGAAGCACCTACAATTTCTGAAGGCAAGCTGTTCCAGTGCTCAATTGTTCTTACTTTTAGAAAGTTTCTTCTTCATTCCAGGTTTCTTCTGTCCTTAATTAGTTTCCATCCATTGTTTCTTGTCCTGTCTGTGGGTGCTTTGGTAAATAAGTTGACCCCCTCCTCTTTGTGGCAACCTCTCAGATACCAGAATACTGCTATCATGTCCCCCTTAGTCCTCCTTTTCTTTAAACTAGCCATATCCAATTCCTGTAATCATTCTTCATGTTTTTTGTCTCCAAAACTTTAATCATCTTAGTTGTTTTTCTTTGCATTTTCCTCCCAAAGTCTCAACATCTTTTTGTGATGTGGTGACCAAAACTGGATGCAGTATTCCAGGTGAGGTCTTACTAAGGATTTATAAAACAGTACTACTTCATGTGATTTTGATGCTATGCCTCTGTTTATACAAATTCCATCACATCCTGTCTGAACAGGTTAATGCAAAGTGTGGGAGAGATGAGACAGTATCCATCCATACCTTTCCCCCTTCCTTCCATCCAACCATCATGTCTGGATCCATCTGCTGTGTATAAACCTAGCATTTCTAGGTTAGGATGGTCCTAGATTTAGTTGATAACAATTCTACAAACTATTGTGAACCATTTGAGAGCTAATTTTTGTCTGGCAAGCAAGATGGCTGCATATATGTTCCTTTCAGTAAATTCAGACCACATTGTGTTCTAAAATCCTTCATTCAATCACTCTTAGACAATGGAAGCTAAATGACTCATTGCATATATCTGGAGTAATGAAGAAATATTCAAGAGTTTCCCAGTAATTTAATCTAACTGATAAGAAGATCTGTAGGGATTTCCTTTAAAGTTGCAAAATCACCTGTACAATACAATCATTTATCAAATAAAGTTATTTTTACAATATTACATCACTTCTGTTTTATCAATTGCTAATAAATGTAATTAGATTACATTTCCTGCTGACTTAAATAACAGTTTGAGAGTTCTTGGGGGATAAAACAGGAACAACTTTAAGCAAATGAAAGATATTTCCAAAGTACTGCGTGTGGAGAAGGAAATATTCACAAATCTTTTCCAAATAATGAAAATGATCCCGCCAGAGTTAAATACATTATTAAGAGCACATATTAAAATCTCAAATGAAATCAAAGAGTTAAATTTTGACTGTATTTTGGAGTGTGCGACATGGATTTTGAAAAATGAACAACAAATAATCTCTACTTCCATGCTGTGGTTAAGGCTAGGTCACACTGGCCGACTGATGCAAAACGAATGCAAAAAGGACACAGCGGACGAGCAAAATTTTGGGGGTGGCTCCATCCGTTGTTATCCGCTCTCAAAAGTAGCGAAAATTTGCATAAACAAAACGGACAACAACAGAAAGGAAGGGACGGGGGTAGTGCGTAGCGAGGATGGTAAGCAGATGTTCGTAGGAAGCCTAATGGATGGAAGCGGATGGAAGCAGATGACACATCCACAAGGCTTCCGGGAGAGAATAACGAAGTGGATGTGTAGCGGAAGGAGCGGATGCATCACGGACGCCTATAGGATGCATAGCGGATGTGTAGCAGATGCGTAGCAGATGCAAAGCGGATGCAAAGCGGATGGAAAGTGTTCACTGTGCATGCAGGGAGGATGAATTGCGTCAGCTCCATGGATATAAAAGGATGAAGCTCACAAGCAGTCACCATTCAGAGGAAAGACCTGCTGCCAGAGACATCTTGAAAGAATACCATGGTTCGTCAGTCAGGGAAGAAGAGGAAGCCTGTGCCTACTCCTGCCAGCCCTGGCAAGAAGGACAGGGCCACCATCCCACCCCTTGGCGCTGACTCTGAAGCTGCTGGTGCCTCTGCTGCTGCTGCTGGTGGTGGTGGTGTTGCTGGTGCTGCTGGTGCTACTGGTGCTTCTCCTGCTGCTGGTGCTGCTGGTGCTGCTGCTTCTCCTGCTGCTGCTTCTCCTGCTGCTGCTGCTGCTTCTCCTGTTGCTGTGGTGGACCAGCCCCAAGGCCCTCAAAGCCCTGCTGCTGAAGGCCCTGAAGCCCCTGCCAGAGGAAGGAAGAGGCAAGCCAAGGAGAAGGGGGAGAGGAAACAGTACTCCATTTCTGAGGACCATGAGGAGGAGGTGCTGGAATGGCTGAGGGAGAACAAATACTTGTGGAGAAAGGGCCACAGACTCTATTGCGACACCAAGAGAAAGCAGGGAGCGTGGAGAGACAAGGCGGAGAGCCTGGGCGACACTTCAGATGTACTCCTGGGATGATGGAAGCACATGCACACCTGGTATGACAAGCTGCACCTAAAGAAATCTGGGCAGGCCGCTTTCAAGCTCACTGACCGGGAGATGTACGTCATGGCCAAGTGCAGCTTCCTGAAGGGTGAGGTCTGCCACAGAGGAGCAGCCCCTCTGTCAACCCTCTCCCTCAGATAGCCCACAGAGAGCCACTCCTCTTCCAGCCAGGAGACAGCTACCGTGTCCACGCAGGTGTCTTTGGAGGGCCCCATGGCAGAGACCCCCCCTGACAGCTGCACTCCCCATGCCAGAGGACGTGGAGGATCCCCTGTCTCAAATGGAGCAATAAGAAGCAGCATCCAGAGACCAACCCATACCCACCCCCAGCTCCACCTCCACAGAAAGCAGGCAGAGAGGCAGACCAGAGGGACAGAGCCACACTGTCCTGCTGGAGATCAGGGACACAATCAAAACCAACACAGATCTTCTCTCTCAGCTGGTCCACAGTGATATACCATCCTCAAACTGCAAGCCCTTCATCATGTACATGAGCCAGACCCTCATGGACCTGCCCGAGGCCCAGTACCAGGTGATGAAGGAGAAGATCACAGCACTGCTGCACCACCCTCCAGGCCCAGCTGAACCTGCTCCGACCCACTCCAGGACTGCTTCTCCACCCCAGGTGATGTCACAGCCCTTCCACGGTTTTCAACAGCCCCTCACCTACCAAGGCTACGAGAACCAGGACTTCCCACAGCAGAGGCAGCCCTTCCCAGTCCAGGCCCAGATACATCGCATGCCACAGACGCCTCACCTCACCCAGCTGCAGACCAGACAGCCCCACTACACTCCTCCTTCCTCCACCCCACAGCCAAGCCCCTCAACAGAAAATCTGTCTTCAGTACTGTGCCTGACATCCCAGGTCCTTGAGGAAGGGCCTCTCAACCTCACGGGACTGAGTCAGCTCTCTGAGAGCTTCCTGAACACACCATCCCCTGTTGTACTCTCGGGGCCAGGCATCCCAATGGCGCCTCAGAGCAGCACTCCAGCCACAGCCACCTCCACAGTTCTGGCCACTCGACAGCTGAGACCATGGACATGCCTCAGAGTGACTGAGAATACTGCCAGAGACTAGGTTGTTACCTGTTCACTTTATCTTTGCTTAAAGACACTTTACTTGGTTCATTTTGCTTTTTTTTTTAATAAAGTCATACAGTTTACTTAAGACAGTTGCTAATAAAGGTTACCTTTGCTTAACACACCTTTGCTTCATGTTATTTACTTAATAAAGTGTTGATGAAAACTTTGAAAAAAGGGTTAAGCCTTTGCATGCTTGTGGGATAGGTAAGGATAGTTGTGGGATGGGTAAGGATAGTTGTGGGATGGGTAAGGATCGTTGTGGGATAGGTAAGGATAGCTGTGGGATGGGTAAGGATAGTTGTGGGATGGGTAAGGATAGCTGTGGGATTGATAAACCTCCAGTGCAAGCATAGTGGGACTGTATGGTCCACCCTCCCAGCTGCCACACATATGGCCCTTTTTTATCAATAACAATTTATTCATTGATCAACACATTTCAAAATAAACAAAGCTCTTTATTAATGCCCTATTCATTGTAGGGCCACTCAACATACATGGCACAATCTCATCAGTGTGATGAGACAGGCTGAAGGAAGCATCCATTAAGCATCCTGTCTTGCCACTCCACTGCTCCAGCTGGGGAGTTGCACCAGTGTCTCAGGAGGTTGCGCTGCTTCTTCCCTTCACGTGAAGCTCTGTTGGGGCCTTGCACATCCACAGTGTCTATCAGGTTTCATCCTTGCCTCCATTCACCAGGCTCCATGTCCCCATTCCCTTGTTGATGGTCCACAAGCCTGTTCTGCAACACTGGGTAGCGGGTGCACATGAGATTGTGCAGGATACAGCAAGCTTACACGATGCTCCTCACAGTCCCTGGGTGATGCTGCATGGTAGTGAGAAGTACCTGGAACCTGTTGGCCAGGATGCCAAAGGCGTTCTCCACCACCCGTCTTGCCCTGGACAGCCTGTAGTTGAAGATCCTCTCTTCACAGGTGAGGTATCTGGAACTATAGGGCTTCATGAGGTAGGTTCTGAGGGTGAAGGCGTCCTCCCCCATGATGAAGTAGGGCACATCTTGTGTGTCATTGGTCTGGATCTGAGAAGCCCAAGAGGATGTGTTCCAGCCCCTCCTTGAGGTCACTGGCATTGTATATCTGGCTATCTGAAGCTGACCCGTTGCCTGAAGCATCGATGTACATGAACTTGTAGTCAGCATCAACCATGGCAAAGAAGATGATACTGAAGAAGCCCTTGTAGTTGTGATAAGAGGACCCTGATTTGGCTGGAGCTTTACAGGCCACGTGCTTCCCATCTATGGCTCCAACGGTGTGGGGAAAGTTCCACCTCTGATACCAGTGTTCTGCAACTTTCCTCCAACCTTCTTCAGTGGTGGGGACTGGAGGAGCTCTTCCACGTATTCTTTGATGATGGCCTGCACCACTTCTCTGACCACAATGCTGATGGTGTTGTGTGGCACCCTCCAGGCATACTGCATGTTTCTGTATGTGGTTCCAGAGGCCAGGTGGTGCAGAGTCAGTGCCACCTTCAGTACAGGGTCCAGGCTGGAAGGAAGTTGGTGCTTGGCTTGGTCAACCTGGGTCTCAGACGCTCAACAATTTCATCAAACATGGCTGGTGGCATCCTCATGAAGTGATGGAATGCACGAGGGTCTTCATTCCTCAGCTCCACCATCAGCTTGTCATACAGTCCAAACTGCACTCTTCTCCCGATCCATTGTCAGACCCACACAGCTCCTGGACATCTCCTTCTTCTCCTTGTGTAGAAAAGGTGAAACAGTCTGAAGAGGGCTTGGTTCTGGTGTTGAATGATGCCAGCTACCATAACGACTGTGTTATGATCCATGGTGGAGATCAATGGATGATGTGGAAGAGCAAGACCAAGGGTGAAGAGGTCTGTACACCATGGCTGCTGGACTGATAGTGAGATCCAGGTGATTTCCTCCCCCTTTTTTCTCGGAAATATTGGTTTTCCACTAGGTGTCCTTCCACATACTCTAGACATCCTCCAGACATCCTAAATATTTGAGATACATCCCATATACAAACGTTTTGTCCGTTTTAATGCTTTATATACAAGATGCATCCGCTTACATCCTTTCTATTTCTGTGCTTCTAATGCTGTGTGGACGTTCCATGTACCTTTCACTTCCCCCCTCTTTCCGCTTTCAGCTGCAGTGGATGTGAGTTGAGGGGATGTCCAGAGGATGCCGAGAGGATACATCGGACGTTTAACGGATGACAACGGACGTAGAACGTTTGTTGCCCGTATGTGTCACGGATGTACATCGTACGCGGCGGAAAGTTCATCTGCTCAAAAAGTTTTGTGCAGCTCAAAACGTTTTGAGCGGATGAAATAGCAGTAGACGGATGTTTGACGGATAGAGCATATGAAACACGTGCGCAGTGAGTACACAACGGATGCATCGCGTTTTCAAACGGATGGCAAGCTTTTTTGTCCATTTTACATCCTCTTTGCATCCATTGATGCAGTGGGACATGGGCTTTACTCATGGAGAGACATCCTCATTTATAATAAATGTGTGACAAAAGTAAAAGAGGCATTTTCATAGACTGAAGCAGGAAGTGGAAAACAAAAATGTGACTGATCTCCATGCCTTGTTTGCCCCTGTTTACTTTCTTAGGTGGAGAGAGAGAGAGGCTTGTGACAAGCCAATCATTCTGTTGCAAGTTATTCCATTGCTATTAGCTATATTTTTTTCATTGTATCATAAAATAATTTTAAAGTCATTGGATAATCTGGGGTTTTCCTCTTTTTTTCATTTCTCAGATTCTCTCTCGCATGAAGATGCCAATTTATTCATATAAGCAATCACTCAGTCTAGAGATTACTGATAATGGGTTGAGCACAGCAAACTTACAAAAAGTTCATGTTGGAAACAGGAAGATGATGAGTTCCAGTCCTGCCTTAGGCACAAAGCCAACTAGGTGCCTCTGTGCCAGTCACTTTCTCTCAGCCCTAAGAAGGAGGCAGTGGCAAATCATTTCTGAAAAAACTTGCCAAGAAAACTTCAGGGACTTTTCCAGGCAGTCTCCAAGACTCTGACATGATTGAAGAGAAGAAAAAGAAATGCTGCAAGCAGACCATCCTTCAAGACCAATATGAATTTACAGACAAAATAAAACTGTTGCATAGCTTTATGTGGTTCTTTCACCAGCTGGGAAGCTGCAAAAGGCTTATCCAGCATTCCAGGGCTATAATGGGACTGTTGGAAAAGGGATACTAAACACCTTGAAAAGGGATATTCTGTAACTTCTACTCCTTGATAAAGCAAATTGCTTCAAGGTAAAGTACCACCAACTTGTTCAAGCCTAAACCAAACTCCCTATTCTATAGATATGAAATATGATATATTATAGTGACAGCATATGTAACGGTATCATACTAAACTTTAGCAGGAAATCCTTGTTTGAATTTCTGTCTGCATTTTGTACTTTATGCAAATGCTAAAATGATTTTAGCAGAATCATTCCTTAAAGACATCTGTTGTGATGTTTCTGAAGTATAAATTAAAATGAGATAATTTGATTTATTTATCAAATTTAGAAAACTGCCTGTCTCTTCCCAGAGGGATTCTGGGTGGTGTACAAGTATCATATAAATAACATTAAAAACTATATATAAATATTATATACATATATTCTCTCTCCCCTCAAAACACCCCCCCCCCCACTTAAGGTCAGAGTAGCTTTAATTGAGATGGGTAAAATATAGCATGGCAGATTAACCATCATTTCTGAAGCCCTGGTGATAATGGTGACAATCCATCATCACTCCAAGGTAAGTGAAGAGTCTGTTCCTGAACTTCCTAGAAATTTTCTGACATAAAAACTGGTGGGTTTTTTTGCCATTTAAATGGAAAGAAGTTGAAAATTTGGAAAGCCAGTGTCCCCAAACATCTGGAACACTTATGATGGGAAAGGCAATTCCAGATACTGAAGCTATTCTACTCACATGGGCAATCAAAGGAAAAGAAAGCAGGACCACTGAAAGCACCTTGCTGCCCATAATAAAGCAGCAGGGCACAGGATATACAGGTTGTTTTCCCCATACCCCACCACCACCAGAAATAAGTCTGCATTTACTCAATGTTCACAGAAAAAAACCTATGTTCCTCTGCTTTGCAGCATACAGTTGCTGGGATAATTTGCCTTCCCTCTGATTTTTTGTTTTTTTGTTTTTAGCTTCATGGCAATGTGAAATTTTGTTGTACTTTCCTCTTCATACCTTTTTGTTCTCCATCTCACCCACCCACTGAATCTGATTAAGCCTATTTGCAGGTATCAATGAGTTTAGTCAGCCTGTCAACTCTGAAATGAACCTGGCTGAATTTTTTCCTGCCTCATAATTGCCACAAACTTTGAAAGGAGGAAGGGAAAGGGTAGGAGATAGATAGACTGGCTACCGGTCATACAAAATGTTTTCTTGTGGAAACTAAGGTCATCCCAACAGGTGGCAAGTGAAGGAGGAAAGGAGTGATCAAGCAGCCTCCCAGCTACTTTCATTGGGCAATGTGATTGATGACATCTGGGGAGGGAAATATTTGCTCTTTTAATTAGAGGGGAATTAGTGGGAATGTTTAGAATTGGTTTTTACCAGCTGTACTATATGATGTATCCAATAAACATGTTCTTTGAGGAAACTACCTGCCTCCGAATTCTGCTTTTGGCGGATGCGTTATTCGAAATGCTGACACAGTTCTTACAACAAATATGACAATGGGTCAGACCAATCATCCACCCTCTACTAAAGATTCGCAAATGGCAATCTGCTTATAAATTGTGGGAGCCAATCATCATTTTGATAAGAATGTCAGGTTGTAGGAAAGGGTATAAATCTTGAGATGTGTACATACATTGCTATATGACGATGAATAAAATACGTTCTTTCAATAAACAAGGACAAAATCTTGACATAATCTAGACATATCCTACTCAAGATTTGGTCAAAATTGTCAGACCAAATATGATTTACTGTAAAGCCCCAAAATAACTAATAGAAACTCACTGTTACTAATAGAAACTCACTATTTACTCACTTGCATATGGTTTCTTTTTTAAAAAATTCAGACACTTTGGTTCCATTTGCTTTCGCTTTTCTAGACTCTAGGAATTGAAGTTATTCATTCTTACTGAGAAGGGAATGGAAAATCTTTTACAATGTAAGATTTCAACTCTTATATTTTTAATTCAAGTGTGTCTAAGTGCACTCCATGCTGAAATGAAATCACACATTACGGAAACATTCCCATAATTTAACCTGAACCTCCTACGTGGAATCAGGCCTGAAATTTTAATTGCAACTTTATTGAGTAGCATTCAACTTGAGAGGTTGTTTCAAGGACTAGTTCCTATTAACATATGTGTGATGACCCATAGTCTCTCAAAATAACCCAAAACCTAAAGCTTATATTAAAGTCCGGTAAAGCCTTCAACTTAACTTCACTGTTTTATTAGGCACAGTTTAAAGTCACAAAAGTAAATAGTGAGGCAAAAAGAAAACTAAAACAAACCGCATTGGTGAGAATTCCAGAGCAAGCCAAGATAACTAATTATAAACTCCAGGAAAATAATCGAGAAAAGTCCATGGGAAGAATGCCAGCAAAGATAAACCTCTTTCAAGGTAAACACTGACTTCAGCAATTCTAATTGTGCAGCTGCTAACTTATACACATAGTTCCCACCTGCAAGCCATGAGGAGGATCATGGTAATCTCCTCTTGAGTAGACCTCGCTTTTCCCGGATCCTCTCCTTCCTGCATGACCTAGGATGGATAGGGGATGGGCCTGGATCCTCCTCTGACTGCTCAGCCGGCCTCTGCCCTTCCCCAGCCACCTCCACCACCTCTGGAGCCACACTCCCACTCCCTATTGGCTGTTCTTCCTCTTCCTCAGTCAGACTCCACCAGGGGCATGACAATATGTGGTAGGATGTTTGGGATTCAACTCTATGCTGAAATCATGAAAGTTATATGCTAAGGTATATTTGTGATTCTTAAATCATTCTTCCATAAAGTATTGATAGAGATCTGGAAGCCCAATCCAATCTACCTGCTTTGAGTGTTTTTAATATGGATCTTCTTTCCAGAACATCCAAAGACCTATTATAGACTCAAAGCCTCCCTGGTCTGCCACTACTACACACTTTATTTTCTCCTTTTATCTCTCCCAGCAAAAGCAATCTAGCATTAAGGAGATAAGATTGGCCCCCACTTTGACATTCTTTTTCAAGGCCCTGAAGACCTGGTTTTGCCAATTAGCCTCAAGACCCAGAGTGTGATGGAGCCCATCAAATGGCTAATTTGACTGTGTTGAATTTATATTTTTACCAACAAAGAATTTGGCTCATTTGATTGTTGTTACCAGAGGGGTGGGGGTTACTGTATGTTATTGTTTATTTATTGGACATTTATCATTGTGAGCCACCTGGAGTCACTGAGAGTAAGTTGGATAGCCATATAAATTTTCTTTAATAAATAAATTAGGGAACAAAGAATTGCACACATTTCTGCCATATTCCCCAAAGGGGTAGTGGTGGAGTTTGAGATAAGATTTCTTTCTCTCAAGCAAAGAGCTCTCTCTTTCATCTCAACACTCCTAGGGCCTCTGGGATATCCATCCATGGATCATAGGCTCCAATCCTTTGTGATCTATATGAACATCAGTATTCTGGGATCAACATTTGAAACCTATTTAGCTAAAAATAATGAGACATGGATGTATATATCAGATGAATAAATCAATCTGCATTCATTGATACATTCATTATTTTTAAACAGAAATTTTAATTCACAATTAATTAATTAATTAACAATTAATTCACAATTCACAAATCATCATAGGTCTTACTGAAAACTGTCTTCTAATTTTTATTCCACTACTTTTTACAATTTTCAGTGGAACATTGTGTTCAATTTATAAATTTTGACTTGTCAAAATGGTTCAGTTGATGAATTAAAATTAGGCTTACTAAAACAGATTTTAAAGTGTAATTTGCTTTGCTTCTTTCACTTTAAATAATGTATCCTGAATACTCCTATTAATATTATGATGACTACTAAGCATAATTATAGCCTTGATACTGATTGCCAAGTGCCAAAATATTAAAATTATTATGAATTACTTATTGCTTATAGCATACAACCCATTATTAGTAGTGAGAAACATGAATTATCGTCAATACAGATTAAAAAAAAACAAGATTCCTTCAACAACAAATTTTACAGTTCATTGGATACATTTTGAACTTGGTGAGTTATGTGATGGTAAATAGAAGGAAGATAAAATATTTATTTGTCAGCTTATCCAGGTCAGCTGCTAATTCATCTGACTGAGAAAAATGGAAAGTTCTATTATTCCACAATAGTGCTACTATTTAGCAACATAGAAAGGTGTGTAGATGTTAGGTGCAAATATCTGTTAATCTCACATCATAACCAGCTAAGATATGCTTGCTTATAAAGGCCATGTCACACTGCCCAACGGATGCAAAAAGGACACAACGGATGAGCAAAATGTTCCATCCGTTGTTATCCGCTCTCAAAAGGGGCAAAAATGTGCATAAGCAGAGCAGATAACACGGAAAGGAACGGACGTGGGGAGGACGCAGAGCGGATGTATAGAGGATGCAGAGCGGATGTATAGAGGATGCGTAGAGGATGCGTAGAGGATCCGTAGAGGATGCAGAGCGGATGCGTAGAGGATGCAGAGCGGATGCAGAGCGGATGCAGAGCGGATGCGTAGAGGATGCGTAGAGGATGCAGAGCGGATGCGTAGAGGATGCAGAGCGGATGCAGAGCGGATGCAGAGCGGATGAGCTGCATCCGCTTTCATCCTTTCTCCATCCATGCTACTAACGCTGCACGTCCGTTCTGCTTCCTCCATGCGTCCGTTTACTGCTGGAACGGATTTTAGTTGTGCGGATGCACAGCAGATGCCTAGCGGATATAGCAGTTGCATAATGGATGCAGAACGGATGTCCCCCGTATGCCTAGAGGATGCAGAACAGATGCATTGGATACATTTTCCGCTCAAAAGTTTTGAGCAGCTCAAAACTTTCTGAGCGGATGAAACGTCAATAAACGGATGCTGGACGGATAGAGAGGAAGCAAAACGGAGGCAGTGAGTACATCGCATTAACCAATGGATGGCAAGCTTTTTGTCCGTTTTACATCCTCTTTGCATCCGTTGGTGCAGTGTGACATGGGCTTTAGAGTTGTCTTCAGACTAAAAATTAAGAAACAGAGAAAAATTCTTTTGAATTGGGATGGAGGGGCACAGTTTCATGCTATTCATACACACATGCCTCCTCAGAGGCCAGTCCCAATTGTCATTGATAGGAAGCAAGAGGTCTGGCCTATGGGTACTGCTTTGGGGGCACTGCAGTGCTCAGTGCTCTCCCAACTGTTTTTAACATCTACATCAAGCTGCTGGATGAGATTATCCATCACCATGGGACAAAGTACCATCAGTATGCAGAGGGTACCAGTTGTACATCTTTGTCCTGTGTCAACTATGTGAGCTATGGATGGATTTTATGTGCTTGGAGGCTATGAGAGAGACACTGTATGAGGAATAGCAGGCTTCAACTGAACGCTTGGCTGCAGTAGGGGAGGTTCCTCTTTATCTGGGGGGTTACCATCCTTGGTCTTTGATGGGGTTTCAGTGCCCCAAATGAATGCAATGAGTAATCTGTGGATCCTCCTGGACTCACAATTGCTCAGGTGATAGTCATAGCTAGGAGGATTTTTGCTCAATTTTATTTTGTACACTGATTGTTCCCCTTCCTGGTCTGGGAACACTTCTTTCAATCCCTCATGTTCTGGTCATCTGCCATATGGATTATTGCAATCCACTCTACATGGGGCTACCCTTGTCGAGTATTCAGAAGCTGTAGCTGATGCGGAATGCAACTGCATGAACAGTTTTGGAAACCCCAAGGCTGTGTATGTTACATTGGGTGCCAGTTTGCTTCTGGGTCCAATTGCAGGTGTGTTGGTTACCACTTCTAAAGCCTTTTATTACATGGGACTAAGCTGTTTGAAGAACTGTTTTCTCCCAATTACAGAGTGAAAACAGAGTGAAGAGTGAAGACTGGCTCTGCCAACTGGCATGGGATCAAAGAGTGGTAGGAAACTTTGAGGACTCCCTCCACCTTTTAAATTCTATATTTAATACTGTTTCAACTCTTTTTTAACTGTGTCATTTTGAGAGGTGTTATGACTTTTATCTGAAACCATCTAGAGCAGGGTTGTCAAACTCAATTTCATTGAAAGCTGCATCAGGGTTACGTTTGACCTGGAGTGGGGGGTGGCCAGGGATGTGTGGGCAGCTCAACATCCTGCAGCTCTCTGTTACTGAAAACGGATCCCAGGAGGGCCACACATGGCCCTCCCAGGCACTGTTTTGGCTGTGATAGCCTCCTGCAGCCTCTGCCAGTGAAAATAGAGCTTGAGAGTGTGTTGTGCTGCCCTCCCAAGCTCTATTTTCATTGGTAGAGGCACTGCAGGCTGGTCCTTCACTGTTTCCAGGTTGGCCTTATGGACCAGATTTAAGCACCCCACGATCTGGATCTGGCCCACAGTCCTTGATTTTGACACCCCTGATCTAGAGTCACTCAGATACTGAGATCAGTGGTGTATATATTTGATAAATAAATACATTTTGTACTTCCATATCCACCTGGGTCAAGGTATTATTTGGGGAGAAAAACTGCTCGGAAAAAAAATGCAAACTGATTAAATGCTTGAGGCTGAAAAAAATGAAGCTGCTTGACTGTCTAAATAAAACTTGACTGAAAATGCTTTTTGCTGTCTTTTCAGCAAATAAAAAAATGAAAATACCATGGAAAGCTGTATGGGGGCTTCCTTCTTTCAAAATTAGGAAAATAGCTTTCACATTAATATATGACCCTATATCAACCTTTCATTCCTGGCTAGCTTCTGTAGGGATGAGATGTCATGGGAAAGAGAGTCAGGGTCATCTTTCATGCCAATATCTGCTAGCTTAATACTGACATTTCACCCCAGTATAGTCTGTTTTTTCCCCTGCTATGATCTGCAACAAGAAAAGAAACCTAGAGTACAAGGCCATTTGAGAGATTTGGTTAATCTCCAAAGTCTGAATGTTCTAAATCTATCACACTGATCATCATGATTATTGAAAAACACGGTTAACATTTCTTTGGCTGAAAAAAATGTAGGCAGAATTTTTTTTCTCACAATAACAGATTATTAAAACAACAATATTAATTATCTTATCTTGTTTATTGTAAACAAAGAAGGCAAGATCACTTTTTCTGCTATGTTAGTGATACGTCATTTTCCAAAGAATTAATAGCTTCCTTAACATGGGACCTGAAGTAGATATGACTTCCTAGGGAAGGGTGTTCATGAACTTGATTAGTTTATGTATTCTTATTTATTTATTTATTTATTTGATTTGTCAATCACTTACAAGATAATAGGTATAAGTATATACATAGTTATGAATACATGAAATGGGTACATACAAGAAAAATAAAAGAAACAATAGGACAGGGATGGTAGGCATGTTGGTGCGCTTATGCACGCCCCCTACAGACCTCTTAGGAAAGGGTGAGGTCAATTGTAGAGGTTAATGTTTTTGGGGTTTGGGGAAGAAACCACAGAGTCAGGTAGAGTTTTCCAGACCCAATTGACTGCTCTGTTGAAGTCAAGTTTGGTGCAATTAACCTTGAGTTTGTATCTATTGCTTGCTCTTGTGTTGTTTTGGTTGAAGCTGAAGTATTCATTGACAGCTAAGTCATTGCAATGTATGATTTTATACACTATACTTAGATCAGACCGAAGATGACATAATTCAAGGTTTTCTACATCTAGAATTTCAAGTCCGGTGGCATAAGGTATTCTGCAATGAGTAGAGGAGTGGAGAACTCTTCTTGTGAAATATTTCTGGACTTTCTCAACTGTGCTAATATCAGATACGTAATGTGGGTTCAAGACTGATGAGCTGTATTCGACTATTGGTCTTGCAAATATTTTGTATGCTCTAGTTAGTAGTATGATATTACCAGAGAAAAAGCTACATAGGATTAGGTGAACAACTCTGAATGCCTTTTTGGCTATGTAGTTACAGTGGGGTCTAGCACTTAGATCATTAGAGATGAGTATTCCAAGGTCCTTTACAAAGCTTGGATCATCAACAAGGTCTTGACTATTCAGCCTGCATTTTATTTTCTGATTTTTTTTTTGCCAATATGTAAGACAGAGAATTTATTTGTTGAGATTTGAAGTTGCCATTTGTTTGACCATTCTGATACATAGTCAAGATCTTTTTGAAGGATAGCAGTATTGTCTGTGGTGTTGAATAGCTTTACACCATCAGCGAAGAGAACACAGTTGCTCTTGATATGATCACAGAGGTCATATATGTAGAGTATGAAGAGAATTGGTCCTAGAACACTGCCTTGGGGGACACCACTGTTGAAAGGTACAGAATTTGATAGGACGCTCCCAATTTTGACCATTTGTTGTCTGTTTGAGAGGAATGCTTCTATCCAGTTATGCAGTTGTCCGGAGATACCATAAGATTTTAGTTTTAGGAGTAGTTTGTCATGTACCACTGAATCAAAGGCTTTACAGAAGTCTGTGTAGATTGCGTCTATTATTTTGCCCTAATTGACTTGTGTAGTCCATATGTTTTTGCAGTGTAAGAGTTGCAGATTGCAGGATAGTTTTTTTCTGAAACCAAATTGTTTATTAGAGAGTAGGTTGTATGTCTCTACGTGAAGGATAATGGATTGGTTAGTAATTGATTCCATGACTTTACATGTGACGCAGCATAAGGAGATTGGTCTGTAATTTTCAACTAGGCTGGGGTCTCCCTTTTTGAAGATGGGCATGACTGTGCTTGTGACCATAGTTTTGGCAAGGAGCTGGTCCTGAAAGATTTTTCAAAGATTATGCTTAGAGGTTCTGCTATGGCAGTGGATAGCTTTTTCAAGAAGTAGGCACATATTCTGTCCGGTCCAATAGATAGAAATGATTTTAGATTGTGTAGTGCTTTTTCAACATTGTCTTCTGTAAAATCGATATGTATCAGATTATTGTAGTTTTCTATGGTTTGGCTAGGAGATACTGGGCATGATCCATTGCCGTTTACAAATACTGAGCCAAAGAATGTGTTCAAGATGTTGGCTTTAATGGTGTTGTCATTGCAGTCTTTACCATTAGGTCCTATCAGGGGTGGGATGGACCTTGAGTCTTTTAGTTTGTTGTTTACAAAATTGTAGAAAGCGTGGGTAGAATTGGTGCGTCAAAGGTTTTCCTCTTGTTTAATGTGATAATTGGTGCATTCAGTCTTAATCTGGTGGCATAAATTTTTGTATTGGGTTTTGAAGTTAGCAACAGATTTGTTTTTCTGCCAGTGATCTCTTTTTGGATTGAAGTTTCATTCTTGTTATGGGTAATCTGGGTTTTTTTTTTGGGGGGGAGTTGTTATTGGTACATATAGTTTGATGACTCTTTTGACTTCAAGTAAAAATATGTTGTTATAGTCTTCTACAGTATTGCATCCAGTGAATAGAGATTGCCAATCAAGGGATGAGAGATCATTGTTTATAAGATCATAGTTGCCTTTTTTGAAGTTATAATTGGGGATTACATCATTGTGATGATTTTTGTGTGGACGTATGTTGAGACAAAAGTCAATCATATTGTGGTCACTGTTAGAAAAGGGTTCTTTAGTTTGCATTCCATAAATTAAATTAAAACTATTGCAGAAGATGAGATCGAGGCAGTTGTTAAGTCTAGTATTGTTGGTTACTAGTTGTTCCAGTCCCAGATTTGTAACAGCATTGTAGAAGATTGCATGTGTGGGTTCAGTTATACATTTGTTAAGGGTCCAGTTAATATGAGGTAGATTGAAGTCACCAAGAAAGATAAAAGCGTGTGGGCAGGATGTTGCCCATGTTAGTGGTGAATTTAGTTTGTTTACATGTTCAGTGTCATAATCAAGGGCTCTGTAACATAGGAAGAATTGAAATGTGATATTTAAGGATAGTTCACAGATGATGGTCTCAGGAAGATCAAGTCCTGGGTAACTTGGATGTTTTTTAGATGTGAGGACTTTTTATAGAAGATAGCAACACTACCTCCTCTATGAATTTCATGATTTGATCAGTAAACATGATAGTCTCTTACTGTGGTAATGGAGTCAGGGAGAGATGCATTGAGCCATATTTCACAGACAAATATAATGTTGAATTTAGCCATATTTAATAAGAGGAGAAATTCAGGTATTTTATTTACAAGGCTCCTTGCATTGAGTAGCTTGCATTTTAGGCCAGTTGTGGTTGGAATAGAGGTAGTTAGGGGTGTGCATGCCTAGTTTTGAGTGATGGTGAATTGGCTGAGGTAGGGCTGTGGTTGAAGGTTAAAGCTGAGGGTTTTGTGACTTACTTTGATACAGTCTGTTGTTTAGATGGTTTTTGACTGCTGTGCGGAGTCCACGGGAGCAGGCACGTTGCTGTATGGTTAGGTCAGGATGAGAAAGGAGGTTCTTATGGTTGGTGTTGCTTTTGGCAAGTGAATTTATAGTACAAATGAATTTATGTTTGCATGATTCATTTTTGTAAATGACCCTGAAGAAGCGTGGGGCCACAGAACTATCTCTGTTTTTGAACTCTGGGCCGATGCAGGAAACCCCAATGCGGGAAATGTCAAGTATTTCATCAGAGGAGATGGTTGATGCTTGATAATTACAGATGATGTTGTGGACAGTTGTGATGTCATCATTGTCAATGATGTCCTCTAGACCAAATAAGATGGCGTTTGGACATTTCCGTTCACACTCAAGAGCTTCTCTGATGAGGATTGGGATATCATTATTTGTCTGATTTTTTTTTTTGTGGATTTTGTTGTGGATTGTGGTTGTTGGGTAGAGATGTGGTTTGTAGCTATTGGATGTTCAGGTTTTTGCATTGTGTCTTTTTTTTTCAAGGTTGTGTAATCTTTCTTTTAAAACATCCAGGGATGCTACTATGGTGTCAAAGGATGTTATTCGTGGTATCAACTCTTTCAAACAGATCCAGTTTGGGTCTGCATGATTTGCAGAGATATGGAAACTCATTGGATGATTCTCGGTATTGAATTATTTGCTCAGGTAATCCCAAGCAATTATGATGAGCGTATTTGTTACATAGAGAACATTTGATGGAATTTTCAGAATCCTTTAGAGTTTTATAGTATTTGAGGCATGTGCAGGAGTCTTGTGGTTCATTGGCAGGGATTACTTTCTCTTTAGGTTGTGGTTTGGCATTGGATTTTTTTCTTGGAATGGTAGGTTTGTTAAGATGGTACATTGATTAAATTACTTAATGAAACAATTTTGGGTAATCAATATAGCCAATATCACACCAATCAATCAATTGCAATAATGTCTCTAGTCAAATAATTTTGTAAAGCAACAATCAGCCTGATCAATTAATTATACTAATCATTAATCAATTAATTGCACTGATCATTAATCACACTGTTCAATTAAATTCACGAAATCATTAATTTTACGAATCAATTAAATTACATGAATCTTGATCTTTTAAACTAATCAGTAATCATACCATTTGTACTAAACACTCTAATCACACTAATCAATTAAAACAATAAATCAATTAAACCATTAATAAATTATTTTATAGAAATTGATTATCTAATCATTGATATATGTAATGAGGTAGAAAAGTTGTAAATTTTGTGGTAATGAATCAACCAGTGTTTGATTAAAATAATGAGGTAGTATTGAGAGTCTTCAAGGAAAGGGTTAATTGTTTTACTAGCAGCTGTTATTTACTGGGTGGGAGGGATTTATTGCTCCCATGGCTGCTGCTATTGCACTGTAAACAATAAGCTATAACAGGATGTTCAAAAGCATGCTGGATTATTGAAAGAGAGCAAAACTCGCTGAATTAGAACACTTTAACTGCAATCAATATGTCTCTGAAAAAGATTTGTTTTCCAATAGTTTCCCAAAGTTCTTCAAATTGAGTAGTAGTAAAAATACAGTCCAGAAATTTGGATTAATCAATCCAATATGTCCTTTACTTTTAAAGTTATTTCTAGCTGCACTATCTTTTCTTTCTTTACTAAATCTGACAGTCACTCCCGATCACTAATTGCAGCTAATTTCTTCCTTTGAGTCCCACTTTCCAAGGAAAATTCCACTGCAGAAATTGGAGTGATTCTTATCAAGACTAAGCACACTGTTACAAGATCTTTCCTTTCTTTTTCACTTCTGTCTCAGCTGCCTTCCTGGCTTCGATTCAGCCACGCTGGCAGTTCCCTTTTTAGTTCGGATGGAGGGATTTTCTTCAGGTCAGTTGAGGAGACTCTACTCACCTCACAACCACCGAAATATCCCCTCTGCCTTTATCACCCATCCAGGGTGATTTTCAACTCCTAAAAGAAATCGAAGAAATAGACAGGACTTCATGGAGCTGCCGCACATCCGCACCACTTCATTGCATTTATAATATTTTCATAATAATATTTATAATATTAGCATTTAGAATATTTTCATTTTATTTACAAATAGATAGGATCAACAAACTAGAGGCATGAAAAAGATCACCAAAGTCCATTGGTCCTAAAGGCCCTGTCACACTGCCCAACCGATGCAAAACGTTTGTAAAAAGGACACAACGGACGAGAAAAATGATCCATCCATTGTTATCCGCTCTCAAAAGGGGCAAAAATTTGCATAACCAGAGCGGATAATACGGAAAGGAACGGACGGGGGGAGGACGCAGAGCGGATGGAAACCGGATGCAGAACGGAAGCATCCTTTTGCATCCTCTAGGCATCCTCTAGACATCCATAATATCCAAGATAGGTCCCCTCTGTGAACGTTTTTTCCATTTTAAATGCTTTCTTTGCATGCTGCATCCGCTTTCATCCTTTCTCCGTCCGTGCTACTAACGCTGCGCGTCCGTTCCACGTCTGTTCCGCTTCCTCCCTGTGTCCATTTACCGCTGGAGCGGATTCAAGTTGCACGGATGCGCAGCAGATGCCTAGTGGATATAGCGGATGCGTAACGGATGACAATGGATGCAGAACAGATGTCCCCCGTATGCCTAGTGGATGCAGAACGGACGCATTTGATACATTTTCCACTCAAAAGTTTTGAGCAGCTCAAAACCTTTTGAGTGGATGAAATGTCAATAGACGGATGCTGGACGGATAGAGAGGAAGAAAAACGGAGGCAGTGAGTACAGAACAGAAGCATTGCGTTAACCAATGGATGGTAAGTGTTTTTCTCCATTTTACATCCTCTTTCCATCCGTTGCTGCAGTGTGACAGGGGCTTAACTTTTACAGCTGGGAATGGAAGTAGAAAGGTATGCCTCCTCTTTAATTGTTTTTTTTTAGTACATTCCACACATATGGTCTCAGAAAAAGAGAGCACTTGGTTAACTACATAGTTCTCTTAACAATATATTACCTGAAGTTTATTTATCAAATGATGCACCTTGTTCTACCTGATCAGCAGGTTTGCCCATTACCTCCTACTTGCTCAACCTTTGTTCATAGCATAGCAGCTGTTGTTCATAGCAATAATAATAGTAAGATGGCTGACATGCCAGAGGGAAAAATTACTTGGTTTTTACCTTTACTTTGTCTAAACAAAAAATAAGCAAACTTGTCTTCTGCAAGGGCTGCATTCCTTAAGGAAACTGCAATGGTCATAATGTGCAATAGTTGGATGAGGCTACAATTAGGTAGAAGTGTCCATAACTTCTCTCTCTCAATATTTATTTTCAAATTAGGCCAAGGACTACATGAAGTTAAACTGTGAAATATTGTTGGATTTAAAGATGGAGGTTGCTTTCCCTGTTGTTTTATGTAGAGTGAAGGCAATTTTCAAATCTTTTTATCCAAATTAGTAGCCAGTCTCCACCACCAATAAAAAAGGTTTCAGTCCAGGAAAGTTTTACTATTTGATTATGAGCAAGAGCAAGTTTCTGTGAACATACGTGATATAAGAGTAACCCAGTCCTGTCAGTGTGCCTATAACTGGCAAATAACTACTTAGTTTTGCTTATTTTAGGATGAGTGACTGATTGAAAAAAAGTAACCTGGCTAATATGTAAATATTGAACCAGATTTTTTTTTTTTGTTTAGAATAACAAGTCTCCCAACTGTGCTATAGTTGTGCTTCCCCTTTCCAGTAAGTGGAAGCACTCTTAACAATATAATTTATAAAATCATTTGTCACCAAGTTCCCATTTGTTTGAACAGCATTCTTTTCCTTGGTTAGTTCTAAGCCAACTAAAAGGTTTCCTCAACTTTGAGAGTAATTATACCTACAGTACATACTTTTTATACTATCAATTGTTGTGTGCGAGAAACATTACTTTCTCTGTTACTTTGGAAAGAGAAAGATGGGTGTGGTATAATTCTCATTACACTTTTCTAGTTCAAACAAATCCATGGGTTGAAAATTCTCTTTGAGGTGAGCTCTTTTGGGGGGGACTTCATAGAAATGTGTGCAGAATTTACTTTGCACTAATACAAAGTTGGTCTACCATTTCCTTCAGATTTTTTTCAACTTCCTAATCTACATTAAAGCCCTGGGATTCCCTATGGATTTTCTATCCCAATACTTACTAGACCTGAACCAGCTCAGCTTTTCTGACATCACCCATACTTGGCCAACAGATTTAAAGACCTCCTAGACAAGGGTAGGATTTAAATTTTTTAACAACTGGTTCTGTGGGCGTAGTTTAGTTTGTGGGCATGGTTTGGTGTTCATGTGACTGGGTGGATGTGGCTAGATGGTCATGTTATTGGCTGGGCATAGCCAACTCAATTTTACTCACATCGAGGCATGCATCTCCTCGCTTGGCTTCCCGTGACTGTGGGGATGCTGCAACAGTCATAAGTGTGAAAAATGGTCATAAATCACTTTTTCCAGTGCCACTGTAACTTTGAATGGTCACTCCACACAAGCAAAGTACCAGCAAAGGAATGGAAAAAAACTCCAGAGGCGTTCCTAAGACAGGAAGTCTAGTCCTGCCAAGAATGTAATAAGGGTTAACAGAGAGGCAGTTTCTGCAAGCAACACCAGAATGTTTCCTTCCTGCCTTCCTTACAGGATTAGGCCAGTAATTTCTTCTAACAACTGATTCTCCGAACTGTTTAGAAAGTTAACAACCGTTTCTAGCGAATAGGTGCGAACTGGAATGGGGTCCCATCTCTGCTCCTGGAATCATGGAACAGGGCTTGATCTGGAAAATTTGAATCCTCTTCGGCAGGAAAAGATGCAATGTATCAAAGAATGACCATGTGGAAATTAATGTACAAACCACAATGCCCAACATGGACTACTAGTATTGTTTAAAAAATTCATCTTTTTAAGATGAGTTATTGCAAAAGTGCAGAACTAGTTTTACCAAGTAACATGAGGAAAAGAGCAATAGCTCTTTACACAAAGCCTCGAGTAAAAACCTTTACATTTCTGCATATTATACTGGAACCCTGTTTAGGCACCATGAAACTGGAGGGTTTAGCTATCTAGACAAACCTCACCCCCTGCCAGTGTTTGTGATACCTGACGAGGATAAATGCATATAATTGTATATCTATATCTATAGGCAGAGTTTCCTCTTGCTTTTCTTTCTTTTTTGTCTTTCTGTCTTTCCTTCCTAATGAGCACAATCAATACCAAAGTACAATTAACACTTAAATAGCACCCAAAGGTTCTTGACGTTAAATTTGTTTCATCATGATTTTTAAATGAGCAAAATCTCATGAGATCTCAAATCTTACAAGATTTTCATGGCTTCACATGCAATTTTGTAAGGTATTGGAAAGTGGACATTTTTCACTATCTGTGCCATCATCTGAGATCCTGGTTCCCTGTTAATTGAACAGATCCTGTAGTGTTCCTTGTTAATTGAACAGACTATAGTACCTGATTTGAATACAGGTACTATATTGTAATATATCTGGGAAGACACTTTTATTGAATTATTGTACTGATCTATACAGATAAGCGCAATAAAGATGATTGGGGAACCAGAGGCTAAAACATATGAAGAACGGTTACAGGAATTGTGTGTCTCTAGTTTAATGAAGAAAAGGACTAGGGGTGATATAATAGCAGTGTTCCAACATCTAAGGTGCTGACACAAAGAAGAGGGGTGATAAACTAATTCTCCAAAGCACCGGAAGGCAGGATAAGAAGCAATGGGTGGAAACTAATCAAGGAAAGAAGCTATCTACAACTAAGAATAAATTTCCTGACCCTTAGAACAATCAGTAAAATGACTTCCCTCCAGAAGTTGTGGGTGTTCCAACACCAGAGGTTTTAAAGAAGAGATTGGACAACCATTTGTCTGAAATGGTGCAGGGTTTCCTGCCTCAGCAAGGGGTTGGACTAGAAAACCTCCAATGTCCCTTGTAACTGTTACTCTGTCAAAGTTAATTAGTCTAAAATTAATCCAAGTTGCCGGCTTGAGAAGCTGTTGCTTCCCTATGGGAAAATGTTCCCAAGCATACTGAAGTAAGATGTTTATTTATTTATTTGACTGTTTGTTTACTTACTTGCTTATTATTTGTTTTTTTTTTACATTATGCAGGGTCGTTGTAGTTATGGCATAGTTTCCTTGATTCTTCCCATCACTGAAAATTCAATTATACCTTTTCATATATTGTTTTCACCCTTGCACAAAAATCTTTTTTACAGAAATTAACTAAATAATTAAAACATCTCCATCTCCATTAATTTAGCATTTGGGTTGTCTGGAAGTTTTTGAGGAACAGCGTTAATCGTTAGTCTCTTTCTATTTTTGTTTTGAGATATTGTTCTAGTGACTGCTACTTTTAACATGAGTATTTATTTAAAAGGTTATTTAGAATCTGTGTATTAAGGATAGAACAACCCCACCCAATCTTTACGTATTATTTACGAGTTTAAGGTAGTACTTGTAGTGCTCCCTCCTCCCATTTTTCCTTAAAAACAAAATTCCTGAGAAGGAAGTTGCATTAAGCAAAGGTGTATGACCCAAGGTCATCTAGTGAGCTCCTCTGGCTGAGGGAGGACTTGAACTTAGGCCTAGCCCAACCTCTTTACCATTACTCCACCATGAAGGCCAAGAACCTTGAATTGCATCTTTTCTTTAACCTTATGAAATGGCAAAAGACATGATGAACTTTGCTTCCCATTTCATCTGAGTTTCTTCAATGGCCATAGCAACTCTGAATAAAGTAAAACAGCATCATCTCACAATCTGTGAACCTGCTAAAAAATTCTGAAACTCCACCTCTCTGAGAGCTTGTGAAACTATCTGGGAACTCAGCCAGAGTCTACACACCTGCTATATAAGAGGCATCAAAAGACAAGTGGCTTCTCAGAAGCCCGTCATATGGTACATGCTGCCAAACTCCCCAGGCAGGATGGGGATAGGCAGGGGGACCCAAATACCACTATGGATACCCATACTAATGATCATCTTAAGCCATCAGAAAGGTAGGAAACTTGAAGAGAAATTCATTTTCTATCATTTGAAAGACATTCAACAAATGCCTGGCTTATTGAAGGCCTGATAATTTTACACTGTTTTCTTTGCTTTGCCTCATTAAATGTTATCAGTACTTGAAAAACACTTGCTTGAGTTCACCTATCAATCACCAATATTCCAGCTTTTATGGACACATCGAGCAGTGTTTTGATGGATAAAAACGATAAAAAAGAGAAGAAAAGCCAGTGGTTAAAAGAGCCAATGCAATATGAAGCATAGAAAATTAATTCTCTCTTTCATGTACATTTTTTTCCTGCAAGAATAAATACAGTTTATCATATGTGAATGTGGAAAGTTACAAACTTGAGAAGGTTAAGAAGGCAAATAAAAACACTGCATTGTTCAGGTGGCTTGTAATAAGGTTGTTAAGCTCTTGAAGCCTATTGCAAAGTTCATGCTATTTTTGATGAATTAGAAAGCCAGCATTGAATTAATTGCATTTAAAATCATCAGCCATTCAAGGAATGTGAACTTTATGGCCTCCTGGGATTGTGTACTGTCCTGTAATTTATCAGTCATTTTTGAAATAAGGAACAGACCTTTATTTCATATGATCTACAGAGACAAGGTACAGAGACAAGATTATGTTCTGGATGTTATTCTAAGCATCTAAGTTCATTTCCTAGAGAAAGTTGGGATGGAAATTATGAGGGTCAAAACTGTTCAAAACACAACATGTAAAAAATGGATTGACCAGAAATACTTATCTTTAGCATATCTCTTTACATTATCTTCTTGGGAAAATACTATCCATTTTTCTTCTATCCATTTCATACTTGAAATAAGTGCAGCTCTCTATTGAAACTTCAGGGGCTTTCATTATACAAATAATTGTGATTAATAATATCTTACAATATACAGGGTTGCTTATGTAGGCTACATGGAATGTGCCATTCTGATACCTTAGCAGATCTGCCTGAATTAAGATTCCATTTCCTTCTTTTGTCCATGCGTATTGGACAAGTAGGATTAAGATCAGTACAGTTATTGCAAAACACATTTACACAGTTTCTACTCAAGGTTCTTGTAGTAAGAAGACGTTAGGAAGTTTTCTCAGAGATATAAAAGAAGAAAATGCCATAAAGTTCATATCTTAACATACTGGTTTCAGCACAAAATTCAGGATTCTTTGTGATAACATTGAATTTGATTAAGGTCAAAGAATTTTGATTTGTTGGACTTAGATTGAATGAAGTTGTTTAGAATCTGTCAAAGTCTAATATTATTCATTTTGGATGGTAACTAATATGTTAGTGAGAATATAAATGTAAGGCTCAAGAGCGGTAAAAAGATAAAATCTGTTTCAGGTTCTTCTCTTCCTCCTTTCTTCATTATTGTCATCATCATCATCACCACCACCACTATCCTCCTCTTCCTCCTCATTGTTCTAGTGTAGCATTTCAACAAGGAAAGACAGGAATATCATGCCATTCTATTTAAATTAACAACACATTGTAGACATGTATGCATATCCTTTATAGTCTATTAATAAAATATATAAAATAACTTAAATTACAAGTTATTTTGTATTAACAATAGACTTAAAGAAAATGAATAATGTATATGTGTATGAATCACTTTGTGTGTATGCATAAACACACACATACACATATACATTCTCTACAGTTCTGGCTATTTATAAGAAAGGAATATAAAAGGTGACTCATACTAGTAAACTTCTAAATGCTTTTTAGAAAGAAGTTCAAGAAAATGTTTCTCCTTTCTCTTGTGCTAGAAAAGGAATACTCAATGAAGTACCGACATGGCAATTGAAGAGAGACGAAGGAAAGTATTTCACAACCTGGCACACAATTATGGAACATGATGTTACAAGCCAAAAGAATTGTCATTGCCTTAAAATAGTGTAGACCTCCATGTTCAGAGGCAGCACAAATTAAATTTCTATTTGTAGGATGAAAACCGAGGAAAGGGGTCCATTAACCCTGTGCTACTTAGATACTTTCTAGAAGCATCTTGCTGAGCATAACTGGAAAGTGGATGCTAGACTAAAACTTATAACTAGTGTGGCTCAAGTTTCGATACTATTGAGTTCTAGAGGGAGACAAACAGACTTCATCTCTCAAAACTTACTTTGATAACATTTTTAGATGTTCTACATATTAGCAAGTTATTCCAATGACTATAATTACTATGACCAGGTTCATGAGGCAAAAGGAGAACAAAACAACTTACTTTGAAATATGTTGTATTTAGGGTCAATAATGCCAAGAGGGATGGCAAAAATATGTAACAAGTCACTTGGTAGATTGTTTCCAGACTTATTTATAGACTAGAAAAACCAAAATCAATAGTATTTTAGTGTGTTTTGACTGATGGAAATTCCACTGATTTTAAAGAAATGTATAAATGTGTGTGTGAGTGTGTGTGTGTGTGTTATGTGTATGTGTGTGTGTATATGGAAATCCATGCACATCCACAACAGAGTTGCACAGACAGATTTGTCAAGAGAGAGAGAGGGAGAGGGAGGGAGAAGGAGAGAGGGAGGGAGACAGAGAGAGGGAGAGGGAGAGAGGGAGAGAGACAGACTTCAAATTGGAGGATTTACAAATTGTCATACTTGTAGAATAAGTATTTGTATAATATCAAATCAAATTGATCTGCTGCTGCTAGAATGTTCATTGTATTTTGTATGCCAAGTGAAAATATAGGGCTTTCAAAATAATGAGGCCACAACACTGAAATACTTCACAGAACATTTCTCTAGAATGCTTTCCTTTCTTGCTTTTAAACAGCAAGCTAAAGAGCCATTTTATAGCAGTGTTTTTGAAAGAGAAATGAACTGTCAATAAAGGAGAATATTTGTAGTTTAGGGGTGAAATGAGGGGTCCTTGGTACTGATGATGTCAACTAGTTTGGATCATGAAACTTCTGCAAGAAAACAGCCAAGCTCAGAGACCACCAGAAAGCACTCAGAAGTGAACTAATTATAACCTCAGGCACTTGTTTTTCTATCCTGAATTCTATATTTCATTGAATATTTTAAACTGCTTTAAATGCTGAGTGATGAACAGAGAAAATAAAACATCTCAGAGAATAAATAAAACACGAGAATAGGGATGTCAAATTCGTGGCCCATGGGCTGGATGCATCACAGGCTAGCCCTGCCCCTGCCTGGTATAACAAAGTGGGGGGAAGGCCCAATACATCATGTAACGTTGCTGTGACCACACAAGTTTGACATCCCTGCATTAGAAGGACAATAATATTTTGCAGAATTGTTGCAGGTGAATTTTTCATGAAGTCCATGACCATTAATGCTTTGCTTTTCTAATTATTGTGGCAGTACATGCCCAGTTTGGATATCAGCAATCCCAGTATGAGGACCAGCAATCCCAATATGTGGATCAGCAATCCCAGTATGAAGATCAGCAGTCCCAATATGTGGACCAACAACCCTTTCATCCTGAGGAACAGCAAGTGCAGCAGACACATGACTGTAAGTATCTGTAACATTATGTACAGGGCAGAACAAAAAGGTGAAAACGAAGACTGCACGGCCCTACGTTGCTATTGATCTTTCAGAAAGAGAAGCAGATTTTGCAGATTGATATCTTTGGTTGAGCAACAAGATGTAGACATTGAAAGCATTGGGTTTTGTCTTAGAATAGCAATATGATTAAAGGAGCAGCCTGAATAAAGCATGATTAAGACCTGGAAACAAAAACATAAGAAGAACTGTTGCAGGAATTGGGTATGGCTAGGCTGGAGAAAAGAAGGACTAGGGGTGACATGATCTCAGTATTCTAGTAGTTGAGGGACTGGCACTAAGAAGTGTGGGGGAGGTCATTTTATATTCCAAAGCACCAGAAATCTCCTGTTTGAGCAGGGGGTTGGACTAGAAGACCTCCAAGGTCCCTTCCATCCCTATTCTGATTAAACACAGAGGAGAGAGTGGAAAAGAGCTGTCAGACTAACGGCGAGGCATACCATTTCAAATCACTGTTCTCTTTACACAGTGGATCTATTTTCTCAAAGCGTTTCAGAGATGAGGAACTAGTAGAGCCAGTAAGATATAACTCCTTGCCAAAACAGGCCATTCATAATTACACAGATGGTCATCCAAACTCCATCATTGGCGCTTGTGCCACCAGGAAGTTATTTTTAAATTAAAATTTCCTAACATATAATATTCACCATCCTCCGTCTCTCCTTTTCTCATTCTGTAATGTGAACTCATTGTTTTGAGCCCAACAACAACAACTACATTTGCTTCATCACCTACGCATAATTGCCCTTCAGATATGAAAATGGTGATCATATCACCTGTTAATCATCTTTCCCTCAGGCCAATTGGAAGTGGAGTGGAACAGGAATGTGGGCATCATCCCAAAGTATAAGAAGGCAAGAACTTGCAGACTCTATTAGAGCTGGGCATTGTTTGAGCTTAGCTGGGTAGAAGAATCATAAACACATGAACCTGACATCTAGTTGCTCTCTCATAGTAAGGTTTCGATCTCTTTAAAGTGAGATAACAGAAAGAAGGACTAAGTGGCAAGAGCTTTTACAGGCAACAGCTTCTTTCATTATCGTTCCACATACACATAAAATATATTATACAACTAATAGATTGAGAAACAGTTTCTTTTCCAAGGCAGTAATTGTCTTGTATCAAATAGTGCATTTGTTGTTGTTGTTGTTGTTGTTGTTGTTGTTGTTGTTGTTGTTGTTATTATTATTATTATTATTATTATTATTATTATTATTATTATTATTATTATTATTATT
>BLBF01000054.1:8665408-8712502 GCA_015471245.1 Laticauda colubrina | reverse complement strand
ATATATATATATATATATATATATATATATATATATATATATATATGTATGTATGTATGTATGTATGTATGTATGTATGTATATGTATGTGTATATAGATAGATATGGATATGGATATGGAGATGGAGATAGAGATAGAGATAGAGATAGAGATAGAGATAGAGATAGAGATAGAGATAGAGATAGAGATAGAGATAGAGATAGAGATAGAGATAGAGATAGAGATAGAGATAGAGATAGAGATAGAGATAGATACCGTGTTTCTCATATAATAAGGCTGGGTCTTATTTTTTTTCTGAGCCCCCCAAAAATGGCTAGGCTGACTTTTCAGGGGTGACTTAATTTCCCCCCTTGCATCTTCGGGCAGGCAGGCAGCGACGGCTTGGATGTTGACCTCGGCGTTGGTGAAGCACTTCGTATTGGGGTCAACGCAGGCAGCACCATATCCGAGTGTGCAGCAAAAGTACTTCCTAATGGCAAGCTCCCCCACCATTCCCCCCCATTTCGTATGTTTTAATATGGGCCTTAATTTGGAGGGAGGGGCTTAATTTAATTTCATGCCTATAAAACATGCTGGGACTTCCTATTGGGGGAGGCTGTATTGTTGCAGAAACAGGGTAGATAGATAGAGATAGAGATAGAGATAGAGATAGAGATAGAGATAAATATACATATATACATACGTACATATGTACATATGTACAAATATACATATACATACATACATATATGCATATACATATATATACATATATATGTACAGATGGCACAGTAGAACACACCATATACCAGAAGAAAACACACACCAACCGCTACCTCATGCCCAATCCCACCACCACCCAGCATAGAGAAACTCCATGGCCAAAACACTAATCGCCAGAACCAAATGCCTGGCAGACAAGACACACATAAAGACTGAACTATACACCCTGACTAAAGTGCTGACAGCCAATGGCTTCCACAAAAGCAAAATCACTTGCTTGATCCACAAAAACACACTGAGACATAATGGAGACCTAGAAGATGAACAGACTATGGAGCAGCTGTCCTGCCCTACATAAGAGGTACTAGAGACAAAATCAATAAGATATTACACAGGCATCACATCAAGACTGCCTTCAAAACAGACAGAAAAATAGCAGCCATCCTTAGAAACCCCAAAGATAAAATTGACCTGGAAAACCAAGGCATATATGAAGTCCCCTGTGCATCATGCTCTGCCACATACATTGGATAGACCAATAGAAGAATAAGTACCCACCTGGATGAACACAAAAATGCAGTAAAAAAGCTGGAACACACTTCCTCACTAGTCCAACACATGAAAGCCACAGGTCATAGCATCAACTTCAATGGCACAAAAACCCTAGCCACTATAGAGAACCCCAGCTACAGAATTACCAAAAAAGCCATAGAGATTGAAAAAGACCTGAAAGCATGAACAGAAGAGATGACTCCACCAGACTGTCAATTATCTGGAAGCCTGCACTCTCAAACAAAAAAATATCCACACCACAAGTCAGCCAAACACCTGGGCACAAACAGACTCCCTCTAATACCTCCAGCTCAAACACACCCCAACCAGGCACCCAGATGAAACCTAGCTTCCTTATAAATGATAGCCATCTGTTTACTCTGAGCCAAGCCGCACTAAAAGCCTCCAATACAGGAAACACAATGTTGCCAGCCAATGAAGACAAAAAAAGCCACAAAACAGACAGAAGATATGAGATACACCAATCAAGCAGAACACAGCAAACTCCAAGACCAATAAACACAGACCAAGACTCCCAATCAATCAGGATGAAGAAAAAACCATTCTGGCACAGTAGTAGTCTAGCCCCAAATTTAAAACTGAAACAACTATAAAAGTCTGACTCACAGATGGACACAATACAGAAGCCTGATGATGGCAGATGAGATTCTGCCGAAACATTGCTACAACTTTAAAAGCACAACTATAATGACGTGGGAAAATACCCGAACAAAGCTGAATACCATATACATATACATCATAACAGAAAAAATAAAATAATTGTATGCTGAATTTAGAGAGAGAAATATCACTAGGCAATGTAATAATTACTGAGGTTTAGAAATACTTTGTGGCATTGCAAATATGTTTGGTCTATAATAGAATTCTTTTCTTTCAGATTTTACCACATTAGCACCCTCAAGTCCTGTGAGCATGATCCCTGCAATGAGAACAACAATGGTTATCAAGTGTAAGTTGGTCAAAGATAATATTTTTATATTGTAAAAATAATTTTAGATTGCTTGCTCTTATATGAATTGTTGAGCTTAGTTCTAGTCACATCAATGATGTGAGGTCAGAGTGAAAATAGAAGACTTTATTAAGAATAGAGCAATCAAAAAGGGTGGAAAGGAAGGAAACTCAATGGCAAATAGCAATTAATAATCACGCTGAAATGTTGCCATACTTCATGTGAATGATTGAGGCTATGTACTCTAGAATACATAGGTGACATTTGGTGTCATGGTTAAGGCATCATACTAGAAACTAGAAGGCTGTGAGTTCTAGACCCACCTTAGGAACAAACCTTTGAGCCAGTCATTTTTTGTCAGCCCTAGGAAGAAGGCAATAGCAAACCATTTCCAAAAAACCCTTTTCAAGAAAAATGCAGCAATTTGTCTAGGCAGTCTCAAGTAATTGGTCATGATTGAAAGAGTGGAAAAAACCTCTTAGAGGAACAGATGAGAAAATAAATGGGTGGATGAGGGGATGGGTTGACTGAGGTGGCTAAAGAAGGTAGTTTTGAACAAAAAGTTTTACATATTACTTTGAATCCACAGCTGGAAACTCAGCTCATAATCATAGAGTGTGTAGCACTTGGGGCAATTTCCACTTCAAGACCTTTGATGGAGATATCTATCAGTTTCCTGGACTCTGCAATTATGTCTTTGCATCCCACTGCAAATCCTCTTATGAAGACTTCAATGTGCAAATAAGACACTTGGTGATTAAGAATGTTTCTGTTATAAGCCATGTGGTTTTAAAACTTGATGGAGTAGCTGTTGAACTGACCACAAATTCCATTATTGTCAATGGAGAGCCGTAAGTTTCATTATTTAAACAAATATATTTTTGTTATTTGAATGCCACACATTCCAGTCACATCAGGGCAAGGAGGAAGAGTGTCATTTCATATATCATTTATATTCCACTTTAACATTTGTAAATGAGAAGTTTCCTGTAAGGGAATTTCTGTCACTTTCAATTGCAATGTGCTTTATTTCTAGGGTTCAGTTGCCTTACAGCCACTTAGGAATTCTGATGGAGAGATTCTCAGATTATCTTAAGATCCAAGGGAAATCAGGAATCACCCTGGTGTGGAATCATGGGGACAGCCTTTTGGTAAGAACCTATTCTAGATATGGCAAGGAATTCCTATTATGGTTTTGGAAAAGACTTGTGGATCTTTACTTACACAAATACATTATGCCTGTCTTTCTATCCACATATCCACATATCCATCCATCTATCTATCATCTATCTATCATCTATCTATCTCTACAAATATTGTATATACCAGTGATGGCTAACCTTTTCCAAATTGTTTGCCAAAAGTGCATGTGCATGCCTGCATCCATGATGCAATACATGTGTGACTCTCTCTGTCCCCCTGTGCATGTTTACGTGACCCCTGCACATGCACCATGCACCTCTGCACATACATGCATGATCCCTCCTGCACCACACGCCTCCATGCATGTGCACGCAACACCCCTCCCACTTGGTGCATGCCTCTGCGCATGCATGGCAGATAGCCGACAATTAGCTGACTGGTGGGGATGTGTGCATGTGCAGTGGGGCTCCTTCCTCTCACATGCTGGCAGAAGTAGCTCTGCGTGCCTCTTCCAGTACGCATGCCATAGGTTCACCATCATGGGTATATTCAGTGTGTGTGAGAGAGTGTTATTCAGGGGTGGGATTCAAATTTTTTAACAGTTGGTTCTGTGGATGTGGCTTAGGTGGTGAGTGTGGTCATGTTATTGGCTGGGTGTGGCCCACTCAATATCACTCACATTGAAGCACGCATCTCCTTGCCTGGCCTCTCATAACTGTGGGGATGCTTCAACAGTCGTAAGTGTGAAAAATGGTCATAAGTCATTTTTTTCAGTGCCATTGTGACTTTGAATGGTCACTGCACACAAGCAAAGTACCAGCAAAGGAATGTTCCTGAGACAGGAAGTCTAATTCAGCCAAGAATGTGATAAGGGTAAACAGAGGCAGTTTCTGTAAGCAACAGCAGAATGTTTCCTTCTTGCCTTCCTTACAGGATTAGGCCAGTAATTTCTTCTAACAACCAGTTCTCCGAACTGCTTAGAATGTTAACAACCGGTTCTAGTGAGTATGTGTGAACTTATAGAATCCCACTCCTGGTGTTATTTCTATGTTATGTATTAGAAAACTATAGACAAAAAAAAAGTGTCTGTGGATGTTATTTTGTAATTAAACGTTCTTGACATGATGGATAAGAATAATAAGTTACTAAATTTATCTCCTGTTTAGGAGTTGCCTCCACAAACAGCTGTATCTTCCCAAATGTTTCTCAAGAAGTACTGATTTTTGCAATTGGCTTTGATACAATATACATATTGATTGCTTCCTTATTTAATTGATGTTCTTAATTGCATGTCTATTCTTGAAAATATCTTTGCTTGCACAATGAGATACTGAAAATATAGCTATGAGGCTAAGGACTATCATATCTAAGTTTCAAAAATCTGGATGATCGCTAGATATAAGCAAAAACAGAAAGATTTTTCACATCTCACTGATGTCATTTAGTCAAATTTTGCAGCCCAAAACTAGCAGCCTTAATGGTACAGCATTTAAATAAAGCTGTCTTTTAATGAAATGTAGGGAGAATACCAATTAATGTGGCATTCTTTATTGTGGAAGTTTTTATTTTTTAATTCTTTCAGAATTAAAGAGTAATCCTCAAGGGGCTCTGTAACCAATTTACTGGTTTTGCTGTCACCACAAAATATTTTCCTAATTTAGAAACAAGCATCTGTCTTGGTGTTTGTTTGTTTTTTAATGGGCACAGTGGTTATATGACTAGAATGGAATCTGAAGAACATACAGAATTGCTCAGCAACCTAGGACTTCCAGTTTGAACCTCTTCATTGATAGACTGAAACCACGATCATGTATGGTTTCGATCCATGCTTGCTGCTGGAGCACCCCGAGCTGGCTGGCTTTGGGACTAAGCCACCCCGAAGAGGTGGTGAAGAGGGGGGGAGACTGCCAGCAGGGTTGAGGAGAGCCGCATCTCTCCTCCTCAGCTGGCCATTCTTCCCTTTCCCAAAGGGGGTTGCAGCAGTGGTCAGAAATGGCCACCTCAGAGAAGAACTCAACTGGAAAAGAATGCGCAGGAGGAAGATAAGAAGAGAAAGTTTTGGCTGACTGGGTTAAACTGCAAAAGCAACAACTAAGGTACCCTGGAATTTAAACTAAAAAAAAGAAAAGTAACTTTGTTCCCAAAGAAGACTTTGAAGCAGCAAAGGAAAGTGAAAAGACTTGTTGCTTTTTTTCTTCTCTCTCTCTCCCTATACTGACAGCTAAGAGAAACTGGAAAAAAAAATCCACTTTGACATCAATAGGCATTTAAGCTGAAAATAAAATGTCAAAGGGATAAAGATTTCTGTATACTTAAAAGTTTTTAAAAGCAGGAAAGGAGAGAAAAAGAATAAAAGGGCAGGATTTGGAAAAAAGGGAAGAGACTGCCTGGAATGAAAAGGAATTTACAGCAAAATTTCAACAAGACTTCTAAAAGATACATCCTAACTGAAACTTGGCAACAGAATAGTGGAACCCAAGGAAGAGAAATGGTAAAAAGAAGTATGAAGAAACAGCTTGGGAGTATTTGGATTATTTGTTGATCTCTGGATTTTTGGTTATTGCATTTGAATGACTAAAATCAATCGGGTGGTTGCTTAAAAGTGTTTAAAATGGCACTACATTTAGATGAACTGAAAATGGAACTTAAAAAGTACCAAGAAGATGCACAAGAAGAGAGAGATTCTTTTGGCTTTGTATTTCAATTCTTAGAAATGGAGATCTGGAACGATGAGAAACAACAAGAAATGTCTGCAGAACAAGAAGACTGGGACAAAGAATGAACAAATAATTTTATGTGGGGAAAAGAAAGGAAAAGGGGGAAAGAGAATGAAAAGTTTAAGATTTGAAAAAGCAACCTAGAAAAGGAAGCATACTTTGAAAAATAAGTATAATATTAGAAAGCAACAGAAGAGGGGAATACAGAAGGGAGAATTTGAAGTAGAGAGACAAGGGGGTAAAAAGGGGAAGGAAAAGAAGAGAGGGAAGAAGAAAAGGAAAAGAAGTTATAAAGGACAGAAACAAGATATGGAGAAACAGGGCCTATTTAGAGATAATGGGCGAAAATTTAATTGAAAAAGGGATTCTGCAAAGGTACATAAGATATTGTTATATTAGAAAGAGAAATAATTTTAGAAAATATGAAACAATCTATGATTAAAATGATGGATAAAATAGTTATCTAGTGAAATGTTTGTTAATAAATAAATGAAATAAAATGAATGAGAGAATTGAATTAGGAAAGGATGGGAGCATTTTAATTGTTTAATGCTTTAAAAAAAATCAAAAAATCAATTACAGAAAGCTTATAAATGTTCCCAAGGAAGTATGATATTTAATTGAAAAGAAATGTTAAACATGTTAAGACTTTAATGAATATTAATGATAGAACTGAATTGGAATGGAATGAGTGTTTTAATTATATATATTTAGAATCACTTTTTAAGAATATAGTGTGTATTTTAAGAATGTACCAAGCAGAATTTGATTGGAAGTTATGTATTATATTGAATGTTATAACCTCAAGATATATATTGAAGCTTAAATAAGAGTTGAGTGGATAAAATCAAAAGATATAAAGATGTCATACTCCAATTAGTAATTACACGAGAAAATCTGTTAAATGAGAAAAGAAAATATGAAATTGAAACAGGATAGACAAAAGAATAAATGTAATGATTTGAATTAAGATGAGATAATTAAAATAAAATTGAGAAAATTAAGAGAGGAGAAAAACTATGTAGAAAATGTAAAACAGTAATAAGATATGGAATAGAACATAAAAGTGAGCATGAAACTGAGTTTGTATAAAGAAGTGTAACCTGGGACCATGCTATTTTCGAAAAAAGATGTTTTGTTTGTATTATGTTTTTTTTGTGATAAAATAAAAAAATTTCAAAAAAAAAGAATTGCTCAGCAACCTCATTAATGTTTAAGCAAAGAATCAAATGAATTTTGACTCTTGATCTTGAGCATCAGAACCTTTCTCCTCTCTCAGGAGGAGAAAATACTAGCAAATGCCATTGTTCTCATGATGATTTGGAAGGTTTCCTCTCTTCAGATGACATAACTCAGTGAAGAGCCTGTCAAACCATCACAAGAATGGGCCCTGCATGAAGGATGGAATGAAGTGACAGAAAGACTCCTATACAGGATGGAGCACCACAATGGGTGTGGTGGGTCAGAGAGAGGATTTTCAGAGGCTGGTGGGTGCCTCCCAGGGCCTCCTCCAGTTTCCAAGGCACCCCATGCACAGTTGCTTAATGACTGCAACAGGTAGATCTTGGATTGCAGCCACTTGAGCAAGATGGTCATGTGGCTGGCTTAGTAATGACTGTAATGACCAAGTTTAAACTTAGCTGCCATGATTAGTAGAGGACTACCTTTAGTCTCATTCCATTTATTTCTTATCCCTTTTATTGTTGATTCTTCAGCACTTGTCTCATTTGATTTGGTGTCTGACAATATTCAGACATGTTGTTAAATTAATTTATGCCCCAATGAATGAGGTACAGCAACATTGAGGGCTGTCCTTTCTCTTCTATTCTGAAATGTTTGGGAAGGTTTGTTTCATTTTAAATACATAATCTGAGGGTCTTCCTGGATTCAAGATTCCTGCTTGAGGAGCAGGTGGCAATCATTGCAAAGAGGCCTTTGCTCAACTTTCTGTTATGTACCAGTTGCATCCCTTCCCTAATTTCAAGAAGAGATTGGACTCCCATCTGTCAGAAATGGTGTAGGGTCTCCTGCTTGGACAGGAGGTTGGACTAAATGATCTATAAGGTCCCTCTGATTATCTGTATCTGAGAAGCACTTATTTCTGTCACTCATACCCTAGTAATCCCCTGTATGGACTACTGCAATGTCCTCTACATGTGGCTATCCTTGAAAAGTGTTCAGAAGTTGTAGCTGGTGAAGAATTAGGTGGCATGTGCAGTTCTGGCTGTCCCTAGGAGTTGCACATGTGACACCTCAGTTACGTGAGTTGCTTCTTTGCTTCTGAGTCCGATTTAAGGTTGATTATTACCTTTAAAGCCCTTCAGAGCATGGGATCATCTTGTCTCAATTACTTTGACTCAGCCAACCTGGCTAGGTAGAGGAGATATGTTGTGATCCCTGGCATAGGGTTCAAGATTGGCCCTCTATCTTTTATTACTGTTTTACCTTTGTTTTAATACTGTTTTTAAACTTTGCTAATGATTAAAAGCAAGTCTCTTTGACTGTAATGGATTTTATTTGTAAACCATCCAGAGTCACTCAGGTGAGGTGGGCAGTATATTGAATTAATTTGATTAATAAATTGAAAAAGTTTGAAGTACACCTGCTAAAATAAGTCATAGTTAATATTAAATATCACTTATTGCTCAAAGAGACATCAGAACAAAACCTTTCTATCTTCAGTTTTAATTGTACCATAGGAAAAGGATGCAATGGCCTGTTTATTTTGTACATCACCATGATTTAACATGACAGTCAAAGGCAACAGTTGGATGTAATGGGAATTCAAAAGTAAGAAAGAAAACAGAAATGCACTATCAAATCTTAAAGCTAATCCAAATGAACTTCATTTTAATCTCTACACATGCTCACCTCTACACCTGTTTACCAATGTTATACACAGCCTGTTGTCATCTCTTAATTTTCATTCTTAAAACTCTAGATCTTCACTATGGTTACATTATTTTGTCTTGTTTTAGTTGGAACTAAATGAAAAATATGCTAATCAAACTTGTGGCCTTTGTGGAGATTTCAATCAAATTGCAACCTACAATGAATTCATTTCCAACAGTAAGTGGCAAAAATAGTAGACTTCTGTTTTTATTGCTTTTGGGGTCACATCTCAATTTATTTCTAGAACAGGATTTATTTTGACAATACCACTGAAAGATAATTGGTTTGATAGCCTTAAACTATGCAACTGTATAATGTTATACAATGGTTTAAGATTGTTGAATTAACCACTTTCAAATTTGAAAGGATCCTAGGTTTGTTTCTTTATTATTTGCTTTTTCAGAACTAATGTAGAAATTCCATGCATCTTTTAAACCTAGATATCTGTTTTTCACTTCAGCCTGGAAAGAAGGCTGAAAAATTTAATGTGGTCAGAGATGTGCCAGGAAAAGAAAATAATGGGTTGCTCTTGCAAGGAGTTACAGCTCAGATTAATATGTGTTTCTCTACCTAATGCTGGTGGAGAATTCTGGGAATTAGAGTCCACATGTTTTAAAGTTACTGAGAATGAGAAATATTGAGCTAAATTCAAGGACTGGCTGCAATGTTACTTTTTCATCACAGTCATAATTAAAGGTCACTCAATATATGAATTGGGCAGGTTTGTAAAGCAAAAGAAAGCTGAAGTAAGATCATAGTCACAGCCCAGGTTTCACTTAGCTTAATGATTGAATCCTAACTGTAGCTCAGGGGTCTTCAAACTTGACAGCTTGAAGACTTGTGGACTTCAACTCCCAGAATTCCTCCTCCAGTCATGTTAGCTCAGGAATTCTGGGAGTTGAAGTCCACAAGTCTTAAACTAGCCAAGTTTAAAGACCTTGGGTGTAGCTACCAAACAAGGAGAACCTGTAACAACAACTTAGAAGAGAATTAATGCATAGGCAGAAGATAAAGATTGATGCTTCTCAACAAATAAATGCACTGTCTTCCAATTGGCAAAAAAAAATCAGAAAATAAAATACAAGCTGAATAGTCAAGACCTTGTTGATGATCCAAACTCTGTCAAGGACTTTGGAGTACTCATCTCAAAGGATCTAAGTGCTAGAGCCCACTGTAACTACATAGCCAAAAAGGCATTAAGAGCTGCTAACCTAATCCTATATAGCTTTTTCTCTGGTAATGTCACACTACTAACTAGAGCATACAAAACATTTGCTAGATCAATACTTGAATACAGCTCATCAGTCTGGAACCCACATTACATATCTGATATTAACACAGTTGAGAAAGTCCAGAAATATTTCACAAGAAGAGTTCTCCACTCCTCTACTCATTGCAGAATATCTTATGCCACCAGACTTGAAATTCTACACCTAGAAAACCTAGAACTACGCCGCCTTCGGTCCAATATAAGTATAGTATATAAAATCATACATTGTATGTCCTACCTGTCAATAAATACTTCAACTTCAACCATAACAATACAAGAGCACACAATTGATATAAACTCATGGTTAACTGCACCAAACTTGATTGTAGGAAATACAACTTCAGCAACAGAGTGGTCAGTGTCTGGAATACTGTATCTGACTCTGTGATTTCTTCCCCAAACCCCAAAAACTTTAACCTTAGACTGTCTACTATTGACCTCACCCCTTTTCTAAGAGGTCTATAAGGGGCATGCATAAGCGCACGAACATGCCTACTGTCCCTGTCCTATTGTTTCTTTCATTCTTCTTATACGTATCCATGTATTCATAACTATGTTTTTACTTATACCTATTATCTTTGACAAATCAAATCAAATAAATAAATAAAATAAGTAAATTCAAGAGGACTCATTGATGGGGGGGGGGTCTGTGAAGAGGAAGGCTTATAAAAACAAGTCAAGATGACAATAAAAAGGATAAAGCTTCAGACATGTGGTTACTGCTACCATCTTGATCAGAGGTCCCCAAACTTGGTAACTTTAAGACTTGTGAACTTCCAGAATTCCCCAGCCAGCTGGGAGTTGAAGTCCACAAGTCTTAAAGTTGCCAAATTTGGAGACTTCTGATCTTGACTGTTCCTGAAACACCACTGCTCGGTGATATTCAAAACTAGGGGACTTTAACTCTTCATAATGGGAAGGAGAGATTGGCCTAATTAACCTCATTGTCTTGGCAAGAACCAGTTTGGTTTCATATCATGAAGACTGATGGTCTTTCTTGGTGAAAGACTGAGGATCTTTCTTCCAGCTTTCTTGGACCCCTTTGCCAGATTTATTTCTCACAGAGGGAAGATAGTAAAGTTGCAGCCTGTGTCTAAACAGGTCTCTCTTTTTTGTAATCCTGCTTTGTGAACATGCTAAAATGGTCTTCTACTTATTGCAGATGTCCAGCTGACTCCTTTGCAGTTTGGAAACATGCAGAAGATGGACGGACCCACAGAACAATGTGAAGATCCTATCCCTTTACCTGGAACCCAATGCAGTCAGGCTGTAAGGATTTGTATTTCATTTCATTCTCTATAAAGGAATTTGGCTGTTTCCTCCCCCCTCTTCTTTTTCTTCTTCTTCCCTCTTAAGAGCAAGCAGAAAACAATTAAAACAGTAAAATCTTGAAAATAAAAAAAAAACCAAGCTTGTAATCATTAGCAATGCAGATCAATAATAGTGTAGTAGCTGTGATGTCATGTTCATATCTTAGCAACACTAATTTCTTTTTTTCTAGACCACTCTGTGCCAAAATATTCTGACTGGTAATGCATTTGAAGCTTGCAATGCATTGGTTGATGTGCATGACTACATTGATGCTTGCATACAAGACGTATGCCAATGTGATCCATCTGTGACTGAAGTCTGCATATGTAACACCTTTGCTGAGTACTCCAGGCAATGTTCCCATGCCGGTGGACAACCACTTGAATGGCGAACAGAAGATTTCTGTCGTAAGTATTAATTCCAAAAGAAAACTGCATTCCTATGGAGAACTCTTTGCAATCAGTGTATAATAGAATCCTAGATAAGGCGGTTAGAGGCCACCAAGATCAATCCTATGCCTAAACAGGGAAATCCAGATCAGTGGTGGGATTAAAATTTTTTTACTACCGGTTCTGTGGGTGTGGCTTGGTGGGCATGGTGTGGCTTGGTAGGTGTGACAGAAGGTTACTGTAAAATCCCCATTCCTTCCTCACCCCACTAACCTGCTTTCCAGCTTTGTTTTCCTGTGCAGGGCAACAAAAGAAGATCCAGTCGATCAGCTGGGACTCGGGAGGCAGAGAATAGATGGGGGCAGGGCCAATCAGGGGTGGTATTTGCCAATTCTCTGAACTCCTCAAAATTTTTGCTACCGGTTCTCCGGAACTGGTCAGAACCTGCTGAATACCACCTCTGATCCATATCCAATTCAAAGAGATGCAACCTCTAACATTCAAATATCTCTGAAACAACTTCAGTTGATTAAGCTAACCAATGGGATATTCAGAGTTTAGTTAGGGTTATATGTAGGTACTCTGCATATCTCCAACCATGATTTAGTTCAGTTTTGAACAGTTCTTATCAATAAGAAGCTGGTGCTAATGTTTAATATACCTTTTTAAAAAATAACCTATTAGATTCAGCCTTTAAGGTTTGTTTAAAAAAGAAGCCTTTCCTCAGTTTTATATATATAAAGAGCATTACCATGTTTCCCCTTGCCTTTCTGGACAACACATCTTCTTTTTTCCAGACTGATGATAAACACAGCTTCTTAATATTTGCTTCCCAGAAATTGGTTCCCTCTGAAGATTAAAATATATTGCCAATATTCTGCTTAGGGTATTTTTATCTCCAGAGAGAGGAAAAAAAGTATAAATGGGTTTCTAATGTCTCATTGTTCATTTCTATTTTCAGCCAAGTCTTGTCCTTTCAACATGCAGTATCAAGAATGTGGATCCCCTTGTTTTGACACTTGTACCAATTTTGAGCAGTCCCAGTTATGTGAAGATCACTGTATAGATGGTTGTTTCTGTCCCTCTGGTAAGTCAGTATCCATGCTCAATTGTTTATACTTGCCTGGTGGAAGTATCTTTTGGTCTTAAAAAAAAGAAGTATCTTCTTTGTTATAGAAGTTGCTACATGGAATTTCATTCCAGATATCATGGAAAGGAAAACAAGTTTGCAATAAAGTGTTTGCTCTTCTCTGACATGTGTTTAAAATGTTATATTTCAGTGTTCTTGCAGGAAGGATCATTTAAAGGATAAAAATAAAACACCTTTTTTGTCTTCGGTATGAATAGTTGACTTTCATTTGATTGGATTTGAAGCATTGTAAAGATAATGTAAATTAAAAGCATTTGGGGGGAAAAAATTAAAATTGTTTGAATTCTAAACAGTTATTGATTGATTTATATATCTGAAGATAAAACAAACTTTTGGGCTGGATGTTTTGTAGTTTAATTTTAATTCTGTTTCTTGATCTACAATTGTATTTAATTTACAAAATAGAATTGACTTGATTTAACAGATCAAGGAAATTGGCTGAGTGCTAGAATGAAATTAAATCTGCTCAAGAAGAACAACTTTATGTGTATTTTCTTGCTAGAATTTACAACATGGCAGCATAAAAATCTGGTTCACCCTCATAAAAATATTTTTACCTTGTACTTTTGTCTTGATGCTGGCTTTTATGAACATGGTAGAGATTTGTTTCTTTAACAGCTTTCCATAAACCACATTTATAGCAATTAAGGGCAAAATTCCATGAGATACTACTGATAGGCAGGGAAGGAGGGAGTATTTTCATCAGAAATACAGCATCTGTAAATCTGATGGTGTAGAGGAAAAGTTTCCAGTGAAAACCGGTTGATTCATGGTTGCCATAAGATCAGAACATGCTTCGGTGTCATCTGAAACCTTGCTCCAGATATGGAAATACCCTGTTTCTCCAACAATACAGCCTCCCCCAATAGGAAGTCCCAGCATGTTTTATAGCCATGAAATGAAATTAAGCCCCTCCCCCCAAATTAAGGCCTATATTAAAACATGAGAAATGGGGGGGAATGGTGGGGGAGCTTGCTGTTAGGAAGTACTTTTGTTGCACACCCAGATATGGTGCTGCCTGCGTTGACCCCGATACAAAGTGCCCCACCAATGCCGAGGTCAACATCCAAGCCATTGCCACCTGCCCACCCAAAGATGCATGGAGGGGAAATTAAGTCACCCCTGAAAAGATGGCCTGGCCATTTTGGGGGCGCTCAAAAATAATAAGACCCAGCCTTATTATATGAGAAACATGGTAGTTCAGATGCTTTTCTGTACTGAAGGAAAATATAACACATTACATTGATGACAAGAGTCAAGGAGATTTATTACTAGGAATCATATAATGTACTCCTACTTCTTAAAAATAGAAATGAGCATGAATAACATACATTGGTTATTTTTTGTTTAGGCACTGTGTTCGATGACATTAACAATTCTGGCTGCATCCCCAGTTCAGATTGTTACTGCACTTACAATGGGGATTCTTATGCTCCTGGTACTTCTTTTTCCTCCCAATGCATTTCATGGTGAGAATAATAATATTCTGTGATTTAATAATGTTTCATTGGTGATGGAAAGAGAAAGACACATGTTATTTGATAGATTGGCTTGTTAAGAATAAACTGGGCACAGCTAATAATGCTAAGAATGTCACAAGATTGTGAAATAATGTTTAATTACACACATAAAGGAATTCATGAACATGAATTCCTTGTTGCTTTGCATGCTGTTATTTCTGAATCCACCTACAAATCAGGGGTGGGATTCTACCAGTTTGCACCTATTTGCTAGAACCGGTTGTTAACATTCTAAGCAGTTTGGAGAACCAGTTATTAGAAAAAATTACTGGCCTAATCCTGTAAGGAAGGCAGGAAGGAAACATTCTGGTGTTGCTTACAGAAACTGCCTCTCCGTTAACCCTTATTACCCTTATTAACCCTTATTAACCCTTATTCTTGGCAGGACTAGCTGTCCTGTCTCTGGAATGTCTCTGGAGTTATTTTTCCCTTCCTTTGCTGGTACTTTGCTTGTGTGGAGTGACCATTCAAAGTTACAATGGCACTGAAAAAAGTGACTTATGACCATTTTTCACACTTATAACTGTTGCAGCATCCCCACAGTCATGAGAGGCCAGGCAAGGAGATGCGTGCCTCAATGTAAGTGATACTGAGTTGGCCACACCCAGCCAATAACATGACCACCAAGCCACATTCACCTAGTCGCATGACTACCAAGTGATGCCCACAAACTAAGCTACACCCACAGAACCGGTTGTTAAAAATTTGAATCCCACCCCTCCTACAAATTCTTGCCATTTGGATGCACAAAAATAGCTCTTAATTACAAAAGAGTTTTTCACAAAGTTGAAAAATATAGTATTGTTTTTTTTAAAAAAGTTGATTTATTTTTCTTCAAAAATTAAAAGCTTCACAAATTATAGATATCAATAAATCTATAGGCACATTTTGACTGTGGAAAGGTTCATTATGAAATTTAGTTAATTTAAGAATTTCCCATCTCCGGCTGATTCTGGTTGAGTCACATATTGCCATATCAATTCAATATATACCAAATATTTGGGCATTAATAAGAATGTACCCAACAAGGGATTCATTCTATCTTAATCAAAGGCCTGGGAAACACATTGTTAGAAATGTCATAATTCTATTCGATTTACATGGTGGCAAGCAAATACTTCCAAATAGTTTCTTGAACCCTGAGTGTCTTAAAAAGCTCATCATGTATTGTGTAAAAAGGCAAATAACTGAAAATCAGGTCTGCTGATCTCTTTGGCTGCTCTTCATCAGGCATGCATATAGTTGACTGCATTCATTGTTAGTGATGATAAGACCTATTATTACTTTATATGACCTGAAGAACATTTCTGAAGATGTTCATCTGCCTAAAGAAGCAAACCCCAGTTGAATGCATTTTTCATTTTTTCTCCATTCCTACATAAGTTTTCCTCAAATGTGCTTTGCCAAACTAAAAGTCCTCTAGAAAGGTTTTGAAGAGGAAAACCATGAGGATGAGGAACTTAATAGGAAATCCCATTGTATGATACTCTGTTTATATGACATTGACGATATTTCTGATATCTATTATTGTCAGCAATCATATACTGAAGAAAAAGCTTCTATAAATTATAGCAAACATCCAGAGAATGTTCTAGAATTTAAAAACTGGAGTATATTTGTCATCCAAATCCAAGATGTGGAATTTGGATAAGGATTGAGGAAAACTGGGTATTCTATTAATACAAGCCTAATTTGGCTGACCAATAGGCTTCTTTAATTAACAAAACTCCAAATACATTAATTTCTTTATCAAATGAAACAGGATTTTTAAAGTAGCCTCTCTTGGATGCAAATACTTCCTTCAGGATTATAGAAATTATACTGTTATGTTCATTAATACTGTGGGTCTTTTAAAACATTAAATAACACTGCAATAAAATCCTAAGTGAACATTCCATTTGGAATACCAATAAAAAAAATCCATTAACAAGGGTCATAGGTTACTGCTTTACTTGCAAACATGAGAATATGCATAGCACAACAACCAACCTTTTTATTATAAGGATTGCTCTACTTTTTGTTTAATAATTTGTTGGAAATATCGTCCTCTTCTTCTTTTTACTTCAGTTCATGCACTGGGGGACAGTGGACTTGCATCAGCCTTTCATGTCCTGGAGTATGTTCTGTTGAAGGTGGCTCCCATATCACCAGTTTTGATGAGAAACACTATTCCTTTTTTGGGGACTGTAGCTATATGCTCACTAAGGTAATCTGCATGGACTAATCTGCACATGGCTACCTGATTAGATTGATGGACTTTGGAGAGACTTCCTATTCTTTTACATCAACACTGTAGTTTAAAGTTCCTGTTAAAGGCCAATTCTAAAGAAGAATTCTAAAGAATTGTACCAATTCTAAAGAAGAGACCCAAACCATAGGTCCTATCCACATGATTGTGATAATTCAGTCTCCAACTATGTGTGGTTGTCAGACCAAAAACAAGAACTCCCCCATGCATTATTGCTCCTGGGAATAGTTCATCCTTTCTTCCAATCTATGAATTATCACATATTTTTATTCATATCAATTGAAATAAGGCTCCCTTCTTCTTGATTACACTTGAAATTGGTGCTTGGGATAACTGAATCTTTTCATCATCAAAAGTTTACAAAAAGATTATAATTATTCCAATGTTATCATCAGACATTATGAAATCCTCAACCACAGTTCTGATTTCTGGTATTTCGGGGATAGATCGATACATGTCTAATGGCTTCCCCTTTTTTTATTTGTTAAATTGTGATGTTTTGTTCAAAGAAGAGGGGAAAAACATAAATTGCAACTTTTAAAGTACTTTATTCTTTTAATTGTGGGAAAGAAATTCTGACCTACAAAAAAATAGTCAGGTGATTTTATTCTTATTGTTTTAAAAGACAGGTAGCATGGTGTCTCAGTGGTTAAGATATTGGCTGGTTAGCTGAAAACTGACAGCCCATGTTCAAGACCCTGAGTGCCATGTGACAGGGCGAGTTCCCAACCTCACTCCAGCTCCTGCCAACCTAGCAGTTTGAAAGTATGCAAATGCGAGTTAATAAATAGGTACCACTTAGGTGGGAGGGTAACAGTGCTCAGTAATGTCATGTTGGCCACATGACTGCAGAAATATCTTCGGACAGCACTGGCTCAATGGCCTTGACACAGAATAAGCACTTCCCTCTGTACTTGGCAACAACTAGCAGAGTATAATCTTTCATAGACCCCGTTACCTTTCTTTAAAAAAATTTAAAAGTGTCACTAGTTTAGAAGGGATATGATAGGTTCAGACAATGCCAACTATTAATACTCTTTTTTTCCCCCAGCTCTGTGATAGCAATACCTTTGCTGTTCTGGGAGAAATTCAGAAGTGTGGCCTGACAGAAACGGAGACATGCCTGAAAGGATTAGCCATAAGCACTGATGGAGGACAGACAGTAAGTGTGAAGAACAAGAATGGATGAGAAGCATGCTCCCTCAATAGTTTTAGGAACATTTTTTTTTCCACCAGACCCAGTGAGAAACAGATTTAGTTTGCATGCAAAATTTTGTTCTCAGTTGAGCTCTTGATATTAATATTAAAGTTATACCAGAAATATGGAGTAAAATGTTGACTTTCCAATTACAAACAACACATGAAGTTCATTTTCTTTGCACAATGTTCTGTTCATTGTTTGTTTTTACAGGGGATCCAGGTTCTGGAGTGTTTTTTCTTTTAATACGGTATTTCAGTATCACTTTTCACCAACTACCCGGCCTCCAAAGTTTATTTCCTTCAAGCTTCTTGCCTTCAATATTGAGTTCTCCACTTCACTTTCCTATTCCTCTTTTCCTTGTTTCTATTTTCTTTTCCTGTTCTTTTTCCTTTTTTCACATTTTAGTTCTTATTCCCTAGTTTAAGCAATCTTCCTGTTGGAATCTAGCTCTTGGCCTTCACTTTCTCAATTTCTTTTTGTACTTATCTTCAAATTTGCCTTACAAAATTTCTCCATGGCACAGGAATTATCTGGACATGAGTCTGAAAAAATATCAGAAAAATATTTATCCCATCCCACTTAAAACCTGTTCCAAATATTTCAGCACTTTTATTTTTGGTACACAAACTTCATTCAACCATTTTTTGTCAGAATCTTCATTCCAACAAATGAAATATGATATAGATTCTTTATACAGATATCTTGTGTTAAAAAAATCTACTTAAGCAAAACAACAAGAGTGTATTTCTTAAAAGAGTTAATGAAAATGTATGTATGGATGACTGAAGGAAAAGAAATTGGTTTCTTGTTTTAATTTATTGCTGTATGCTGCTTTGAGTTATTGTGTGTGAGTTGGACATATGTATTTGCTTTATAAATACTGCAGTAAAGACATATTTTCTCAGTTTGCTTGCTCTAATCTCTCATTTTTCACTACCCAGGTGATTGTGATCAAGTCTGATGGAGCTGTATATGTGAATATGATCCTCACTCAGCTGCCTATCTCAGCATGTGAGTTCTTTGCTATTTATATTCTAGTATAGAGGTGTCAAACTTAAGGCCTGGGGGCCGAATTCGGCCTATGAGGTGCTTAGATCTGGCCCACAGGCCCACCCTGGAAATAGCGAAGGACCAGTTTGCAGTGCCTCTGCCAATGAAAAGGGAGCTCAGGAGGACCGCGCATGGTCTTCCCAGGCTCCATTTTGGGCTGCAATGACCTCCTGCAACCCTCTTCCAATGAAAATAGAGCTCGGGGAGGCCGTGCAGCCCTCCTGAGCTCCGTTTTTGCTGACAGTGGGCTGCAGGAGGCCATCATGGCCAAAAACAGAGTCTGGGAGGGCTGTCATGGCCAAAAACAGAGCCTCGATGAGTGAGATCAAGCTGGCCATGCCCACCCTTGCCATGCCCCCCTGCCTCCTGAGGTCAAACACAATTCTGATGCAACCCTCAATGAAATTGAGTTTGACACCCCCGTTTTAGTACTTTACACAATTTAAGGATTGATCTCTTGTCCCTGGAATTTATTTGAAATTCTGCAAAATGTCCAGGTGTATGAATAAAATAATACCTCATCATTTGACAATGATGGAAGAAAGAACTGAATATTGTTAAAAGTCCAGTTTAGAACAGGAAAAGATAGATAGTAATGTGTTACCAAAATGGAGTGGAGAGGAGTGGAGTAGAATTCTTTATTGGCCAAGTGCTATTGGATATAATATTATTATAACATTATATATTGCAATGTAGTATATAATATAATATTATAATATATAATACAATATTATAATATGTAATATATAGATATATTAGTCTTTTCTTTTGAAGTAGGTGCTAATTTATAATATAATTAATATAAATTAATTTATTAATCACAAGTAATTGCTAATTATGTTAATAAGAAATGTTAATCCTAAGAGTTAATAGTTTATATTTATATCAGTTAATGATTGAGATGCAAAGTCTAAGCCTGTGTCAGTATCATGCAAAGCCCGTGTATACATCTTTTTGCTTGTGCTGCAGCAACAAGAACAGTTGCAAGATTTATCCCCTTGGTGGCGAATAAAATGTATGCTTTCATTTGAAAACTATTTTGTTGTATGGTTTTGTTTCTACAGCCAATGTCACCATCTTCAACCCTACCTCATTCTTCACTGTGGTCGACACAAAATTTGGATTCCAGCTGGTGATACAATTTACCCCTATAATGCAGCTATTTATATACATGGACCCAAGCCACAAAGGGCAGACATGTGGTAAGTGAATCAATGAGTCCTTCTCACAACACAGAAGCAGAGTGTTACAATAATAATGGATTGATGTCTTTAATTTTTGTTTCAGGACTCTGTGGAAATTTCAATGGCATCCAAACAGACGACTTTAAAGCTATCAGTGGGGTGACAGAAGGAACCCCTGCTGCCTTTGCTAATACCTGGAAAACACAGGCAGACTGCCCCAACATCAAAAATATATTTGAAAACCCCTGTACTCTCAGTATAGAAAATGGTATGTATATTTTGTTTGCTGTTCTTCTCCTGGGTACTCTTCTCTGACTTATTTCTCTCTGAAATAAGATGAAGAGCCTCGGTGGTGCAGTGATTAGAGTGCAGTACTGCAAGCTACTACTACTGACAGCCAGCTGCCTGCAATTTGGCAGATCCAGTCTCACCAGGCTCAAGGTTGAGTCAGCCTTCCATCCTACTGAGGTGGGTAAAATGAGGGCCCAAATTGTTGGGGGCAAGAGGTTGACTCTGTAAACCACTTAGAGAGAGCTGTAAAGCACTATAAAGTGGCATATAAGTCTAAGTGCTATTGCTACTGTTTCTAGAATTCACAGAAAGCATGGCTGTCAGAGAATCATCCTTAAAAAGAAGTCCTATTAAAAAAATCTAGAAACACATTTAGCATTATGTTTAAAAAATATAAAAACCCAGATGAACTGAAATAGTCAACTGTTCTGGGGTTAAAGTTGCTTGTGTCTAGAATTCTCAGGACATAAAGTTCATCTTCACAATACACAATAATAAGAATTATCATTATTATCTACATTTACATGTCCGGTTTTCCTCCAAGGAGACTAGAACAACATTCATGCTTTATTTCTTCTCATTTTCTTCAGAAAAGAGTCTTGTAAAGGAGATTAGAATGATTTGGGACTACTGTAGACTTTTCTTCTACAATGCCTCCCCCAAATAAATAAAAACAGTGACATGTATAGTCACACGAAAACACGTCAGCAGAAAATGAAAAATCTATAATGTATCCAAAGATGACAGAACCAGGGATGGGCTTCAAAAAATTTAGCAACGGGTTTTCTGCCCGGTTGCTGGGTGGGCATGGCCATGGTGGACATGGCCTAGTTGGCCTCCTGCATCGTGGTGGGGGACGTTTTTGCCCTCCCTGAGCTCCAGAGGCTTTCCTTGGGCCTCTAGGAGGGCAAAAATGGCCTCCCCTGGCTCTGTAGGCTCTCTGGAAGACAGAGACGGGTCCATTTCTGCCCTTCCTGAACTTTCAGGAGGCCCATTTTTCACCATCCCCAAATTTTCACATACACCCTGCACTTACCTGCATCCAAAATGGGCTGTGTAAGGCCTGGGAGGGGTGGGGTGGGTGGGCAGAGCCAGCCAGGAGTGGGATTTGAGAGTTCTCCAAACTGCACAGAATCTAAGCTAGGGGGTCTCCTGAACCCTTGCGAACTCCCAGCAGCCCACCCCCTAGACAGAACTATTATTATAGAGCTGAGAGAATGCAGCTGTTTTGCCTGGTTTAAATTAGTTTTTTGTACAGCACAAAACTATTTTACTAAGGGTTTAGAATTAAAACCATGTTCCACAGCACGTACAATGTCAAATTATGATGACAAAATGGCAAGTGTGGTTGGGAAATCAAAGCCCCACCGCTGTTGGTGCTAATGCAGTGAATGGGAAACTTAGTAAAAAGGAATGGAGTCTTGATTACTCTAATGTGTTTGTCAGTTTGATATAATGGATCATTGTTGCTGATGTAGACAGAGGATGCATAACAAAAAACAACACCCCATTTATCTCTGTTTTACAGAAAAATATGCTTTACACTGGTGTGGATTGCTGACTGACACAAAGGGGCCTTTTCAGAAATGCCACTCAGTAGTAAACCCAGATATTTACCGTACTGTGAGTAGTTATTTGTCTTCCATTGAAATGTCAAGAAGAACCTAAAGATAATTCATGGGAAGAAATGCATTGCCATTGCCAATCAGAGAAGCCACTTAAGATTTTAATTGGTCTTTTGTTGAGCTTTCTATGTTGTTGTTTTTTCACACCCTACATTTTGTAATCCAATCAATATACTTCTCATTTTATATAGCACACCAGAACCTCTACCTAATCAATAGTTAACAGTCAAATGTTAGTATGAAATATTAATTGGTATATATAAATGGAAAGGGACAAAGTGACACAGTGGCTAAGACACTGAGCTTGTCAATCAGAAAGCTTGGCAGTTTGGCGGTTCCAATCCCTAGCATCGTGTAATGGAGTGAGCTCCCGTTACTTGTCCCAGCTTCTGCTAACCTAGCAGTTCGAAAGCATGTAAAAATGCAAGTAGAAAAATAGGGACCACTTTGGTGAGAAGTATTCCGTGCGCCTTCAGCATTTAGTCATGCCAGCCACATGACCACGGAGATGTCTTCGGACAGTGCTGGCTCTTTGGCTTTGTAATGGAGCTTAGCACTGCCTCCTAGAGCCAAAAACAACTAGCACATATATGCGAGGGGAATCTTTACCTTTACCTTATATATAAATGGAATATATATTTCCATTCTAGTGTTAGGTCTTAATTGGAGATGTCAAATAATTTTTAAGTTGTTCTAAATATCTTGTATTTTTTGATTATTATGTGATTCAAAACATTATTATCCTTCCTGTGTTTCAGATCTTATCATATAGTTTATGGTTTAAATTTGCATAAGTGTACACAGAGACTGGAGAAAATTGTATACAAGCAAAATATATTAGGAAAACTCAATTAAAATATAAACTGTACATTAGAAAAATGCACATTCTAAATTAAGATGTGAATAAAATTCATATGTTAAGGCAAGCTGTATAAAACAGTCAATGTAAATTTTTTGTAATGTTTAAGAAAAAATGGAGAAAATGTAAAAGGAAAGAAATTTTAATGAGCTGGATTTAGAGGGAGCCCTTCATTTCCAGTGTAAACTCTAAGTTTACTTTACTGATTTATCATACCAGAAGTATATTGCTATTCACTTTGCAGGATGCCATAATTCATGGAAATACCTTGCTCCCTGAAAGCTAATAAACTGTTACATATTTATACACTGAAAGAATCCAACTGACTAGTATATGACACACATATAGCTGAAAGCCAAAAAAAGACTTCCAATGCAATCTCTCCAAGTTGCTCATGATTTTTGCAAGGCCAAGCTAAAGCAAAATTACAGAAGTGGTGACTCTTCAGATATTACTGCCTACAGTAGGGGTGTCAAACACACATTGTCATGACAGCGTCACGTGATGTTTCATGATGTTTTTCCCATTTGCTAAACTGGGTATGGGCATGGCCAGCGTGTGATGCATCCGGCCCCTGGGCTGCGAGTTTGACAGCCCTGGTCTATATCTTCTAGTAGCCTGATAGGAAGAGAGGCTGGCTGACATATATAGATTAGAGTTGGAAGAGACCTTCATTCAGCGATATCTGAAAGATCCAAGGATTGCAACCCAGATATAAAGGGAAATATCTCGGAAGGAAGGTGAAGTTTGGTTAATCCAAAGGTCCTTTGTTTTTCTAGAATTGCATGTTTGACACTTGTAACTGTGAAAAGAGTGAAGACTGCATGTGTGCTGCCCTTTCAGCTTATGTCAGGGCCTGTGCTGCTAAAGGAGTATTGCTAAGTGGATGGAGGACTATTGTCTGTGGTAAGTTTAGAATAACAAACAAAAAAGAGAACCAACTTAGAACTAAGGAGAAATTTCCTGACAGAACAATTAATTAGTGGAATGGCTTCCTTTATGAAGTTATGGGTGCTTCATCACTGATGGTTTTTAAGGAGAGATTGGGCAGCCATTTGTCTGGTATGGTACAGGATCTCTAGAAGACCACCAACGTCGCTTTCAACTGTTATTCTTACTGTCCCTACTTGCTTTTAACACAATTAAAATGCTCCAGAAGGGTCCCAGACCATTGGAAGCTATCTTATTTTTCAGAGAAGAGGGGAAAAAAAATATGTTAGAAAATGAGTAGACTTTAAAAAAAAAATAACTTTAAAAAAAATTTGCATGAATAAAACTTTTATTACATTTATTTTAAAATATGTTTGCATGTGCAAGCCTTGCATGCTTCAAGTGTGCATGTGCAAACTTCTCATGCCTCATATCTTGTGGGTAGGGTTGCTTTAACACTAGCCACTTCTTATTATTACCAAACTTTTACTGGACTCCTATTGCTTTTCAAAAGCTGAAATCTGCTCTCTCCTTCCAAGGTAGCTAGTGGTTTACATGCCCACCAGCCTTTTACATTCAGCATCCTCTTCTCAGTTTCTTTAGGTTTTATAGGTTGATACCCAGTATTTTATGCCCCTGTCACACTGCACCAACAGATGGAAAGAGGATGTAAAACGGAGAAAAACACTAACCATCCGTTGGTTAACGCGATGCTTCCGTTCTGTACTCACTGCCTCTGTTTTGCTTCCTCTCTATCCGTCCAGCATCTGTCTATTGACATTTCATCTGCTCAAAAGGTTTTGAGCTGCTCAAAACTTTTGAGCGGAAAATGTATCCAATGCTTCCATTCTGCATCCACTAGGCATACGGGGGACATCCGTTCTGCATCCGTTGTCATCCCTTATGCATCCGCTATATCTGCTAGGCATCCGCTGCGCATCCATGCAACTCAAATCTGCTCCAGTGGAAAGCGGACACAGGGAGGAAGCAGAACAGACGCGGAACGGATGCGCAGCATTAGTAGCACGGACGGAGAAAGGATGAAAGCAGATGCAGCACACAAAGAAAATTTAAAATGGAAAAAATGTTCGCAGAGGGGACCTATCCGCTCCCATCCACTTCCATCCGCTATGCTTCCGTTCCGCATCCGCTTTCCATCCGCTCTGCGTCCTCCCCCCGTCCGTTCCTTTCCATGTTGTCTGCTCTGGTTATGCAAATTTTTGCCCCTTTTGAGAGCGGATAACAACGGATGGAACATTTTTCTCGTCCGCTGTGTCCTTTTTACAAACGTTTTGCATCCGTTGGGCAGTGTGACAGGGCCTTTAATTGGACGAGTGCAGTTCTTTCAACAATTACTGTATATGACAATGGCTATCTTCACTGGTCAGGAACTTTTCTTTTATGAGCTTTATTTTTTGGGGTTGCAGAACATGTTTTGATGTTTGGAGATATTTGGAGAAGCAGATGTTTGGAGAGTACTCCCCATCACCTTTTCTGAGAGAGGGGCAGAGGCAGAGAGAGCAGCAGAGACAGAGAGACAGAGAAAGAGCCATTGCAACTTGTTGTGTGTCGGAATTTCTAGTCATAATTGCTAATAAATCAATTATTTTTCCCTTTTCTCTTCTCAAGCCAAATTCCAAATTTGTCCTGAAACCTGGAGCTATCATTACAACATTGGGACCTGTCAAGCCACCTGCAGAGCTCTAAGTGAGGTTGATGTCACCTGCAAAATCAAATTCCCTCCAGTAGATGGATGCACTTGTGAAGAAGGGACATACCTCAATGACAGTGGCAAATGTGTGCCTGCTTCTAAGTGCCCTTGTTACCACAAAGGATCTGCCATTCCATCTGGAGAGGTGGTTCATGACAATGGCATCATGTGGTGAGAGACTTGAAATAAACATAATGGTAGAAAGAGAGAAGTAGCAGAAAGCCATGAAACAAAACTATTGGGGAAAGCAACCTTGCTTGTGAGCTGACAATTCAGGACCACAAATGCTTTTGCAAAGTCACTTATTTACTAGAATAAATAAAACTTCAAATCTGGTGTACTGCTGTTATTTTATTGTACTTCTTACACTGAGCTGAGTTTTTAAAGATGGAATGGAAGTACCTGTTGCTTCATTTTGTAATATCTTGTAGTATTTTCATTTTGTTTCCACATTTGGGCATTAAAAGATAGTTCTAAATGATCAAATCTGTCTGATTTGAAAACCCAAGCCTTTTGGAAGACAGAAGAATGAAAACTTATTATTTTTGAAAAGAGGCTAGCAAAAAAATAGAACTGGACTTAATCAGTAAATGATTCACTTTTTTATTGTTTGTGTTATGCTAGATCAAAAGTAAAGTGGTAAAAGTCAGGGAAGTTAATAATACAGTTGACCTGTATGAATTTGTGGCCTACCCATTTCTGATAGAAGTGCTTCAAGTATCCATAGGAAAGGACCAGGAGTGGGTGCTACCTTAGTCGCTACTGGCACAGTGGGTTATCATGTGTGCATGCATACACGCACCTAACAAGCCAATCAGCTGAGAGGATGAAGAAATGAAAAGCTCGGAGCGACCCTCCTACCCTTCCATGCGCTTTTTGGTCTTTTGTCTTCTCAGCTGATTGTCGGAAGCTTTTTTTTAACTTCCTCTCAGCTGATTGGAGGCTTTTTTTTTTCCTACTAGTTCCGAACTGGTAGTGATTTTTACTACCGGTTCGGTTGAACCAGACTGAACCAGTAGCATACCACCACTGGAAAGAAGTCTAAGTAACAGATCTTCTGATTTCTAACAACATCAAAACAAATCCCTTTCAGTATTTCAACATATTCTGAAAGATTGTTTCCTTCTCCTTCTCCTTCTCCCCCCCTCCTTGTCAATAAAGAAACTACTTACAATTTAAAGTGTAATAAATCAGGACTGTAAGTTTATTACATTTATTTCAATCTAATAGCTTTCTTACTTTCTTACAGTACCTGTGTGCAAGGCAAGCTTCAGTGCATTGGGGTAGTGAAACCACAAACAGGTACAGCCACCAATTTATTCCGTTTTATTATGATAGTTTCCCAACCTTGTTCAGATCCAGCAAGGAAAATCCATGCCTAAAGCAAGCATAGAATTTAAGTGCAGTACTTTATGAACAAGTTTGCTGTTTAATTTGCACCCCCTCCCCTCCAATCTGGCAATAGCATCATTAAATGCAAGTTTTGTAGAAACTGAACACCTGATTGGCTAATCTAGAAAGAAATCCTGAATTCATTCCAACACAGCTCCCACAAGAGGGGGATTCCTTGAATAAAGTTGTTGACTCAAAATACTCTGGCAGCTGAGAAATGTGCAATTGATTTTTGCTAATTTCTCATTTCTCTGCAACATGCAGAATTCTGTTGTAGGATGTCCTCAATCTTCCAAAATCTTCCAGAATTGGGGGACTAAGGAAGTTGCAAGGGAATGAGGGCAGCCATTGAAGAACCACAATCCAACCACTGTTTCTAAAATTGAAGTACAAATATTCATGTGGATTTAATTTGTGTACTTCACAAGCAAATTGAAAACTTGATCAATTACTGTACATTAATTTTATGATTATTAAGAGGCATTTTCCAACTTTCCAGCATAATATAAATTGATAATTACTGAGATAAAATCTCAGACAGAATCTTTTTTTCCTTTCTACCAGATTGTGTTGCTCCTATGGTCTACTTCGATTGTAATAATGCCACAGCTAACACTCATGGGGCTGAGTGTCAGAAGAGCTGCCAGACACTTGATATGGGATGTGTAAGTATAGCTAGTTATAAGTAGGTCTGATTTTAATAGCTTTTTCAGCTTGTGGTGGGATTGTTTTCTTGGTGAAAATGCAGAACAGAAATTTAATTAATAAAACAGCATATTAATAACTGAAATTATCATCAGTTGAGTTGAATGTATTTCTGCCAGCAGGTAATTGACTGTAATGAAAATAGTCTTTCTATCTCTGGAACTGCCAGCACAACTTATCATACTATCTTCCTATCACTTGAGGGAGATATTGCTAAATAGAAATCAGTCTGATAGGTCACAAGAGATTATGGTTAATGAAGATCTTTCTGGGAGAGAGGAGAACAAACTTAGGATACTGTAAACCTGCTTAACAAAAATGGTTTAGTCATGATTCTGCATAGTTTGATCTTTGATTCTATTATAGTTATTAAGTTTATGCCAAGTTGCTGTCCAGAGATGCATAAAAATAAAAAAGGAGCCTTCTTCATATTCGTGAAGAGACGTGGTGGCGCAGTGATTAGAATGCAGTACTGTAGGCTACTTCTGCTGACTGCCTGCTGCCTGCAATCTGGCAGTTTGAATCTCACCAGGTTCAAGGTTGACTCAGCCTTCCATCCTTCTGAATTTGGTAAAATGAGGATCCAGATTGTTGGGGGCAATATGCTGACTCTGTAAACTGCTTAGAGAAGGCTGTAAAACACTGTGAAGCTTCATATAAATTTGAATACTATTGCTATTGCTATATCAAAATTCCTGGAGGAAAGGGAGATTGAAACACCAGTATACACATTAAAATCAGTAGGAAAAACTGGTGTTAATTTGAAATCATGTTTCCTTTGTACAGTATCTTAGAAGTGTTACTTCTTACTGTATAGTTTTGTCAGGTAACACTTTTTGTTAATCCTCTATTATTGCAGTATAGCACACAGTGTGTCTCTGGTTGTGTATGTCCTGATCAGCTAGTCTCTGATGGTACAGGAAAATGTATACCTGCAGAAGAATGTCCATGTGTTCACAATGAAGCCACATACAAACCAGGAGAAACTATCAAAGATAAATGTAACACTTGGTATGTATAAATTGATGGATGATATAAAGCTGATTGCATCTCTATTGCATCAATGCACACCTATTAATATCTAGCATGTGTTTGGCTACCTAGCACATGCAAAAACCGAAAGTGGATATGCTCTAATAAACCTTGTCTGGAAACTTGTTCAGTTTATGGAGACGGTCATTATATCACCTTTGATGACAAACGATACTCCTTCAATGGATTGTGTGAATACATACTGGTCCAGGTATTAAACTTTTTCTCAATCAATTTCTACTATCATAAAGTTATAATTTTTTTTAGCCTTGAATCTCCATATTTGTGTTCATAAAAACTTAATGCCACATTCTTTTCTGCAGAATCAGTGTAGTAAAAATAAGACAAATGTAGAAACTTTCCGGGTGATCACAGAGAATATCCCCTGCGGTTCTACAGGGACTACCTGCTCAAAAGCCATTAAGGTGTTCGCTGGGGTAAGTAACTCAGTAGAAAGTAAAACATTATGACCTGCAGCATGACCAAAACATGTACTACAGACAAAGCAACAAAACATGTAATATGAAATCTTTATATAATATATTATATTATATATATCTGTGTGTGTATGTGTGTGTTTGAGTCCTGGTGACTGCCTGGAAAAATTCCTGCAGTTTTCTTGGCAAATTTTAAGAAGTAGTTTGCCCTTTCGTATATTCTAGGGAGGAGAGAAAGTGATTTGCCCAAGGTCACCCAACTGTCTTCATACCTAGGATAGGACTAGATTTCATGGTCTCCTGTTTTCTAGTCTGATGCCTTAATCACAACACCAAATTGACCTCTCCACTGATAGATATAGGTACAAGTATTTATGATGCTTGTATTTTATCTTTTAGAAGTATGAGTTGCTACTTACAGATGAAAAATTTGAGGTGATACAAAGACTTTCTGGTGGAGGCAAAGTGCCGTTCAAGATTCGATACATGGGCATCTACATGGTGATTGAAATTTTTAATGGAGGCATGATCCTGATATGGGATAAAAAAACCAGTGTGTTCATTAAACTTGAAGCACACTTTAAGGTAAGGTGTGAATGCAAAATAGAAACTGAATAGTTCTATTCATTTCTGAAGAACTTCATTGAAAAATGTTGAGAGAATAAATGATATATTCATAATATAATGATACAGTCAATGAAGAACAATGTTTAAGAGTTCCTCTTTACAGTCAGTTTAGTGTTATTTTGGTTTCTAGAGCCATTGATAACAGTGAAAAAATTGTCATGTAAAACGCAAAGGGCAAGACAATGTTCTCACATTATATTATGCAGAGCAATAAACATGGTCATTATGAATGACAATTCTCTGTTGACCTTGTAATAGCTAACATTCTTAGCTGCATTTGCATTTGCATTGTAAAAACACAGATGATTGGCTATAGCATTTGCATTTCAGAAATACTGTAAATATTTTATTAGGGTGGACTGACCCCATTTAACATATTTTTATGGAAATTATAATCATTCTTGATGAATTCTGTGAATAATTGAATAGATATGTATGTGTATCACTTGAACTGATTATCAACATAGAACAAAAGCAGTGCTTGGAAATCACACTGAATTATGGTTCAGTGAAATATAGTTCAATGAAATACTAACAAGCATAGACCTCATATACTCCCTTCCCTAATTGTCTTGCCAATGTTGCACAACTTTGGCAGCTTCCAGGTAAGTGAACTTCAACTCCCAGAATTCTCATTAATAGCCATACTACTATGGAATTCTGGGATCTGAAGTCTATAGACCTGAAAATTGCCAAGCTTGGGGAATCAAGTTCCATATGATTGAAAGAAATGCAAAAACTTTCATTTCTGTTTCCAGAAGACCAAGGCAGAATATAGAGTACTTGCTCCTTGCCTTTTCCCCCCAGTGATTATCCTGAGATTGGATGAGCAGAAAATAAAATTACCACTCAGTGAGCATCTATGAACGCTCACTGAATGTAGGAATGAACTTCAGCATCTCTAGTTTCGGACCAATACTTACAATGACATCACATTAGCAGACAAACTATGATTGATATTATGATCTGCTTAATTTTAAACCAGTTTTGCACAACTTTCTTTCCAAATAGGTTGGGATGAGAACTCACAAAATCTCCCAGTTATCATGACCAAGAGTTGGAGACATCTATTTAAAGTAGTGTTTGAAAAGAAATATTCTAACTCTTGGTTGCTGAAGTTGGCTTGTATCAATTAAACTTAATTATCATTGTTAATCATAGTTCTGTGTGCAACCTCAGGACAAGTTCAACATAACGAAATCTTTTGCATGAGGAAGATCCACTTGCTCATTCTGTGAAACATACTCCATTCAAGGATAACTTTTCAAAGCTGGGTTATTCAATGTATGGTACACAAGCATATGCACGCACAATGTTGTAGAAAATGTAATTTCATATTTTTGGATTTCTTTTATTTTGAGCAATGTCTTATCCCACTGAAAAGAACTATACATTTCATATGATAATTATCAGAGTAAAATACATAGCAATAGGTTATTTAATAGTTTGAGGAACTCAAACAGCTTTTCAGGAAATACATTCTCAGAGGGACAGCCATGTTATGCCTTTGAAGAAAAAAAATCAGTTCTTAAAACTAATTTTGGAATAAATTGGGGTTAGGGAGAGACAGGCATAGCAATGTTTATTTCATTGCTATGAAACATAAGGCTGTTTCAGTTTAATGAAAAATGTATTGGTTTCATAGATGCTTAATTGTTTTGTGAATCCACATTAAGCATTCCTCGACTGTTTTGACCAAGGCTTTCTGAGACACCAACAAACACACATAAAATCAAAAAACCTTTTATTTTAGTTCAATGGCTGTGAATTATTGTCATTCACATAGCCCGGAATGAGTCTTAACAGGTTATAAATAATCCCAGGGACGTCTGCCAAAGTTCTTTGGGAGACATCTGATAAGAAGGCATCTTATCTTACTTGAAGTGCTGCCAACCACTAAAGTCCCAATTAGTCTTTACAAAACCAAACAGAGTTTGGCGTTTTCAGAGTCCAGACTGATCAGAGTGAACTGATCAGAGCCTCCTGCAAAGGTTTTCTGACCTTTGCACTTCCTTTATACCTTATGAGAGGTGCAATCACCTCCAAGCCTTACTCCTGAGTCACCCCTTTTGTCTTAGCCGCTCTTGCCTTCTGGCAGCTCTGCATACACATGCACTGGGAACAGGCTCCCCTTGTTCCTCTGCCTCACTGCTGCCAGATTCTGGAAGCTCCAAGTCAGCACATGTTCCTGGTCCCATCTCTGTATTGGACGCAGGACCCTCGTCTGAGTCCTCCCCAGACTCCTGGACTGGTCCCTGTTCTTCCCCACTGTCTGATTTTGCTGGTGTCTGCACAGGCTGCCAGCAAGCCACAACATTGACTTGGGTTTATCTTTAACATATGCAGCTTTGAGTACATGAGTTCAAACTATGCGTGAGAAATATACTTAAAGATCTCTGAGCAATGCATATTCTTCAACATTAAAATGGGTCAATCTCTAAAGATAGAACCTGTTCTGCCCCAAGCCCTTTTCCAATAAAACAAACACAAACCAAAGGGAACAGAAATATTTTAATGATTCTTACAAATCCCCGGTTAAAAGGTTGCTGCAAACTAATTAACTTTGATAAGCATGAGCCTCGCCAAAACTGTGCAAGGCTGCCAAGAATAACAGATAAGGTTACCTAGAAATATTTTACAACACAAGAGTCTTCAAATACCAATTAAGATCCTGCAATGTTCACGAGGCTCGAGTTTCAAAATGTCTTTGCTTCCTGCAAAGAATGTCCGATTCTCAGCTGGCTTTTATCATCTTGAAGGAGGGGCCATTACCTTGCTGCCTTACTCCCCAGTTGCCCATGCTACTGCAGCTGCTTTTTCCTGCAAGCAGCTCTGCGAGCATGCGCACTTGGCACAGGCTCCTCGGGAACCTCCTCATTGCTGCTGCCAGCCCACACAATCTCTGAAGGCATCAGTTTGCTCCCTAATGGTCCTGGCCCCTCATCTGAACCCTCACTCTCCTCAGCCGTATGCACCTGCTGCTGGCTAACCACAACAGAACCAAAGCTCCGTGCAGCTTTCAATTTGTACTTTTCTTTGTGCAGGGTGAAGTCTGTGGCCTTTGTGGAAACTATGATGGCAATGACATCAATGATTTCACCACCAGGAGCCAGTCTGTAATAGGAGATGTCCTGGAGTTCGGTAACAGCTGGAAAATTTCTCCTACTTGTCCAGATGTCTCAGGTAGCAGAGATCCTTGTACTGCAAATCCCTATAGGAGTTCCTGGTCACAGAGGAAGTGTAGCATCATTCACAGCAAGACATTTGATCGCTGCCATCCTCAGGTATGAACAGATCCATTTCAGAAGACTATATAGATCATTTGAGCGAACTTTATCTAATACAAGTAATCCTTGACTTACAATGGTTTGTTTAATAACCAAACTTACAATATCACTGCAAAAAAAAAAAAAAAAAGACTTAGGACCATTTTTCACACTTACAACCATTGCAGCATCCCTATGGTCACACCATCACATATTCAGACACTTAGCAACTGGCATGTATTTTCAAAAATTGCACTGTCCCAGGATCATGCGATCATTTGATCATGCGATCAAAATCAATGGGGGAAGCCAGATTCACTAGAATGACTGCATGATTCACCTATCAACCGTGGCAAGAAAGATTGTAAAATGAGGCAAAATTCATTTAACAACTTCCTTGCTTAGCAACAGAAATTGTGGGTTCACTTGTGTTCATAACTCAAGGTCTAGCTAGCTCTATATTAACAATAGCGTATGCATGTGATTGCTTAGATTAAGATGTAGTAGGCCCAAATCAAGCAACTGTAACGAGATGCTATCATTCCAGCACTCCAAAGATTACAAAAATAAATAAAACCTTGTTTCAGTATTTTGTAATTCTCAGAGGATTCCTTTGTCAGTGGGAGTCCTTTTACTACCAATTCTGTTCTCCCAGGCTCTGTTTTTTCTTTGGCAAACCTGACATGATAGCTGGAGGGGGCATTAAATATGGTTACTAACAGATCTTGGTGGTATCATATGGATATCTTGCTTTCAGAACGTTTTAGCAGTGTTTAAGCTGTCCATAAGCATGTTTACGTTCCAGAAACTAGGCATGGCTAGTCTAGAGAAGGACCAGGGGAGACATGATAGCAGTCTTCCAATATTTGAGGGGCTGCCACAGAGAGGAAGGGGTCAAGGTATTTCTCAAGCACCCAAAGGCCAGACAAGGAATAATGGGTGGAAACTGAACAAGGAGAGATTTAACCTGGAAATAAGGAGAAACTTTCTGACAGTGAGAACAATCAACCAATGGAACAGCTTTCCCTCGGAAGTTGTGGGAGTGCCAGCACTTGAGACTTTCAAGAAGAGATTGGACTGCCATCTGTCAGAAATGTAAGATATCCTGCTTGTGCAGGGGGTTGGACTAGATAGACCTACAAGGTCCTTTCCAACTCTGATTACCTGTTACCTGTTACATCTGCCCAAAGTGTTTGGGAATATTAATAACTGAAACACATTTCTGGATGCTCTGTAATATGAAGCATTAATTGTAGATCTAATCAATACATAATCTTGCTCTCTCTGGGAGCAATGGGACATAGGCTAAATCCCCTGAATATGACTAAGAATATTATCTCTATTTTTGCAATGTGTACATTGTCTTGGTCACTGAAAATCCCACTATGGTTTGGCTTAGCGTCATTGATGGTAACATGTCCAATAATTGTTGGATTTGAACTGTTCCTTAATAGATTTAGAGAATACCTTTTTGTTTCATTGCAAATTGCATCCTGATCTGTTGCAAATTACAGATGATTAATTACTATTTCACTTCTACTAGTTGCATCCCAAAACTATTGCTTTCATAACTACAACAAATTAGTTTGTGCATGCAGTTGTTACTCCAACAAGTGGTATTGTATAAAGGAAAGAAAGAATAGTGATCAATACTGTCAGTTCTCCAGAAGGATTTGGTTGAAAATATAAGAATGGCAACTGGGAGAAAATATCCCCTCATGCTTCACCAAGCTCACCTACCCAAACTAAGGCACATGCCAAATTAGCTTCATTGTTTTCCTACTAGGTTGAACCAACTAAATATTATGAAGCATGTGTATCTGATGCCTGTGCTTGTGACACTGGAGGAGACTGTGAATGCTTTTGTACAGCTGTAGCTGCATATGCACACGCATGTCAGGAGGCTGGTACATGTATCCCTTGGAGAACTCCATCCATCTGTCGTGAGTACACTTCCCAGGAACGCTGAAGGTGGGAATTAAGAGTAGGCAATAGTTACAATTTGTTCATTTCTCAGGACCACACCAAACAGGATTTGTAATACTAGAAAACCATCACCATTGGACTTAGGTTGAGTCTTCTGAATGCAAGCAAATACTATAAGAGCTGAATGAAAAGCTCTCTGGGCTGATGGTTACACTGTGTCTTCAGCTGAGCCCAACTGAGAAAATAGGAATGAGATATCTCAATGAAGATCACTGGCAATGCATTCATATTCAGGTTTTACATGCACATGCTTATTTTGTGGAAGGCATACCTGAGCCCCTAAATATTGCAAATTACTTTAACTTAAGGTTGAGATTTATTGAACCATGGCGTTACTACATGTCCACAATGGCTATGATCAGATGTATCAGAACTAAGAAAGCCTTGCTAGATTGCAAGGGAACATGTACCTATGTCATAGGAAAAAGATAGTATGAGTACAAAAAATGCAGAACAACATGTGGAAACAGAATAATAATTCTTGAACAAGTTGTAATTGTTCCAGTGTATAATGGAGTAGAATTTCCCCTGCCCCACTATTAGATTCAAAGAACTTTCAGTCTAAGATCCTGTTTGCTATCCATAGGACAATGAGTTCAGTGAGAACTCTGACATCTCATGAGACCTAAAGATTGCCAAAAGAGTTAAGCCATTTTTAGCTTAAAAATTCCCCTTGGGTTTTCTGCGTGTATATAATGGCTGGGTTTCCTTTGGTTTTTTCCCTCTTCTATCTGAGCATTATCAAAGAAAAAAAATACCATTCTCTTCCTAATGCCATAAGGTTATATATATGAATATATAATTATATTTATTTATTTATTTATTTAAATAATTATATATATACATATATATATATGTTTTCTTAGGCTTTTGCGGGTACTTACATGTGTGCTGTTTAGCTTCCTTCGGGTATTATCCCACGTCATTGTAGTTCTGTTAAAGTTGTAGCAACGTTTCAGCAGAATCTCATCTGCCATCATCTCATCTGCCATCATCAGGCTTCCGTATTGAGTTCGTCTGTGGGTCAGACTTCCCCAGCCTTTTCTGTTTTAAATTTGGGGCTAGCCTACTGCTGTGCCAGAATGGTTTTTTCTTCATCCTGATTGGTTGGGAGTTTTGGTATGTGTTTATTGGTCTTGGAGTTTACTGTGTTCTGCTTGATTGGTGTATCTAATATCTTCTGTTTGTTTTGTGGCTTTTTTTTTTGTCTTGATTGGCTGGCAACATTGTGTTTCCTGTATTGGAGACTTTTAGTAAGGCTTGGCTCTGAATAAATGGACAGCTATCATTTATTAGGAAGCTAGGTTTCATCTGGGTGCCTGGTTGGGGTGTATTTGAACTGGAGGTATCGGGGGAAGTCTATTTGTGCCCAGGTGTTTGCCTGGCTTGTGGTGTGGATTTTTTTTTTTTTTTTTTTGAGAGTGCAGGCTTCCAGAAAATTGACAGTCTGCTGGAATCATCTCTTCTATTCATGCTTTCAGGTCTTTTTTCAATCTCTATGGCTTCTCTGATCATTCTGTAGCTGAGGTTTTCTATAGTGGCTAGGGTTCTGGTGCCACTGAAGTCGATGCTATGACCTTTCATGTGTTGGACTAGTGAGGAAGTGTGTTCCAGCTTTTTTACTGCATTTTTGTGTTCATCCAGGCGGGTACTTATTCTTCTATTGCTCTGTCCAATGTATGTGGCAGGACATGATGCACAGGGAACTTCGTATATGCCTTGGTTTTCCAGGTCAATTTTATCTTTGAGGTTTCAAAGGATGGCTGCTAATTTTTTGTCTGTTTTGAAGGCAGTCTTGATGTGATGCCTGTGTAGTATCTTATTGATTTTGTCTGTAGTACCTGTTATGTAGGGCAGGACAGCTGTTCCATACGTCTGTTGATCTTCTAGGTCTCTGTTATGTCTTGGTGTGTTTTTGTGGAACAAGCTGGTGATTTTGTTTTGGTGGAAGCCGTTGGCTGTCAGTACTTTAGTCAGGGTGCATAGTTCAGTCTTTATATGTGTGTTTTGTCTGCCAGATGTTTGGTTCTGGCAATTAATGTTTTGGCTACAGAGTGTATCTGTGCTGGGTAGTGGTGGGATTGGGTGTTGAGGTAGCGGTTGGTGTGTGTTTTCTTCTGGTATATGGTGTGTCCTAGTGTGCCATCTGTTTTTTTGTAGATTAGTACATCTAGGAATGGTAGTTGTTTGTTTTTTTCTGTTTCCATGGTGAATTTGATTTTGGGGTGTGTGATGTTTAGGAATGTTAGGTTTTTTTTTCCATAGGGCCAAATAACAAATGTGTCATTGATGTATCTTAGCCATAGTTTGGGTTTGTGGTGGCATTGGCTAGGGCTCTGGATTTGAATTATGAACAGGTTTGCAATGACGGTGACAGTGGTGATCCCATAGGGGCTCCTTCAATTTGCTTGTATCTTTGTCCTTTGCATATGAAATATGTGTTGGTTAAGCAGTGTTCTGTTAGTTCCATGAGATGTTTAGCTGGTTGGTATTTATTTTTGATGATTTCAAGAGTTTCTTTTATCAGGACTTGAGTGAATAGTGAAACCATGTCAAAACTTACAAGCAGATATTCTTGTTCCACATGTAGATCTTTGATTATTTCCAAGAAGTGGTATGAGTTTTGTACATGTGAAGCTGCTGCTTCAGCATGGGGCTGTAGCTGCTTTGCGAAGGGTTTAGCTAGGTTTTGTAATGGTGCTCCTCTGGAGCTGACTATGGGTCTGAGAGGTATGCCTTCTTTGTGTATTTTTGGGAGGCCGAATAGTTTGGGACATCTGGAAGATTTTTCTCTTGGGATGATCGTCTGTTGGATCTCTTTGCTCATGTGGCTGGTTATAATTTTCTTCTTGGTTATTTTTTCCAGATATGTGGTTGGGTCTGTGTTGATGGGTGTATTTGTGGAGTCTTAGAGTAGGTCTATCAATTTTGTTTTGTCGTCTTTTCTATCCATTGCTACTGTGGCATTATCTTTATCTACTGGAAGTATGATTATGCTGCTGTCATTCTTTAAGGCTTGCAGGGCTTTTAGTTCCTCTTTGTGTAAGTTGCACATCTGTTAATGGAAGAATTCAAATCCAGAGCCCTAGCCAATGCCACCCACAAACGCAAACTATGGCTAAGATACATCGATGATACATTTGTTATTTGGCTGCAAAATCAAATTCACCATGGAAACAGAAACAAACAAACAACTACTATTCCTAGATGTGTGTATGTGTGTGTGTATCAGATACTGTGGGTGCCATTCAGCACTATATTGCTGAATACCTGTCTCCCAAAAGTAACTGCCATTGATTTTAGTTGGAGTTCCTCCAAAACAATCCCATATAAAACAATAAGGGATGTCCTCTCATAGTATGAGGTTCAAGGTACTTATTCCAAGATAACAGCCTTTATTTTATGATGTTATCAAGTAAAGCCCATGTCACACTGCACCAACGGATGCAAAGAGGTTGTAAAATGGACAAAAAAGCTTGCCATCCGTTGGAAAACGCGATGCATCTGTTGTGTACCCACTGCATACGTCTTTCATATGCTCTATCCGTCAAACATCTGTCTACTGCTATTTCATCCGCTCAAAAAGTTTTGAGCTGCACAAAACTTTTTGAGCGGATGAACTTTCTGCCGTGTACGATCTACATCCGCGATACATACGGGCAACAAACATTCGACATCCGTCATCATCCATTACACATCCGATGTATCCTCTCGGCATCCTCTGGCCATCCACACAACTCACATCCGCTCCAGCGGAAAGTGGAAAGAGGGAGGAAGTGAAAGGTATGCGGAACGTCCACACAGCGTTAGTAGCACGAACATAGAAAGGATGAAAATGGATGCAGCTCGGATATAAAGCATTAAAACGGACAAAATGTTCGTATATGGGATGTATCTCAGATATTTAGGATGTCTGGAGGATGCCGAGAGTATGTGGAAGGACACCTAGCGGAAAACCAACATTTACTATAAAAAGGGGGAGGAAATCACCTGGATCTCACTATCAGTCCAGCAGCCCTGGTGTGCAGACCTCTTCAGCCTTGCTCTTGCTCTTCCACATCATCCATTGATGTCCACCATGGATCATCGCACACTCCTTTTGGTAGCCGCCATTATTCAACACCAGAACCAAGCCCTCTTCAGACTGTTTCACCTTTTCTACGCAAGGAGAAGGAGACGTCCAAGAGCTGTCTGGGTCTGAAGATGGATCAGGAGAAGAGTGGAGTTTGGACTCTATGACAAGCTGATGGTGGAGCTGAGGAATGAAGACACTCGTGCCTTCCAGCACTTCATGAGGATGCCACCAGCCATGTTTGACGAAGTTGTGGAGCATCTGACACCCAGGTCGACCAAGGCAAACACCAACTTCCATCGCAGCCTGGACCGTGGACTGAAGGTGGCACTGACTCTGCACCACCTGGCCTCTGGGACCACATACAGAAACATGCAGAATGCCTGGAGGGTGCCACACAACACCATCAGCATTGTGGTTAGAGAAGTGGTACAGGCCATCATCGAAGAATATGTGGAGGAGCTCCTCCAGTGTCCCACCACTGAAGAAGGCTGGAGGAAAGTTGCAGAGCAGTGGTATCAGAGGTGGAACTTTCCCCACACAGTTGGAGCCATAGATGGGAAGCATGTGGCCTGCAAAGCTCCACCGAACTCAGGGTCCAATTATTTCAACTACAAGGGCTTCTTCAGCATTATCCTCTTTGCCATGGTTGATGCTGACTACAAGTTCATGTACATCGATGCTTCAGGCAACGGGTCAGCTTCAGATGCCCAGATATACAACACCAGTGACCTCAAGGATGGGCTGGAACGCAACCTCATCATGGGTTTTCCAGATCCAGACCCCCTACCCAACGACACACAAGATGTGCCCTACTTCATCGTGGGTGATGACGCCTTCTCCCTCAGAACCTACCTCATGAAGCCCTTCACTTCCAGATACCTCACCTATGAAGAGAGGATCTTCAACTACAGGCTGTCCAGGGCAAGACGGGTGGTGGAGAACGCCTTTGGCATCCTGGCCAACAGGTTCCAGGTACTTCTCACCACCATGCATCATCACCCAGGGACTTTGAGGAGCATCGTGGAAGCTTGCTGCATCCTGCACAATCTCATGCGCTCCTGTTATCCAGTGTTGCAGAACAGGCTTGTGGACCACCAACAAGGCAATGGGGACATGGAGCCTGGTGAATGGAGGCAAGGAGTAAACCTGATTGACACTGAGGATGTGCAAGGCCCCAACAGAGTTTCACATGAAGGGAAGAAGCAGCGCAACCTCCTGAAACACTGGTGAAACTCCCCAGCTGGAGCGGTGGAGTGGCAAGACAGGATGGTAGATGCTTAATGGATGCTTTCTTCAGCCTGTGTCATCACACTGATGAGATTGTGCCATGTATGTTGAGTGGCCCTACAATGAACTGGGCATTAATAAAGAGTTTTGTTTATGTTGAAATGTGTTGATCAATGATTAAATTGTTGTTGATAATAAAGGTCCATATGTGTGGCAACTGGGAGGGTGGACCATACAGTCCTACTATGCTTGCACTGGAGGTTTATCTATCCCACAACTATCCTTACCCATCCCACAACTATCCTCATCCCACAGCTATCCTTACCAATCCCATGGCTATCATTACCCATCCCACAGCTATCTTTACCCATCCCACAGCTATCCATCCCACAGCTATCCTTACCCATCCCACAGCTATCCACCCCACAGCTATCCTTACCAATCCCACAAGCATGCAAAGGCTTAACCCTTTTTTCAAAGTTTTCCCCAACACTTTATTAAGTAAAACAAGTGAACCAAGTGTGTGAAGCAAAGATAACCTTTATTAATAACAAACTGTATGACTTTATTAAAAAGCAAAATGACCAAGTAAAGTGTCTTAAGCAAAGATAAAGTGATCAGATAACAACTCAGTCTCTGGCACTCTTCTCAGTCACTCTGAGGCATGCCCATGGTCTCAGATGTAAAGGGGCCAGGGACTGTGGAGGTGGCTGTGGCTGGAGTGCTGGTCTGAGACGCCATTGAGGTGCCTGGCCCTGAGAGTACATCCGGAGAATGTGTGTGCAGGAAGCTTTCAGAGAGCTGACTCAGTCCTGTGAGGTTGACAGACCCTTCCTCAAGTACTTGGGATGTGAGGCCCAAGACTGATGACAGATGTTCTGAGGAAGGGCTTGGCTGTGGGGTGGAGGAAGGAGGAGCTGTCTGGTCTGTAGCTGGGCCAGCTGAGGCGTCTGTGGTGTCTGTGGCTTCCGAGGAACCTGGGCCTGGACTGGGAAGGGCTGCCTCTGCTGTGGGAAGTCCTGATAGTGGTAGGCTTGGAAGGCAAGGGGCTGTTGAAATGGAAGGGCTGTGACATCGCCTGGGGTGGAGGAGCAGACCTGGAGTGGGTAGGAGCAGGTTCAGCTGGGCCTGGAGGGTGGTGCAGAAGAGCTTGATCCTCTCCTTCATCACCTGGTACTGGGCCTCGGGCATGTCCATGAGGGTCTGGCTCACGTACATGATGAAGGCCTTGTGGTTCGAGGATGGTATGTCGAAGTGGACCAGCTGGGAGAGGAGATCTGTGCTGGCTTTGATTGTGTCCCTGATCTCCAAGAGGACAGTGTGGCTCTGTCCCTCCGGTCTGCCTCTCTGCCTGCTTTCTGTGGAGGTAGAGCTGGTGGTGGGGGTGGGTTGGTCTCTGGTGGCTGCTGCTTCTTGCTCCATCTGAGACAGGGGATCCTCCACGTCCTCCGGCATGGGGAGTGCACCTGTCAGGGGGGGTATCTGCCGTGGGGCCCTCCAAAGACACCTGCCTGGACATGGTAGCTGTCTCCTGGCTGGAAGAGGAGTGGCTCTCTGTGGGCTGTCTGAGGGAGAGAGTTGACAGAGGGGCTGCTCCTCGGTGGCGGATCTCACCTTCAAGGAAGCTGCACCTGGCCATGACATAGGTCTCCCGGTCAGTGAGCTTGACAGCGGCCTGCCCGGATTTCTTCAGGTGCAGGTTGCCATACCAGGTGTGCATGTGCTTCCACCATCCAAGGAGTACATCTGAAATGTAGCCCAGGCTCTCCGCCTTCTCTCTCCACACTGCCTGCTTCCTCTTGGTGTCACAATAGAGCCTGTGGCCGTTCCTCCACAGGTACTCATTCTCCCTCAGCCATTCCAGCACCTCCTCGTCATGGTCTTCAGAAATGGAGTACTGTTTCCTCTCTCCCTTTTCCTTGCCTTGCCTCTTCCTCCCTCTGGCAGGGGCTTTAGGGCCTTGGGGCTGGTCCACCACAGCAGCAGGGCTTTGAGGGCCTTGGGGCTGGTCCACCACAGCAGCAGCAGCAGGAGAAGCACCAGCAGCAGGAGAAGCACCAGCAGCACCAGCAGGAGAAGCACCACCACCACCACCAGCAGCATCAGGAGAAGCACCAGCAGCACCTGCAACACCAGCAGAAACACCAGCAGGAGAAGCACCAGCAGCAGCAACACCAGCAGCACCACCAGCAGCAGCAGAAGCACCAGCAGCTTCAGAGTCAATGCCAGGGGGTGGGATGGTGGTTCTGTCCTTCTTGCCAGGGCTGGCAGGAGTAGGCACAGGCTTCCTCTTCTTCTCCATGGTGTTCTCTCAAGATGTCTCTGGCACCAGGTCTTTCCTCTGACTGGTGACTGCTTGCGAGCTGCATCCTTTTATATCCACGGAGCTGACGCAATTCATCCTCCCCGCATGCGCGGTGAACGCTTTGCATCTGCTATGCGTCCGCTATGCATCCTATAGGCATCCGTGATGCATCTGCGTCATCCGCTACGCATCCGCTACTCATCCGCTCCTTCCACTACGCGTCCGCTTCGCTATTCTCCCCCGGAAGCCCTGCGGATGTGTCATCCGCTTCCATCTGCTTCCATCCGCTAGGCTTCCTACGAACATCCGCTTTACATCCCTACTACATCCTCCCCACATCCGTTCCTTTCCCGTGCTGTCCGCTCTGTTTTTGCAAATTTGGGGCACTTTTGAGAGTGGATAACAACGGATGGAAATTTTGCTTGTCCGCTGTGTCCTTTTTGCATACGTTTTGCATCCGTCGGCCAGTGTGATCTAGCCTTAAGAAAATGTAATAACATTTGTCATATCAAAAATATTAAAGGAATATCTCTTGTAAAAAAAATACATTTCACTTAAACTGTTTGTTTCCTTCCAGCTTTATTCTGTGATTACTACAATAAAAAAGGAGAGTGTGAATGGCATTATCAAGCTTGTGGTTCTTCTTGCATGAAGACCTGTAGGAATCCACACAATTGTTCACTTGAATTGTATAACTGGGAAGGTACAGTATTTATACATCTTATCTTTGACCTGCAACAACCATTAAAAACTGAAAATCACATCAATTCTTCTAATTACTATAGTAGGAACTATTCAAGACTTGCTTAAGAAGTGAGGATATATTTTTCTAATAACTGTTTTACACAAAAGGTGTTAAATTTATGAAAATTGATTTGTTCAGTTCTGGATTATTCAAGTTTAATGCTACGGATGCATGCAGTTTTGCACATGCTAACAAATGAAAGATAATACCAAATAGTTGGTTTGAAAAATAAGTAGTTATTTCTCCAAAAGGCCCACACTTTTTTGATCTGCCAGCACAACAATTATTTTTTTCAGCTTAATTTTAAAAAAAATGTTTGGAACTGTTTGCTCTTTTTTCTATCTTTTTCCTTCTATGTTTGAAGATTAGATTTTGTTAAAATCCCTCACACATCTCTATTTTATTGCCTACTTTGCTCATTTTGTCTGGTGAAAATCTTACATTAAGTTCTCTTTCATTGTAGGATGTTATCCAAAATGTCCAGATGATAAACCCTACTTTAATGAAGATGAGATGGACTGTGTCTCCCTTGATAAGTGTGGCTGCTTTGATGATAAAGGAAACTATTATAAACCAGGAGAAAAATTGCCTTCAGAAAAGAGCTGTCAATCATGGTAAGTCTTGTGCTTAAAGTGCCTGGATTGTAAAGTTTATTTATTTATTCAAATTTATACAACCACTCATCTCATTAAAGGTGACTCTGGGTGACTCACAACAATGGATTAAAGCAAGAAATGTAAAAATAGCAGGTACAAATATGAAAAAAACATGGCAATAAATATTCTAAATCTCCAAAATACAACCAGAAGTAAAAGGAGGATATAAAAAAAATGGCTTCCTTCACAGTAGAGTCACCTGGATAAATCTTTTTTGTGACAACCCCAGGCCTATTCACATGTTCAAATCCTGAGGCCCTCTCAAAATATCAAAAGGGGTGGGGCCAGTCAAATTGGGGAAGGGAACAATACTCATTAATCAAGAGGCACAGTAGAGAAGGCTAGGACCTGGGACCCACCCAAGTATAGATTTCTAGCTGTTATTATCTGCAGTATCCCTTGTCTGCAAGATCTCATGAGTGGGTCTAATGCAAGTGGAGAGAGGCAGTCTTTCAGATTGCCTCATCCAATGATGGGATTCACATTTTTTTACTACTGGTTCAGTGGGCATGGCTTGGTGAGCATGGCAGGGGAAGGATACTGTAAAATCTCCAGTCAGAGGTGGTATTTGCCGGTTCTCCAAACTACTTAAAATGTCTGCTACTGGGTCTCCAGAACTGGTCAGAACTTACTAAATACCACCTCTGGCCTCGTCCTGTGCCATGAAGGACTTTAAAGGTTAAAACCAGCATCTTGAATTGAACCTGGGAGCAAACTGACAACCAGCATAGCTCACAGAACAGAGATGCATTGTGTGTTCTTTTGACAGTACTCATAATTGCTCATACCACTGTATTCTGTACCAATTAAAGCTTCCAAATCTGGCAGAGGACTTACATGAAATAGCATTATGTTTCATAAAACAGGAGCAAGAATTAGCATGAAACATTCTGAAATACTTTCCTGAGGATCAGTTTCTTTAAAACAATGTCATACTGTTAATACACTATTCTATATTCATTTCACCTCAGGTTAGACTAAGAGTTTGCGCAAATCATTTCAATGAACAATGACATTTTTTTTGATACTCAGCTGTTTTGCTCCAGTTAGACCACAGGATCGTTTGGACCCATTCTCTACTCTCAATTCTTGTGAGGAGAGACTTTTTGTTAACAATAATTAATAAATCTTAATTTTATTAAAGGGAAAAATTATTTAAGTGAAAAAATATTTATAAATAAATAATTTTATTATTCCCTTAATTTTAGGGTGTGGGGAAGAATGGTGTTTCCAAAGAAAACGGACAATCTGTTTATAAATTTTGAATTTGCCAGGAAGCTTTTTTATTTTTCTGGAAATTTTATCAGGGCGTTTCCATACAATGAATTGGATCTACTTGTAATAACCTGTTGGTTTCTGCATGATTCTATTCCAATTGTACATAAGTACATTTGTTTTAACCTGTTGTGCTTTTTAAAATGGTGAGCCTTCTAACCTGTGCTCATTTGTTTCCTTACAGTTATTGCTCAATGGACAGTGAAGAGGACTGCAGATATGATGAAAATGGTAAGCAGACTGCGTCGATTTGATGTGGGCTGTGATTATTTGGATCAGCCATTGTGAGAATTGAAACAACCTTAATAACCAATTGATTATTTTTTTTTAATGACAGAATGCTACTGTATCTATGAAGGAAAGATAAGCAAACCTGGCGAGATCATCTACAATACAACTGATGGCATTGGAGGGTGCATCACAGCAATTTGCAGTCAAAATGGCACAATTGAGAGGAATATCTTTCCATGTTCCACAACCCCTACCAGTATTTCCACCTCTACTGTTTTTGTATTTACTAACACCACTCCACCAGCAAATACGACTTCAGGTACAAATTCTAACAACATATTTTTTTCCTTAGTAAATGAAATGAAACAAAATTATTGGACATATTATAATAAATTTTTAATACATTTTAATGTGTGTATAATAGATTAATGTCCATAATGTACAAACCCATGACGTCTGTGATAAAAAGATTCAGAAAAATGAGATATTTTCATTTTTAAAATAAACTGATTCATTTAATCCATTTCAGTTGCAAAAACAGTTTGATAGAGGGTTAGACGGAGACATAGGGGAAAAACTTTACAAAACATGAGCCTCTGAAGTTAGGAATAAAAATACTCAAAATATGCTTAAACTTGTAAAATGGCCTTTTCAGCATATTACAGATACGATGTGGATAAGACTATAAATAGCTACCAGTTTTGCTACTGAAAAAAGGTTGTTGTATGGAGAAGAGTGTTTAAGTTGTGAGTTTAATTTGCTACCCCACATTTTCACATTACAGCAATATAGAAGGATATCATGGGGAAACAAACCATTTGGCCTATTGCCATGGAATCATATGGAATGTTTCAACTATTGGGACTTTTTTCTTTAATAAACTTTTATTGAGTTTTAACAAAATAAATAAAACATCTTATCTGAGTACAGCATCATTTCGGGTTATCACATTTCCATATAGACACAATTTCATATGCATATTCATCTTATGTATTCAACTTCATATCTTATTACTCTTTTTCCAACTTCTCACTATTTCTCCCTTTACTTCTCTTAATTTTCTTTTATGGTTATCTCATTTTCTTCTGATTCAATTGTATTTCTTTTACCTAAATTTCTATATCTTTTTATTCATTGTACTTATACTTTAGTCTGTCTTGTTTACAATTTCATGTTCTCTCCAACATTCTTAAGAAGCAAAATTCCCGCTATGATTGCCAACCGAAGTGCAACACCTTTAAATCTTATTGTTATTGTCATATGAAATCTCATTAAACATTGAATTTGTGCATTCTAAAATTATAACATTCAAATTTCTAATATCTATTTTATATCATGTAGATCTCATTATTCAGACTCTGCTTGGTACTTCCCCTTGAAAATGTAAAAAGAAAAATTCTAAAAACATAGCAAAAACTA